>JAKCPI010002671.1:0-401331 GCA_023213315.1 Euborellia annulipes
AATTTACCTTATAATTCAAAGCAACATTGGAATAACAAACACATGTATGTATCCATAAAGAAAAGGTTGAGAATATAAAGCTTTGTTAGATGAAAATATATTTAAAATCTCATCCTTTATTTTCATTTCTATATAATGTATTAGGGGCTCGCTGGTGCAGCGGGCTAGTGTATTGGCTTCTACAAAGAAGATCCCTGTTCAAATCCTCGGCGTGCGGGATTTTTTCATTAAAATAAAAATATTTATTTAATGTAAACAAATTCTCAAGCAGGCACTGTGATTGGATCTCACCACAGGCAACTCTACGAGGAGAGGGAGTTGCTGTGACATCCCGTCCTGAAGGTTTCCATCTCAGTGATGCATTCTTCGAAAGGAGTAGGCTACACGCCGGTGCTGAGGGAGTTCCTCCTCAAACTAGGATATCCTCCATAGCATAGAAGAGGTTGGATAAAAGGAACCGGGTGGAACCAGAAATAAGGATTAGTTCACTAGCTAGTGACGAAAGCAGGAGGAGGAGTTAGAGATAGGAAATAATGTAACTTCACGGGGTGCCGGTAGATGGCTACGGCCAGAGGCCGGTTGGGTTTGAGGTGTGTGTCTTTGAGCGCTTAAGCACCTCGGGCAAATAAAAGGGGATCCTGATAGGAATTTCAAATAATAATAATATATAATGCATTGTAATTTAAATTAGAAATTTATTTTATAAAAAAAAATCCCCAAACTTAGGTACTAAATAATTTGATTCTTCTTCAATAGAATAGGAAGAAATTTCTTTTTTTTTATTTGATTGTAGAAGAGAGTGGGGTGAGTAAGAGAGAGAAAGAGAAACATTTCTTGAAAACTGGCCTTGATCCTTGAGCGATAAGAAGTCCCAATGGTAAAATATGATTTGATAAATTTTGAGTGCATGCGAATGACGCACACGTGTTCTCTTTTTCTCTCTCTTTTGACGCAACAACAACAACAAAACTGTAGGGAAAAAAAACGAGAGAGAGAGAGAGAGAGAGATTGCACTTGAGCCCAGAAACCAATCTCCTTTTGAACTGGAGGCCTGGACAAGTTTGCGAAATTGACAGCTCCGCTTCCAGGCATCCAGCCATGGAGTCCAGCATCAGTGAATCGGGATAGGATAGGAGGGGTTGTGCTGGGGGAGGGGGTAAATGGGCCCTCCGCAAACTTCCTTAGGAAATTGAGGTGTACGCAAGCAAGATTTGCCCATCACACTGATAAACGAGAATGAAAAAAAGTTTGCCCCCGTGTGTCTCTCTTTTTTTCGAAATTGGATGAAATTTGTATTAGAGAGAAGACGAAGAAGAAGAGGAGGGGTGGGGGTGGCCTCATCTTGCAAAGGCTGCCCTGGGAGCCGCCAGCCCCAGATGTTTCCTATTGTCTCAATCGACTTTCTCTTTTTTTTTTTTTTTTTATTTATTCATGAAATTGAGTTTCAATTTAGAAATCCTCAAAACGAAATTACACTAATCGATGCAATCACTCTCCGAAGTTAATTTTTTTATTTATTTTAATCAATTGGTTTGGTAAATATAAATAATAAAAATTTTAAAAATTAATTTGAAACGCAGTAAGAGATTGTGATTTTATTTTACATGATTCTTGAGTTTTGATGTAAAAAACTCTCTCCACTTTATTATCTATTATTTGGAACATTCTATATAAATATTTTCAAAATACCCCTAGATGTTCTCAACAGCCGAGAGAGAAAATTAATATACAATAGGGTGGTCCATAAATTTTTTTTGTATTTCAGTTTGACCTTTCTATCTTCTCTTTAAAAGATATTCTGCCAAATATCCCAAGATCTAATGTCAACAAAAATTAACAGATGGAACGTGCCGTTTCATTTATTGACTTACTAAAAAAAATCGAATTTCATAATTTATTTTTAATTTTATTGTTTGTTTTTGTACACGAGTGACCCGAGCTATGTCTTTTCACAAATCTATTCAATCAATGAATAAATTATACCCTCAAAATTATTTTTCCCATAAATTTGTAACATGTATTCATAGTAATATCATTGTAAAATTTCAGTTGGCTAGAGGAAGAGGGTGCTCAATTGAACGTTATTTTTGGAATTTTTCTGAAAATTTGAAAAAATCTTGATCTTGTTTTGTTTTCCTTTTGTTGCAGGTCAATTTCGTTGAATACTATTTTTAAAATTAAAAAAACCTAACTTTTGAATCATAATTTACGAGTTTTAATTAATATCCTGACAAGTTTTTTTTTTTTTTTTTAAGATTTTCATAAAATTAAGTCGATGAGCACCCCCTTGTATATATACAAGATAGGGGGTTGAAAATTTGAACACAAAATTGGCAAAGGGGTGGCAGAATTTCTATTTGAAATATTTTTTTTTACAATATAAGCTTGGACCATCCTAATATGCGTATTATTTGCAGTTTTATTTTTACTTTAATAAATTTAAATACAGAATTCAAACAAACTTTTTTTTATAAGTCGTTTTTAATCCGTAGGGCCTACGGATTAAAAACGACATATTTTTAAAACTTCTGATAAAAATTTTTAATTTTTTTCAAAATATAATTAAACTTTGAATAATCGAATCATTCTACTCGAAATGGGATCTTTCTCAAAAATTTGGCCAATGGTAGAGACCTCTAAAATCAATATTAATCAAAAATAAATAAATACGGGTATATTTTATTTGCTTTTAAAACAATATAAGACTATGGCTCGAAGAATTTATTAAACATAAGGAAGGTAGATGCGCAGCCAGGAGAATAAAAATTAATTAAATTCTTTTGACCGACGTTTCGGACGCCAATCGCGTCCTTCTTCGGGACCTGCAGTAAACAAACATTTATTGAATTAAAATTGCTTTACACAATTTTTTTTTTACACTTTATTAAACTTTGAATTATCGACACGAAACTGCACGGAAAGATTCTTTAAGAAATATTTCAAAATTATTTTTAATTACTTAGATCCATCACTGTATATCAAAGTTACTAGTTAGGCCCTAGTCCGCAGCACAATGATAGAGTTCTCTTGTACTTACTAGTGATCAGAGCTTCACATCCCGTCTCAAGCGATAAAATGTTTTCTTTTAAAAGATATTCTGCCAAATATCCCAAGATCTAATGTCGACAAAAATTAACATATGGAACGTGCCAGACTGACACGTTTCATTTAGACATACTAGGAAAAAAAATCGAATTTCATAATTTTTTTTAATTTTATTGTTTGTTTTTGTACACGAGTGACCCGAGCTATGTCTTTTCACAAATCTATCCAAACAATTAAGGCCCGCCTTTATTATACTCTCAAAATTATTTTTCTAAACATTCACTATTTCAAATTTCTCTACAAAATAAAGTATTTGTTATTAATCAATTAGATCTTGATTAGATTTTGATAGAATCATTATTAATAATAGTACTAATCTATTTTCTTACTCTTCTTCTTTTTCTTCTTTTTTTTTTCTTTCTTTTTTTTAATTGGATAGTAAAAAATTCAGAGCGAGTTCGGCGAAGGCGGCGGTTAATTTCCGATGGGAGCCACAAGGGGGTCCCTGGGGAATGAGAGAGAGGGGGGGACCATTGTTCCCGGGGCCCATCCAGGACATTGCGACTATCTCCCAAAGACATTGGCACCGAGCAAACTTTATGCCCTGCGGGGGTGGGATTCCAGTTAAGCTCCTTGTATAAAGGTGTGAAGGCACTGCAATAAATTCAATGGCCGAAAACAAAAACATTTTATCCTCATATGGTACGTATATAAAGAAAAAGAAAAAAAAAGAGAGAGAAAAATAAATAAAATATTACGTTATTATGAGTAGTTTGATTTTTGTTTTTTGTTTTAAAATCAAAATGAAATAAACACTTAGTAACGTTTCGATATAAAATTTTACACTTTATCAGTGGAAATATTTTTAAATAAGAGAAAGAAAAATTAATAGCTATGTAAATTTATAACTAAAAATGTTTTTTTTTTTTAAATTATAACTCATTAAGCTAAGACATTTCGAGTTGAAATTTCTTTTCATAAATAAAAAAAGAGAAAAAAGTAGCAAAGCTTTCCGTTCTTCTTAAATACGCGTAATTGTGTTCTGTGCTTGTCACAGCAGCATATATTTTAGAATTTTTAACCTTTATCTTTATAAATAAATATAAATAAGTTACACCAGATTTCTTTTACTGATCTCTGGTTCTTAGTCTAAAAAGATTATAAAGTTTCATCTTTCTAAATACTTATTTATATTTTATTTATTCCTGGTGGTAACGGAGAAGGGCAACAGTCACCACAATCGCTTCACTGCCAAGCGCATAGAAAGTTCAGGATTGGTGACCCCGAGCAATCAGCATGTGGAACGTCCCCTGGTAGCAGTGTTGTCAGACCCGTGAAAAATTATTATTTAAACAGGGCCTTAAAAATTATTGTAGTTTGAATAAAATTATTGTACATTATAAAATTATCCAGAAACTATATCTCGCAGTCGTAGATTTTAAATTTACCGTAAGATCAGGATAGAAAACTGTCAAAAATGTACAATAATTTGTAGTCCTACTTCTGCCAACAGTGCCTGATAGTCATCGGTATATTGTATCTAGAAATTTAATAAATATAATTCAAACCCCTAAGTGACCTCAGTAGTTGAAGAGTTAAAAAAATAGTTATTTTCTAGAAAGGGCAAAAGTTATATAAAAGTTTAATTCTTGATGGTTTTGTATTATAATATTATTTTGTAATGTTTGATAAGCCTGATAATGGTTCACTGAAAATTGCAATATCGGTCGCCAGATCTCAATAAAATTTCCAGTAATAAATATTGCTTGATATTTATTTATTATTTCCGAAAATTTGAAAAATAATACTACAAAAAAATCCTTGAAGAATTCATTTTGTAAATAATTTACTAATATGACGTTCAGTATATTCCCCTTTTGACAAGCTTTGAACAACACCAACCTTTACATTTTTGTTTTAAACAACAACCAGAGGGGATATGTAAAATGTCACAATAATCTGCGTGAAGATTGCATACTTTATGACATGGACTAATATCCATAATCTTCTAATTTTTTATCTCATGATATACGTACTTATATTTATTTCTATATATCTTTGAAAGTGACGTTGGATTTAATCCCAGTCTCACGTTTACTAATTACGTCACTGATCCAAACTATAAATTAACCGATTGTCGTGACATGTGTATCGGGTTTAAATTACAAAATTCAAATTATAATCGCTAATACCTGAGAGGAGACAAAAAAAAAAAAAAACTTTTAATTTATGAAGGCCACATCTCTAGATCATTAGAGAATTTTTTTTTGCTGGTTGGCAAACTCATCACCCAAAGAGAGAGTTGGGAGGGGAGGGCATTTCGATGGCGGAGGCTGGAGAGTCCAGGTCCAGATCCAGGTCCGGATGCTGCTGCATCCATCTAATGGACTCCCAGTTTACGACCCATCCGCTTAATGCAAATGTTATGTGCAGTTAATTATCATAAAAACGTTTAAATGAATGATATAGATTAATATGATAATATTTTGCCAGAGGATATCTGGAACAAATAGACCGGCCAGCGAAGATAAGCATCTCAATCCACAATTTAGATCATGTACCTATTAAATATAAAAAAGTAAAAAAAAGGAATTATTTTTTTAATTATTAGAATAATTAGAATAATAGGTTTTTCTATTTTTTTTTCTACTGGAATTATGATATTGTTTTCTAAGGAATATCGTCGATACTAACTATCCAATATTATATCATATCTCAAAATTCGATAGTTAACATTTGTATCGACAATATAAATAAAAATTAGAACATTAAAAAGTATAATTATTTAATTTTTATATGTTCTATAGTATAGGCCTACTAAAATTATAATTTTACATCTCATCTCGTTTGCAATATATAACCAGGGCCGGTTCTAAGGTCTTGGGCGCCCTGGGCAAAATAAATTTTGGCGTGTATAAACAACAATATACAAATTTGCTACAAATTAAAAAAAAAATTAGCAAAAAAAAAAAGGAAATTTTAAACAAAGTTAATAAAAAACTATGTAAAAAATATAAATTCTAAAAATATTATGAACCTAAAAAAATTCAAAATTGGCGCCAGTCGCCCGGCTTGCCCGCCCCGTTATCCGGCCCTGTGTATTACATAATAACAACGTGTGATTTCTAACAACTTTTGGTCTTGATGAAGGTTTGTGGCGGACCCAGATGGCATTTTTTTTTTTTTTGGACTAGGCCTATAGGAAAACGATTTTATTTTAATAAAAATTAATACAAGAGTCTTAATTTCGATATAAAATTACGAAAAAAAGTGGTGAGTGTACTATGTACACGCGTTAGAAGTTATACTTCTTTGGAGTATGAAAAAAATTTAAATATGACTGAAACTTGAAAAAAAGTAGATAAATAATAAATATAGGCTAATCTCTTGTATCCCGTAACAAGTGACTAGTTCTTTTGCTGTCGATATTAGCTCGGCCTTGCGTTCGTTTTTTTTTATTTTATTTTCAAACAAAGAGCGCCAGAGAGCGCTAGTGTTCTTTCTATTTTATTTTTTAAACAAAATACATTTTGGTCCCTTTAGATAAAAAAATATTATTAAATTATTAATTAATAAATTTAATTAATAATTTAATTTTTGGATTTGAAAATAACAACACGTTTTGTCAAATATAACTTCATCATTTCGTTTTCACAAATTCACTCTCATCAAAACGCGCCAAAAGAAGTATAACTTAAAAAATGTCAAGAAATTCAAGAGTTAAAGAACATCAAACATATATTTTAAATAAGATTTTTATTAAAAAAAAAAAGATTCATTGAAGTTAGAAATTTCTACTCATTTTCTTTATAAACTCGTAAACAATTTTTATTTAAATATTTTAAATAAATTTTATCAATCACGACTGACCATTAGAACAAGAGACTGTTCTAAAGAGCAGGAATGTTTTGAATTAATGTAAAATAAAGCAGCTTTGCTTGCCTATTTCTTAATACCCTCTGACAATTAATTTAAGTTACTTGATTATAAATGAAGTAGCTACATAACTTAATAGGACATATTCAACTCTGTTGTGCTTATGTCAATGAGTTATTAAACATCGCATGTAGGGAATTGCCAAAGGGCGTTGAGGGAGAGTCTTGAAACAAGATGGAGAAGGGTCGCATATCTATATTTCAATGTCATAATATCTAATTAGAAATTCTGAATTGAGATAGAAGGATATTAATATTCTATAATATATAAAGTTGGAATTCGATTCAGGGTCAGAACAGAACATAAATTCAGAGCTGAGGTGATTCAAGATTGTATTTGCCCCCTTTTGCAGAGTATTAAATTTTGAAACAAATTTTAAAAGTTTAACATATAAAATAAAAAATTTAATTCTTAAGTTTAAAATATATATATTTTTTTTAAATAAATTGCTTTCACAAATAAGACTATTTGGCATTAATCGTGATTTAATATTAATTACAATAAATTACACCTTTCGACTACTAATTCTGCAGCCGATTGAGCGTCCCACGCTTTTATATAGAGGTGCTTCAAATTTTGGAAATCAGGCAGATTGAACAATGATCCCTAACTGGATTGTATTTAAATTAATAACTTAAGTATTATTTTATTTTTGTATTATTATTTGCTAAAATATATATTCGATAAAATAAAACATCAATTAATCAAATCGCTTTTGTTTAAAATAATGCACTAATAAGAGGAAAATAATTATTGATTATAAATCTATGTAGCTTTTTAGTGTGAAGACACTCTTTGAAAATTTTATTTATAAATTTAACTGAGAGACCCACGCTTTTATTTAGAGGCGCGAAAAATAATTTCAAATTTTTTTTTCTAAAGTTTTTTTGATTGTCATTCTATTTCTGGAAGGTTTTTAAAAATTTGACTACAAGATGTCAGTCGAATAAAAGCATTAAAATAAAAGTGCTAAAGAATTATTACATTGCTCCTAATAAATTTTCCAAAAAATTAAGTTCGACATCCAAAACGGTTTAGACATTAAATAAATACATTAGTAGCATATATCGATGGGTAACCTTTAATTATGTATATTTTTTTTTCAATTTATTTATTAAAAAAAAATTTATTATAATTTCAAATAAAAATAATAATAAGGAAGTGTAATTTTATGATATCGAAAATTCATTTTATGAACAGATAAAAAAAATCATCTCCTTTTTGATTATCGGAGTTATTTATTTATTTTCGAGCTATAATCTGATTATTATCTCTCCCTCCCGAAGATACTCTTATCGATAATAAATGCGTAGGATGAAAATTTCCCTTTTGATGACATATAAATATAATTAATATTACAGAGAGTTACTAATAAATTTGATCAGAGTCGTTGATAAAATTAAAAAAAAAAAAAAAATTAACTATAAATATTTCAAAATGAATAAAGAGAAAATTTTTTTTTTTAAATAAACAATTTCAAAAGACGGGGATTTTTTAAATTTATTTATTTATCTATAAGATAATCGGAAAATTATTCATTTAAAAAAAAAAGTAATAAATAAATTAATGCCTTTTATGAAAATATTAATATTAATTTTATTCTTAATAAAGAAATTAATTTTTTAGGAAAATGTTTTATTGAAACACAAAAGCAACCAACTACATAAATAATGCAATCGGTACTTTTTGAGTTTTAAATTTACTTTAGCAACCAATCATAGCTCACCGTTTGATACTCTTGTCTAAAACAATAATAATACTAATATATTGATATATTAAAAAAAAAAAAATGGCAAGTCTTAATTAGGGTACAGTTTGTTCGGCCTCTTAATAAATAATTTTTGGCAATATAACGGTTTATTTAAGTAATAATAATACAAAAAAATAATAATATTGAGATAACTTATATTTTTTTATAAAAAATTACAGGTACTAAGTAAAGTCAATTGATTTCGAATTTTTTTTTAATTTTTAATATATAGTTTTTAAAATATTCAATTAAGTAAAATTTTTTACTTAAAATTTACAAAAAATATGTATTAAAATAACTAGAATTTGATTTATCTAGATTATTTTGAAATAAATGTATTGGGAAAGAATAAAGTATCATCCAAGTGGAAAACTTTGTTTATAGATATGTTTTAATGGCGCAGATGGCATATAAAGCTTTAATTTAGTTTATGATTAGATTTATTGAAAATTATTTAATAAAAAAAGATGAAAAATATTAAAATATAAGACATTGAAGAATAAATAAATTTTATATTTTACCACCAATCCAATGCAACTGTGCAACTCAAGTTGCTTTCAAGTCGACACGACACGTTCAGTTGCATGCAACTCGCGTTGCAACGCGTTTGGAATTCAAGTTCCATTCAAATACACACAATCAAACTCAACACAAACTGATTACAGATTTCCGTCTATAGTGAGTTCTTTTTTAGTTGCTCCGTGTGTATTGGGCCTAAAATAAAAGCTAAGGCTAAGCATCTAGGTTGCCTAAGCTCAGGGCTTCACTCTCGAGGAGATCAGTCACTTGTGACATCGACTGTATCGTATCGCTTAGTTTCGAGAGTATGTGATCACGAGTGTGAAGCCACTAACTGAAATACTATCTAATAAATGTATTTCTCATGCAAATTAAATGATTCTGCTTCTTTTGCTCAGCCGGCATGGCAAAATGCTCTCATGAATCTTGGCTACTAAATTAAATAATTTATCATCATTAAACTCTTAAAGCATTAAATCATTTATGTTTTTTTTGTCCTCTCTCCACTCTTCAACTTTTTTTTTCTTTAAGATTTAAAAAAAAAATTCTCTCAACTAATTAGAAAACTTCAACTTTTGTATTTTTAATAATTTATTTAACGTAATTTAGTCCTTAATTTAAGTTTTTCTTCTTTTCTTGCTCATCCAGATCAACTTCATTTAAGATTCTTATTCTACTTCTTTTTTTTTCTTATCATATCATCATCTTAAGAAGAAAATTTATTTTAGTTAAGAAAAAAAAAAAAAAAACATTAAAAGTTGATAAAAAAAAAAATAGTAATAAAATTCGACATGTTTTGCGATGCACTTGTCAAGTCACAAAAATTTATTTTAAATGTATAATAATTAATAATATAATAAAATATTTTATTTAATATCTTTTATAGGGTCCGACCGAAACAAGATTTTCATCCGAAACCGAAACCGAATTTCGGCAGAACCCGAAATTGAAACTTGTATTTCCTATACAAGATTCATATCATTTTATCATTTTTTTTTACTTTTCCCCTCTTGCTAAATTCATTTGACCTTTTTTTAGGTGCGAATCTTATTTGACGTTTTTTTTTGTGTGCGAGTCTCATCCCATCTTTTCAAATTCAGGTTTCGTCTGATTTTTGGCCGAAACCGAAATTTAGATAGGTTCTTAATCTTTTGATATGGAACGAAAATTTTAAAAATATATATAAATTTTCTTAAATATTAATTTTAAATACTTAACAAAAAATTCTTAGAGGAAAAAATATGTTTTCTTGTTGAAGAATAAATAAAAAAATATTTATAGTCATTTAGGGGTTGTTTTTTTTTCTATATCTGCCCTCGTTTACGATCCAAATGATCTTAAATGAATTGTTGTTGGCGGGGGAAGAACCATTTAGATAAAAAAAAAAAAAACAAGCCGCAAAGTGATCGTCAAAAGGGCGGCCCTCAAACGAAAAGAAAACCAACTTAACATGGATATTTGGGGACCATAAACTGCGTCAAACACACGATTTGAAACTCGGTTTATTTAGAGAAAATGACCCCCCCGGAATCATTTCTCTTTTCTTCTGGAGTCCCTTCGGCCCAATCAATTGATTATCTCGGCTTCCTCATGGATTATTCCTATATGATGGATCTCTCTCGACTTGTTTTATTATTTCATAAAATGGACCAAAAAAAAAAGAGTGAAATTTATAAAATCCCAACAAGCTCAAAAATTTCTCCACAGTAATAGATATGAAAAATCGATAAATAAATAGAATTATGGTTATAGGACAAGCATAAATACATGTATAATGCTATAAAAATAAATTTTTTTTATTTAATACATAAATTCATAAACACTCAATGCAATCCGCATGCTAATATCGAATGAATTATCTCTAGGGATTTTGAATAAAGGCAAAACAAAAAAAAAAATGAAATTGGATATCAGAATTTTAATTAAATTTTAAAACAGAATTATTCAAATTTCCTATCTGGCCAAATTCAAATGCAAATAATTTAGAATTGAATTAACAAAATATGCATTGGGAATGAATACTTTCAATTGAAAAATAATAATTATAGTCAATTTCTTTATCAAAATTATGACTAAAATATAATATATGAGTGAGTTATAATATAAATCACTTATATGATTTTAGATCCTTAATCAAAATGAAAGATTATTAAAATAAAAACAATAATTACTTTCTCTTACCTCTATATATGTTAATATATAGAGAGAGAAAGTATTGGATTCATGTCAAAAATTCGATGTCGAGATTTTGATGGATATACGCGTTTTGAGGTCCCCTGAATCCAAAAAAGTGGTTTTCGCGACATGGTCTGTCTGTGTGTCTGTGAACAAAATATCTCAAGAACGAGAAGAGCTAGGAGGTTGAAATTTTATATTTAAGTTAGGTACTCTCCTGGCACGTGACACGAAGCTTTTGAACAAAAAATAATTAAAATTGTTCAGTAAATAGATTTGTATAAATCAAATATTTTATTCCAGTGGATCCTAATGCGCCACAGCATTTTAAATTTTATTGGAGATAAATTTAATTATTTTTAATCCGGGATTGAAACCATCTGCTGTTAAAGTCGACCCATTCGACATAAGAGAAGTGGTATTGTACAAATAATAAATAATTAAAGTATTTGTATCACTTCTGATTATTTATTATTTCTGAAGATGACACACCAACGAAATATCAATAAATAATATATTGAAACATATCACCTTGTGTTTTTAGATTTAATGAAATTGTGTTTAAACTAGAACCAATGGTTACTAGTTTAAATTTAATAAAATAAATTACTATGACTGCTTAAAATAAATAAAAATCTTTTTATTGGTTATTTGGGTTGCCTATCTTCCAGCAACCAAATATGAACGAATTAATTAATGAAGGTTAAATATAAAATAATTTTACAATCGCAATCGACATTTAAGGCTTTTCTGACATAATGGCAAATTTTTTTTTAATTTTAATTAATAAGTTTAAATTTTGCGTTCACATTTCCAGGTCTAATGGATCGCATTCTTTTTCCAATAACAAAAGTTGCTTCACATAAAATTCTATAACTCACGAATCAATAGTTAGATTGCTGTCAAATTTATACACGTATCGTTTGAAGGTTAGTACTAAATAAAAATCATATGGAAAAAATTCTAGTAACGTCATCTATATGTCATCCTACGGACTTATTGAATGACTGTTACTAGAAGTTAGAAGTTACTCTGAGGATAATAATAATAATACTGAGTGGGGTTCCCATTTCCTTCTTCAAGAGGAGGCATCTCAAATAAAGTTGGATAATTTTTTGCCATGAGGTGGATTTGAACTCGAGTCGTTTTCAACTCAGTGTTATAAACTTAACTGCTTTATCCCCTCGCCTACATAAGTATATAAGGTCTCTAAATGTATAAAGAGCCAAAGTGCCCTTAGATATAAAAAATTAATATCTGTAGGGGCGTGGTTTGGTTTTTGAAAGAGGTCATTGACTTTGCCAAATGATGTTAGCATACAAAAATATTAGATTTTTCTCTTTAATGTGAGATTGTGGCACTCCAAAAATTATACTTCTAAGACAAAATATGGAAATGTATTTATTTGAGAAATGGAAAACCTTTCCTGTTTCTTTTTTCAAAAGTTCAATGATAGATCCAAGGAAAAGAACAAATTTATTAAGAAATAAATATTAATAAATATTAGCCAGTTGGAGGATCTCTAATCCAAAAGATAATTTAAAAAATTTATTCTTTTTTGTTTTATTTGAGGAAAAAATTTGATTTATAATTCTGATTCATCTTGCTACTAGATATGTATAGACATGCCTAGTCTAATATTTAAATAACAAGTGAAGAGGATATTTGTTTTGAGTGTTTTTCTAGAAGGTCGTTTTTTTCTTCTCACTTTGCAGAGCAACGCAGAGCAGAGAGAGAGAGAGATATTTATTTGATAAAACTCGAAAACATTGATTCCAGGGGAGTCTGAGAGAGAAGAGAGAGAGAGAGAGAGAAGAAGGAAATCGATTCTCGACAACTTGAGCTCTTTCCTCTCATCTCTCTTTAGATTCTGCTCTTTCGCAACTGACGGCGAATTTATTTATCCTATCTAGTACCAAAAATAATAAATACTAATTTTTTTTTATTTTCAAACCTTTGAAGATTTTTGTATATTTAAATTGTAAATTATTGTTTTAAAAATAAATTATTATAAATTTTCATCATATTCTTCTATCAAAATTGATAAAAACAAATTTGATAAAAAAAAAACTATCAAAAGAAATTAGTCTACTTTATTAAAAATAAAATATATTTTACTCTTTTGGTCTAGCCCAGGGGTCGGCAACCTGCCCCTCTTTTATCTAAATTGAGTGGCCCTTCAGCTTGTTCAAAATATTCATATATAGCCTATTTTAATTTTATTAAAACAAATGAAAATTTCATTTATTAAAAGGAGGCTCATTGCTATTCGGATAAGCTGTGGTTTACGAATATAGAATTGCTGCCCAACTCGGGTTCAAATCCCACTAGCAGTGAAAATTTTCAAACATTGCCACTGTGTTCTCCGATTCTCGGTAATTGGACTTAATTAATCTCTGTTTAAAGATAGAGAAAAAAAAATAAATAATAAAGTAAAAATATTTTTTTTAAAAGAATTTTAAATGTCGATAGCCTATCACTGATAGGTTTGATATTAAATAGATTTATATTAAAATAATGTACTAAAGTATTGTTTTTTTGTGTATTGAACATATATTCTAATTTTTATAAATTTGATAATTTTATTTAGTAAAAAAATGTTTATAAATGTCTGATGGAGCTCTTGGTAAGATTTTTAAAAATTATTTAAGAAAATTTTTATTAATTAATTTATTGGCTTATTTATTTAAAAGGCAATATGATTTAAATAAATTTCATCTTTTATCTGAATTCATAGCTTATAATGAGACCAACTTACTCTATGAACAAGAAGAGATTTTACCTCAGCTCTGAAAAACAAGTTAAAAAAAAAAACTTTCCTTTCTATTCTTTACTCTAATTTTTTTTTTTTTAATACAAAAGAAACAAATAAATAGTAAAAAAAATGTCATATAAATTCCGTCCTTCAGAAAGGTTTTCAACCCTTTTATTCTTTTTTTAACCCTTTCTTTTCACCTTTTTACAATAAACGAAACAACGTTGCAGGAAAAAAGACTTTCTAAAAATATGTGAAAGTGATTTTTTTTCTTTTATAAATTGAAAATATATTTTTTTATTTTATGAGTATTTTTTTAAATAATAGTTCAAGTGCCTCTCGCAATCTAAACCTATACAGAACGTGTAATGTAGAAAATTCAGAATATCTGGATCTCAATCATCTAATGAGGCTTTTAAATATTAATTTTCCCTGTTTTTGTAAATTTTTAAAATTTGTATTTGAATAACCGGACAACCAGTAGTTTTAATTAGTATATTGAATTTCTACTGAAAAGGTTGAACTTCAAACTCCTAAGAATTCTAGAAAATTTTTACCGAGTCAATAAAATTCCACAAACATGAAGTGACCCGAGTTTAAAATTTATAGTCTTTTTTCGGCATCTAAAGCCATTTAGATCCAATCCGTTTTTTAAATTGCCAGCCAATCCGCCTCTCCCCAGGGGATTTTATAAATGGGAAGATGACATATATACTAACAAAACATTTTGTTTCTTCTTAAGAAGACCTGTTCTAATCTAAATCAATTTAATACAATTAATGTATAATAATAAATATATAAATATAATATATAATAAATATATAATAAATAATAATATATTAATATATAATTAAATAAAGTAAAGAAAAATGTGTCGATTTTCAATTTGTGGGACAAATCAACGGATATGTTTTGTTAGATATTAATTAAAAATTTTGTTTTATAAGAATTTCCAATAAAATAGACAGAGAAAAACTGAAATGGAAATTTTAAAATTTTAGAAATTTGGCGGTCGCAATCTAAACCTATACAGAACGTGTAATGTAGAAAATTCAGAATATCTGGATCTCAATCATCTAATGAGGCTTTTAAATATTAATTCCCTGTTTTTGTAAATTTTTAAAATTTGTATTTGAATAACCGGACAACCAGTAGTTTTAATTAGTATATTGAATTTCTACTGAAAAGGTTGAACTTCAAACTCCTAAGAATTCTAGAAAATTTTTACCGAGTCAATAAAATTCCACAAACATGAAGTGACCCGAGTTTAAAATTTATAAGTCTTTTTCGGCATCTAAAGCCATTTAGATCCAATCCGTTTTTTTAAATTGCCAGCCAATCCGCCTCTCCCCAGGGGATTTTATAAATGGGAAGATGACATATATACTAACAAAACATTGAGCTTAATGAGTGATGCCGAGAGAATTTCGAATAAAATAGACAGAGAAAAACTGAAATGGAAATTTTAAAATTTTAGAAATTTGGCGTTTATAAAAAAATTTTGACATTTTTGTCTTTGTTTGATTTAAATTTTAATTATTTATTAAAATGATATGGATTTGTGTTAAATTTACTTAGAAATGTATAAGTTATTTCCAGGGGCGCCGGAACAAATTTGAATCAGAGGGGGGGGGCAAAATTTTAAAAAAAAAAAAAATTTAAAAAAAAAAACTCCTCTAAAAAAAAAAAAAAAAAAAAAAAACTTTTTAAAATAAAAATTTTAAAAAATTTGCTAGTGATTCAAAAAATTTTTTAGGCTATATAGTAGATTTGTAATAAATTACAGTAGCCTATCATTAAGAGAGATTAAAACAGGTCTTCTTAAGAAAAAACAAAATGTTACGTTTTTTTTTTAACGCGTAGTGTATTTAGTGCTAGTTGCCCTAAAGTCAAGGGCGGATACAAGGGCGGGGGGGAAAGGGGGTAATTACCCCCCCCCCTGAGATTTAAAAAAAATACTTTTTTTCGAAAAAAAAATGTATTTTTAATGTAAAATTTTAAAAATTAATATAATAAGCTTACTTAAAAATTTGATTTATATTTATATTCTGGCAAACAAGTACAGAATGCGCCTTTAAATTACCGAAATTAAGAAAAAAATGTGTGCTGTGCGACCAGTCACTCCAGATTATCCCCCCCCCCCCCGAGAAACACCTCTGGATCCGCCACTGCCTAAAGTACAAATATTATAATTTAGAAAAATTTAATCGCTAGAAAATTCAAATTTAAATTTTTTTATTTTTTTAATTATTAGCCAGGAGCAATATTTAAAATTTCAACTAAAATATTTTTAAAAATGAAAATGAGCATGGATGGACACTTTCAAGCTATGACGCATGTTAAAAAGATAATCATTTATTTTTTTAGAGGTATCTCTTTGAAAAGTTTTTGCTAGGAGGATAAATTTGTTTGTCACAATATTAGCATTTGTTTTAAAGCCTTGGTTTATTCCTACTTAGGTTTCTCTCTCATACTTATCACTAAATCCAATCATTAAATAAAGACATAAATAAAAAAATTTAAGATAGATAAAAAATTATTTAATTCATTTTTATGCTTATTTTGTTGGTATTTAGAATAAAAAATAATATATTTTTATTTAATATTAAGATAATATTTAAATTTATATTTATAATAATGATAATACAGAATTTCTATAGTACTAGACATTAATGTTCCATTAAATACAATAATAACTTTACTGTGTTATAAAAACAACATAAAATCACTCTCGGTTTTATTTTTGAAAATACTATAATAATTTCACCTTGAAATATTGAATTAAAATTGTGTAGTTTTTTTTTTTTTCAACCGGAAAAGGACTTCAATATTTATGCTATATTATTACTTGTATCGTTTCAGGTGACACGGAAACATAATAGTATTTTATTAATAACATCTTCATGTCATTGTAAACAAGGTGATTAAACTCAAACATAATTTTCTAATTTAACATCCTAAATTCTCAAATTAACTTATTATATTTATAATAAATGAGGTATTTCATGCAGAGATCTTTTACGGTAGGCTCCGTTACTATTTTACTAAATTAATTGATTATTTAGAAATATTTCATCCCCATCCTCCTTAAATCCTCCTCTCCAGGGGTTTTAAATTTAAAAAATGGGAAATTAACATATATTTAGAGCTGGTTAGCTATTTTACAAATTATTAGCTCAAGGAATGTAGGTCTAAGGTCACTCACTGATCATGAAAATTTTTATTTTTGAGAAAAGTGTTTTTATTATACTTTGTTTAGAATATTCTTTTTTTTTTAAATTTAATTATACTCTTTCGAGTATAGAGTCATTTAGAGTTTACATACGTCATGTGAATAATAAACTCCTAGTTAGCTTCTACAGTCTTGTTCCTCGATGGCCTCTTATCCCATTATATTTAAGAAAATTGCATGTTTCGATGACTACTTTTGGTCTTTCATCAT
Source organism: Euborellia annulipes (assembly GCA_023213315.1). Lineage (NCBI taxonomy): Eukaryota > Metazoa > Arthropoda > Insecta > Dermaptera > Anisolabididae > Euborellia > Euborellia annulipes. The sequence goes on from JAKCPI010002671.1 coordinate 17,623, forward strand.
TTAGGTCAGCGTTTTCCAAACTGGGAGGCGTGGACAAGTCTAAGGGGAGGCGCGAATATTAGCCAAAGCGAGCAATTTTCCAAATGAAGTTATATATTATATTATTATTACATAATAAATAAGACTGAAAAAAAAAAATATTTTTATTGAGTACTTAAAAATTCAATTAAAAAAAAACATTAATTTTACAAAATTTGAGTGGATACAGAATTCATTTATCAAGATGATGAATTTGGATTTACAAGTATTGAAAAAGAAAAATTTTTGAATTATCTTATGATAACTCATTAAAACAAAAATTTCAGACTGCTATGCGGCTCAATTTTAGCTGAATCTCCATTCTTTGTCAAAGAAAACTTTAAAAGAACAACTTCTATTCGCAACTTCATATTTATGCGTAAAAGGATTTTCTGTATTAGCTGCAATGAAATCGAAATATCGAGTTACTTTAATTGTAGAAAAAGAGCTACGTTTTTGCCTTTTTATTAATAAACCTTTTAGCAATAAAAATTTTTGTGTTCATTTTATTTTAGGGGGAGGGGGGGCGATTAAATATTTTTGAGGGAGGCGTGGTAAAATAAAGTTTAGAAAACACTGATTTCGGTCACCAATCCAATGTTGACCTGTTCTTTCTCCTTAACAGGCCCACCGGGGATTAATATTAAATAAATTTAAAGAGAAAACATGATCCTAAAGACTTTAGGTTTGAAAAAAGTGAGGGGCTTTGGTTTGACAAAGGCAGGAGACATGGTGGGAGATGAAACGCCCCTCGCAACTCGCTTTGAGTCAATTGGAAACTATAGAGGCCATGCTTGTGGAGTTGATGCAAGAGAGGGGAGGAGTCGAGCAAAAGCCGAGTTTGCGCTTTTCTATTTATAAAAAAAAAATTAATAATTCCTAACAAAAATTATAAAACAATCAAATCAAATTAAATAACATAATATAATGATAAGTTAAATTTGAAAACTAATAAAATGTTTTATCAGTTTTAATAATTAAAAAATAATAAATAATTAATTATAAAATAATTAACTGCCATTATTAATATTACATAAGTTTATTTTATTTCCACTTCATTCAAATTTTCCTTCTTCAATTACAGACGAAATTATTTAAAGAAAATTACATAGTTAGTTAATTTTCTCAACAGCAAAAAAATTTTGGTAGTTAAAAATTTCCCTTTTTTTTTCTTCTTAAAATTATAATTAAACTTAGTCCACAAAAGTATAATGAATACTTATATAAAAAAACAAAACAAAAAAAAAAAAAAATATGAATGAAGAAGAGAAAATTAAAAAAATTCTTCTAGGAGAGGGAGAAAAATAAATGTTCTTTTTTAGAAAAAAAAATATAATTAGAATAATTACATTAATTTTTTAGATTAGGTTTTAAGATTTTAAACTCACGATATATAGACATTTATTGATATCAATTATAGTTTAATTTGCAGATTAAAAATATTATTAAAAAATAATAATCATTGCCATAAAGGGACTAGAATACTTGACTCAAAATTAAATATCATTAGCTGAATGTAATAATGGCACAATACAAAATCTGGTGTGACTGGTCGCACAGCACTCAACTTTCTCTTACTTTCGGTAGTCGAAAGTTGTGTTCTGTGCTTGTCACACCAGATTTTATTTGTGTTCCCATTACACACACACATACACACAGTCTTTTCGGAAACTTAGGCCATTTAAGACTTTTTACGATACTCGTTATTTTGTAAATATATCCATAGGGACATTCTTATTTAAGCCATTTGGTTTCCAAATGGCTTAAATAAAAATCATCGGACTGCCTGGGATCCGAACCATCGAACCTTGGTATACAAGGTAGTCACGCTACCAACTACACCAAGCCCGAGAGCAGAATTCAAGATAAAAATTTATACACATGAGAAGATTTATATTTTGTTACTATTGCCAGTGGCGTAGCGAGCTTAACTTGCCCCCGGGGCACAATACCTTTTTAGCGCCTCCCCCCCCCATTTGAAAAAACCATATAATATTATATGTAAAATATACTCGCAAATTAATAAATAAATAAAGTAAAATAAATAAAGTCATAGGTTCAAGCTATGCTTTAAATTTGAGACAAAAATATGTAGCAATTTTTTGTTTTGCAGACCATTTGGCGCCCCTTTGTGAGTAGCGCCCGGGGCATGATGACCTCCCTTGCCCCCCCCTGACTATGGCAACCATTTCTCCTATCTTTCCTATGAAGTAAAAGAGTAAAGTATGCTTCAAAAGCAAAATGAGAATATACACTTTAAAGTGCATCTAAAAAATTAGTAAGTAGTTCTAAAATAAGTTTTTTTTTACCATACTCCCTTTGTTGCAAAATAAATTCACTTGTAATTAAATTTTATTCATAGAAGGAAATGAGCGAATAAAAAAATAAATAATTTACTTTATGAAAAATTTTTTTATTAAATTTTTTTTTTTTTTTTAGAATTAATTAAATAAAATAAATATATTCATTCTGTCAACTTAATTTTGACGTTCTTTTTTTTTCTTGCTGTATCAAGATTTAACCTAATTTCCGTTTAATTATTGTTTATTCTTTTAACAAGATTGATATTTATATTGCGTTTGTGACAACTTTGTTAAGTGCAACCGTTAAAAAAGTTTTATGTTTAATCTTAATAAGCGAAATCCCGCATAGATTGCTTTTATTAAAATTAGTATTAATAAAAAACGCCTCGGTAATTAACCTTCAATGAGAAAATATTTGAGAACAAAAAATGGTTTCGCAAGTCAACTATCAAAGGCCGATCCTTGATGATATACTAACAAACCCGTTTGAGGGACTAATTTATGAAGCAGAATGGCGGATATTTTCATAAAAGGAAAAATATTTAGATGTTTAGATAATTCTAATATTGTGGTGAGCACAATAATTAAAAAAAAAAGAAATAAAATTTAAATTAGAAGAAAATTAATTTTATCTAAATTGAATGAATATATTATTGAATGAAGTGGGTGTGTGGTGTGCTTTAACTTTAATTAGTATTAATGGCTTTAGATAACTTACTGCCCTTGGCGAATGAGTGACGTAAATGTTTAGTATTTCCTAAATAATTTTTTTTTTTTTTTTTTTTTTAGTGAAAAAAAAACATTCACACTTTTTTCTCATTCACACTCACATTCACACATACATTCATACAGTCTTTTCGGCAAACTTAGGCCATTTAAGACTTTGACGATAACCGTTGCCGAGATATATCTATTGTGGGGTCAGGCATTTCTATTTAAGCCATCTGGTATCCAAATGGCTTAAATAAAATCACCGGACTGCCTGAGTCGGGAACTGGGGTGCGACGTTTGGTATAGGAGGTAGGCGCGCTACTTACTACGCCAAACCCGGGGCTTCTAAACAATTTATGTAGGCCTTTTATTGACAATTGTTTTGTTGAATCTGATTTAAATAAGACTTTTGAAATCAAAACATTTTAGTGTTCATTTTCTTCTCTTTCGATCCAAAGATAATTGCAAGTTATTCTTAGATATGGACACTTAAGATGACTTCTTGAAGTTTAGATTTTATAGACGTCATGTCTAAAAGAAATTCATCCGGTAAAAAAAAAAATTGAATCCAAAAGTGCGGATAAATATTGCAAAATCAAGTTATTATAATTCGCCTGTGATTAATAAAAAGTGAAACAAAAAATTCCCAGTTGTGAAAAATTTGAAAGCGAAAAAAAAAAATTAATTGAATCCTGAAATTCACTTATTTCTTTTTTTAATATTATTTTTGGTTTCAGGGGTGGGATTAAAGGGGGGAGGGGCGGTGGGGGCGATCGCCCCTTCTCCGAGTAAGAAATTCAAAAATCTGGTGTGACTGGAATAGCACACAACTTTGCTCTTACCTTCGGTGATCGAAAGTTGCGTACTGTGCTTGTCACACCAGATTTTTTGTGTCGACATGTATTTAGTTTCCGATAGTAGGGTACAATTGAATTCAAGATGTATAAAATTTATAAGTATGGCAAAATGTTTATATTTTGATACCATGGCAACCATTTCTCCTATCTTTTCTATGGAGTATAAGAGTAAAGTGGTCTTCAGAAGATTTCAATCACAAAATGAGAATATACATTTTAAAGAGCAACTAAAAATAGTTGATATATGAATTTAAAAAAAAAATCGTTGGAGCAAATTTTGAGAAAATCGAAGAAAAAGTGAATCAGTAAAGTACTAGTACTTTTTGGCCGATTTTGTTCAAAAGCTTCGTGTCACGTCCCATGGGGGTGCCTAACTTAAATATAAAATTTCAACTTCCTAGCTCTTTTCGTTCTTGAGATATTTTGTTCACGGACACACACACACACAGACACAGACAGACCATGTCGCGAAAACCACTTTTTTGGATTCAGGGGACCTCAAAACGTGAAGATCCATCAAAATCTCGACATCGAATTTTTGACATGAATTCAATACTTCTCTCCCATATATATTACATATATACATAGGTAAGAGAAAGTAAAAAGTTATAAAAACTAGTAATCTAAAAGAAATTATGATTTCCGCTCTTTTACATTTCAATTGAATTTGTTACCAATCAATTAAAATAAGTAGGGAAAAAGGGGGTCTAAATGGCCGCCAGATACCGACAAAGTCCTTAAACAAAAAAATAAAAAAAAACCGCTCTCCTCCCGACAAAATTGCATTAATCCGCCCCTGTTTGGTTTTTGTAATCCTCTTAGAATCAATACTCACTATTCAAAATGTTCTTTTTTTTAATTCAAAAATGCACCTAGAAAAACTATGCCAAGAAAAATCTCAGTGTGGAACGTCCCCCGGTTACCACCGATACAAGATTTAAATAATAAATATAAATATTCAGTAAATCCCTAAATGGTCACGGTAGCTGAAAGAGCAAATTAAAAAAAAAAATCTGTACGAAAATCTTTAACAATTATAAAGATTCGATCGACTAATCGGAACTATGAGACTTTATGACAAATGAAAGATATTAATTAAAGAAGAAATTCATTGTGTTTTCTATTAATCAAAGAGTTTTTATAAAGTAGCTTGCAGTCATGGAAAAAATATACCACCCAGAGAGATGAAAGAATTGATTTTTAAAAAGTAAAAAAAATGAAAACACTTGGTTCAAAAGTTTTGATTATTACTCTGTCGATATTTCGAAGACTAAGAAAAGTATACAGAGTAATAATAAAGTTATTTTGTTCAAAAAATGCACAGTATTAAATACTTTCACTTTTCAAAATGCTTTTACATGCAAAATTTCATCTGAAAGATATTCAGAGAAAAAAATTGCAGCTAGGTAGAGCCTTTTATAGACTGTTAATTAGCCAGTCTATATATCGTTTAAGTTAGCAAATTTGCGAGATGTGTTTGTGCTTAAGATTGGGCAAAATTGCACACTCTGGACTTATATAGCAAATATAAAACAATTTGACATTTAGTCTACCGACTCAGACTCTGAACTCAAATCTCAGCAACGTCAAAAAGAGAAAGTTTTATTTAATTTTCTCCCTTTTGGGTGTTCGAGAAACCTTTTCTCTAATTTAGGACGAGAATCGAACCTCTACCACTCAGATCATAAACCATTAATTTGTTTCTATTCTTAAAAATAATTTTTTAATTGTTAAATTTTCCTTATATTATTATTATTATTATTTTTGGATCTTCATTGTTATAATAAAATGTAGTATGCTTAGTACATTAGCTTATGCATTTGAAAAGTGAATATTTATTTTAAAATATTCCATTTTCACGTCCACTTGGGATGTTTTTAGTATAGTAAATGTAAATAAAAATGGAAATTTTTCAGATACAAAGAGACATAGAAATGACCCATTTACATTTTGTTTATAGTAATACTATTTTAATATTAATTATTTTTTAACTTGTTCGTAATTTTAATCACGGCAGGAAACAAAATGATATCAGACTGTCTTACTTATCTTATTCCAAATATATCTATCATTGAGCTAAGCTCTTTAATACACAAATACATGACTCTTAACAATTGTTTTCTAAAGATATATATTCCTTTAAAAGTGACCCTATCCGTCGTTAAGAGAGAGAAAAATTTTAAATCACGAAACGTTTTCTCAGTTGAGTTACGCCATTAGTTTTGTCATCAAATGACATAAATAAAAATAAAAATAGATTTGTCTAGCTAGAAGAGAGTGAGAGAGGGGGCGTCAAAATAAAAAATACGTTATTCATGTCGAGAATTCACGAAATTCGATTAAATATTTAGATTTCTATTTTAAAAAATAAACACAATTTTTTTTTTTTACTTGAGACATTTATTACTTCTATTTGTCCGTTTGAAAAATATTTTATTAATATTAATTATTCAAGTACAAATAGATGAATGATAAATTTTTATACATGGGAGTCCTGAATATACACTTACCCTGGTATTTTTCTTGATTTAGCCCCGAGGTGGCCAACCTTTTTCAAACCAAGAATTTAGCACAGGTATGTTCAAAATGTATTTCAATTGAATTGGCAATGTTTTTAAAATTTTTTTTTGTAAAATATTGGCTAATAAATTCCATGTTGTAGCTCCAAGGATGGTTCCAACCAGAATCGAAACGTCAGGTTTGTTTTAATTTTTTTTTTTTTTTATTATTTCCATCTTGTCCTCAACTATTTACACCCATAAAACCTTATTTGTAGAAATAATAATAATAATAATAATATATATTTTATTTCTGATTTTTCTTAATACATTTTTTGTACAATTTGACAATTTGTAGAAATAAAATTATTGTTTCCATATGAACATAATCATTTTTTATCATTTTAAAATTTTAATTTAGTTAACAGGGAATCGTCTTACGTGTAGGGGCTTATGCCCAATCGCACCGCACACTTTAAGTATGACTTAAAATTAAGTATCAACAACCTGGCAACGTTGTAAATTTTAGTGATATTCTGGTGATTTATTTTTAATTTAATAATTTTTTCTTTTTAATAATCATAAACTAAATTAAATACATATTGTTTATAAATATTAATTTCAGAAAAATGAGAAAATCAGAAACAAAATATTAATTTTCATGATTTTTGATTAATTAATAGCAATTTTATATATAGGCTACTATATATAAATATTAATAACGATATGTCACTCTATAACAGTGTTTTTCAATCTGTGGGTCGGGACCCCTAGGGGGTGGCGAAGCCCTACACGGAGGGTAGGCGGCAAAAGGAAAAAGGCAAAGTTCTACACGATAATAAAAACATAATTTCATGGAGAAGGGAAATAGGTACCAAAATAGAGAAAATCATATAACTTACATAGTCTTTTGATTTACAATCTTTTTGTCGGTCATGAACCAAGAGAATCGCCAGAATTTTTCAACTTGTAAATTCAAAAAGATTGAAAAACACAGCTCTACTAATATAAGACTGGAAAATTTCGTTTCAAAATTCCAACGGGAAGTTGGTCAGAGCGTGACAGACGGATGGACCGACAGGCCCTCCTCTAATATAATATAGATCATCCTCGAAAATATAGTTCATATTGTTCATGTTTTTTATAAGAAAAATCTAAATCGAATCCAAAAATGTATTATTATTAGTTAATTAATATTATATTATCAATATTGTTTTTTAGCTTAAGTCATTGCTAAGCCCCCGAAATCGAGGGCTTAAATATTTGGGGGTTAAGTATGAAATTTAACACACTTTCATTGTCATCCGTTGCTAACCACGCTCGTTGCTAAGATAACACGTTCTCTGATTGAAAATAAAATCATGTTTCAAGACCCAAATGGCGTGAATAAAGATGTCAGGACCCCCAATATATATTTATTAATAAATAACAGTATCGTTTAAGTCTTATAATATTAAATCACAAATAAATCAGCAGAATATCACTAAAATTTACAACGTTGCCATGTTGCTGATACTTTATTTTAAGTTATACTTAAATTGTGCGGTGCGATTGGGCATTAATGGCTAAACATGAGCACGAGGGCGCACCTGATTTTGCTTTTTGAATTTTGGATAATAATTGAGCATTTAAGAAAAAAAAAATTATTGTGATCAGTTTTTGAAGCTTTGTTTGGGGGTGCCATCGGAATATAAAAAAAAGTTTATTTGAAAAAAAAAAACATTTATAAAACAAATCGAGCTAGTCTTTATATATATAATTTTTCTTTTTTTTTTTTAATTTAATTAAAAATGTTATATAATATCGATCAAAGGGTCATCTAATTGGAAACATATTTGAAGAGAAGAGAGAGCGAGAGAGAGTTGAGGGTTGAAGTGATGGAAGGTTTGAAAAGCTGAAGGGCTGAACAGCCCTTGGTTACTTGCTGCTCCCTTTCACTTCGCCCAGCCAATCCCATTAAGGGCTCCAGGGATGAGAGAAACCTAAAGGGCGATGGCAAAAAAGGGAGAAGAGAAGGGCTGGAGGGCGAAGGGCGGGCCTTTTGTGCGCAGCCATCAACTTTCCAGTTCAGCAAGCAACCAGCCTTGCTTGCTTGCTTTTGCCTCTTTCTATATTCTTTGCTTTGTTTATCCAGGACAATATTTACACTCACACACTCGGTTTTAATTATTTAAAATTAATTTGGAAAAAAAAAATTAATAAAAGTGCAAATTCTATTATATAATAAAAATTTGCATATTTTCTATTTTGATATTTAATTTTGAGAAGGAAAAAAAAAATTAAAATTGAAATGTAAATAATTTTCAGAGAGTTTTAATAAGTCTGAGAAATATTAATACCAGGGCCAGGAAATACTTTATAATATACATTTAAGATCGCTTTACTAAGTGCCTCAGGTAAATTACTGTATTTAATAGAGAGGTAGGGGTCGTCTTATTCTCGATATTTTAATTATTTCAATTTTTCCAATTCTTATGAAAATTTGTATTTATTTAGGATTCTCTATTGTGTTTTAGATCTCCATGAGTTCAACAAAAGTATTTTTGAAATTATGTAAAATTCATGAAAAATTCATCTCATTTATCTATTTTACGTTTTTTTTAAAAATTATGAAATTTGTGATTTTTTGACAACAGTTTTTTTTTTTTTTATTCATGCACTATCTTAAGAAAATTATTATTTTTTTTAATAGGCCTAACTAATGATGTTTAGGGAGATATCAATTTTTTTTTACTATTTTTTTACATCATTGATTGTGTAGTGGTGAAGAAGATAAATTTTAATATACTTCTTCGTGATCTTGTTGTACCTGAGAAAGGCCACAGCATGAGTGATCGAAATCACAGTTAATTTAAAAGAACAAGTTTTTTATTAATATTATTGTAAATATAATTGAATTTTAATCAACAAAATTTACAAAAATTAAGAAGTTAAAAATTTTTAATTCCTTATGAAATTTCGGCTGATATTAAATAAGATTAAATTTTATTAAATAAAATAAAATTGTTATTTTCCATCAAAAGGATTTTACTGTAAAATGTCAAGTAAAAAAATAAAAAATAAAGATGGAATTTTTAAGCTAAGTCAAGTGGATACTTGGTTTAGAAATTATTAATATAAACTATTTTCTTTATCCAATCAATATTTATTGACTCTGACGAAAAATATAGGGTATGAGAAAGTAAAAATGTTTATAAAATTATTTATTTCCAAAAAACATGTCTAATATCAATTCACCCGAGTAAAAATGATTAAAAATGATCGAGGGATACACACGCCCGCGGCAGGTCTGCATAGTGAAACTTTAGGGACACTCAGGGATATACAAGCCCTCACGGTAGAAAAATTTATATTGGTTACCAATATCTATTTTTGTCTTTTCAACGATACGAAGGAGTTTTTCGGGAGGAGGGGGGGGAATATTACATAGCAATATAGGTAAGAGAAAGTAAAATATATATACAAATCAAATTTTTAAGTATTAATTTTAAAATTTTATATTTTAATGTCCAAGAAAAATATTTTTCTCAAATCCCGCGGAGAGAGAGGGGAGTAATTAACCCTTTACCCCCCTCTCCCCCTTGTATCTGCCCTTGCTTAAAACAGTCTCTGCTTATGCGTAAAGAAATCAAATTTTAAAATATATGTAATCCAAGAATCTGTAAGAATATGTAATATTGCAAATTCGATTTTTAAATTACCGAAAGTAAGAGAAAGTTGAGCACTGCGCGACCAGTCACCCCCCTCCCCCTCCCCCAAAACCCCCCTGGATCTACCCTTTGGTTTTAAGGCTCTTGAAATTATATATTGGTAACCAATATAAATTAAAGCAATTTTATCGTTATGTAGGAAAATAAATCATTAATACCCGTATTCATAGTCGTTCCTTGAGGAAGAAGGAATCCTTATATCTATACATTTATAGAGGAATAAGGATTCCTTGTTCCTCAAGCAATGACTATGAATACAAGTTTTTTTTTTTTTTTAGTTATTTTGGCTGCTGAAGTCATTGGACTTTACCACAAATTTATTATATATATTTGAAAATAGCTTTTACCGATGGCTTCCATTGGATTTGTGGTATTTGTTTATTTTTTTCCAAGATAATATTAAAAAAAAAAAAAAAATTCTCCTGGATGTTGTGACCCTTTTTTTTGTGACTCAGGTCACTGTCCCAGATTCACTCAGCTGCTCAGCAAGGCTGTTTTATTTATAAATACCCCCTGCTCGATTGTAAACTTTTATGAATGGAGGTGACGTCACAAGATGGCAATGACGTTTCCCAGATTTAATAGCTCGTAAGGAGGGTCATATAATTTTCTATGGCTTTCCCTCTATATATAGCGGCACGCTCTGCACTCGGGTGAGAAACCGCTCGTTCCGAATCGTTCACCGGTTTAACGACAAAAACAACAACAACACCTTACTGAGAGCACTCTTAATAACTACATTTACTGCTATTATTCCTACAATGCTGCGACACTTGTCAAATGGATGTTTGAGACTAGGTCTCATGTTCTTTTTTATTGTTTTTTTATTCGTCTTCTTCCTTGAATGAATGAATGAATGACACGTGTCGTATAATCGGTTGGAATTAACCAACAAGTATTAAACATTGGCATTAGTAAAGATGGGAATCACATTTAAGTTGACATCATATCATTTCTCTAAAAGATATAGCCTATTACCAAAATCAATGACTTTTACTTTCTTTTAGTAGTATTTTCTTAAATTAATTATCTTCATGAGTCAGAATTTCATTAAAAATTATAAATGATTTGAGGATTCTGGTTGTCTCTACTCAAGAGCGGATCCAGAGGTGTTTCTCGGGGGGGGGGGGTATTCTGGTGTGACTAGTCGCATAGCACACAATTTGTTCTTAATTTCGGTAATTTAAAGGCGCATTCTGTACTTGTTTGCCAGAATATAAATATAAATCAAATTTTTAAGCATTAATTTTTAAATTTTTACATTAAAAATAAATTTTTTTTTTCGAAAAAAAGTATTTTTTTCAAATTACCCCCTTTAACTCCCCTTCTATCCGCCCTTGTCCCTACCATTTAACGCTCAACTTCCAGAGAGGACATTAATTCATTTTTTGCTTTGTCGCCTTAAGTTAGGCAACACAAATGACAAACTCGCTAATAGATAGATACTTCAAAACTTGTCAGCTTGTTCAATTGTTAATGTCTAGAAAGATTGAAACTCTATTCTCTCTATCTATCTATTTCTACTTTAAATATTTGAAACTCTAAATAATCTCTAAAAAAAAATAATCCTAATTTATTTATTTACAGTAATTATTTACAAAGAAACAAGAGATGTTCTGGGAACATTTTCCCTGGAACATATTTATCAACACTAAAACGTTTACATACATATGTACATACAAAGCAATTATTCTATCACCGTACCCCAACCTGCTTAATTATTCTCCCCCATCTATAGTTCAAACAAAATCACAATCAGGAAACAATCAGCATTGTTGCCCTGCAAAAAAAAAAGACTAGATAATAACTATCACACTTAAGATGGCAAGAAAAAAATGACGAGACAAAATTTATCACAGTTCAATTGACAAAAGACAAAAATGGCTAGACAGTATTAGTATATAGTATTTATCACAGTAAAATTGGTCAAAAAGTAAGTTTAATAAAAAGAATATAACTATACATTATCACATTTGGTCTAACAATCTCTTATTGTTAGATTAAATTGGAGCCAATTGGTTAGTTGGGCTGGCTATCGTTCAGGAACCAAACAAATTTATACTGTACATCTCATGACTGGTTAATACATTTTTGCAGCCAGGGTGGGAAGTTTGGGGGTTAACTCCATCCCCCTCCCCTCAGGAGAGAGAACAAATAATCTCAGAGAGATGTTTTAATTTTTTTGGCATTTGAAATTTTTTCTTTAAAAAAAAAAAAAAAAAAATGGTTGCGTATATTTTAAAAATAATTAACCTGCTTAATGACAAGTCCCCCCGTAATAAAGAAATTATAACTCTCCAAAACATCTCCCATTTAGACGCGCCACCGTATAAATAATTTTAAAGATTTTCGATTTCTTGTGAAGATTTTCTGGTTGGCGGCCACCTTGATTTTGTTTTTATTGCAACGAACTCAGCTTATCTGATCAGGTGAAAAAAGTTAATTTGAGGTCTTTTATGTATAATTATTTTAAATCAGTTTTTATTTAATTGAATCTTAGAAAAATTAAAATCAGTTGAAGATTAAGATGATATGTATACAATTCATTTCTCTTTCAATTAATTATTAAAAAATTTTAATTTAAAACACTTTAAAACATAAATGGAAAAAAATATTATTAAAATTTAAAGTTGTAATTAAAGTTAATTACTAAAAAGTTATTTTTTTTAATTAAAAATTAAATATATTTTGATATAAATTATTCAAAATTGAAAAAAATTCCAAAGAGATTTTTATATTTTACGATTTGATAAATATTTAATTAAAAAAAAAAAGTTATTTTAATTAAACTAAAACATTTGTTTTATGAATTTATTAAAAAAAAAAAAAAAAAACCCTAAACAAGAAATGTTGAATTAAAATTTTTTAATATTGTGATTAATTATTAATTTTTTTTTTTAATGAGATGACAATTGAACAAAGGATTATTTTACTACGTTTATTGACAAATTAAAATTTGAAAAGTTTTTCAATTCAATCAAAATTTTTTTGTTTAAAAAAATCATTTTTAAAAATTAAAAAAAAAATATTAATATGGTTAAAAGATTAATTTAAATTTAGTCATGTAATAAACCTTGTTTTTTATTTATAATTATAAAAAGTCATTAAGACATTTCGAAGACTAATTCCGAGTACGTCTGATAATATTGGCACCATAAATAATTAAGAACATGCTTCTCTTGTCAACCTTGATTAATTCCTCCTCCTCATACACAATAAATACAAAAAAATAATCACCCTATTTCAGTTAATTTATTTATGTAGAAAATTTAAAAATAATTTTATTATTTACAAAATAACACCCTGTATAAATAAGTAGATCAATGATTAAATAATTTGCCTGTTTCCCGTCTTCTTGTTTTGAATTGGTAGACTTCATTTTATCGTGAAAGAATATCGCAGATTCTCTTTTATTCTTTTCTTTCTCCCCAGATCTATCTAAGAAAATAAGAGATTACATCAAGTGTGTCAGTCAGAACATCTCGAGGTCAGGGAGAGTGAGTGATGAATCGGAATAAATGGCATATATACTCAAGTTGGGGGTGGCGGGGATTGCAGGGGCAGCGCATGTTTACGATTACGAGGCGTTTGGTTGTCCGTCGGGGAGTCCCAGTCAGTCATTTGAGTCATTCGAGTCAGTCCCCAGGATTAGACAGAGGCGGGCTGTGGGCCCTGTAACGAGCGTTAATAAACTGAAACCCCGCCCCAAAGGGGAGGTCAATGCCAGGCCCCTTGACCTAGGTCAGGGTGACGGATGTCGTCAGTCTTTGACGGATGCATGTCAAGGCCCGTAAATGGCTAAGCTGACTGACTGCCTCAATCACAATAACAAACAACAACAACAACAACGATTGTCTTCAACTATTCTGGTCTGACAACATTGCCATCTTCTTTAATATACTAGAACTTGTAGATACTTTGACACCTAGTTCGCAGGTATATCTGGTGAAAGCAAAAAAGTGTGGTAGAATTAGCAAACAAATCTTGATAAACCTATCAAGTGCAAGAGTAATAAAAGCAATTTCATAATTAAATGAAGTAGATTAGTGAGTATTCAATTGTTATGTTGAATTATTAACTTTGTAAGTTGGAATACTATTTTTTGAATTGATATAATTTTATAAATACCGTATTAACTAAATTCAAATAAATCTCTGTGAAATTAGTATAAGTCAGCGATGTAATAATTTATCAAGAGTAGTAGCAGTAGCTGTTCTATGCCCCCCAAAAGACATTAACTTACACTAGATATTCTGCGTTCTTAAAGAAATCAATTGAGTATCAACTGTTTTTATACATTTTTTTTATTTATTTTGAATTGTTTTTTAAACATTCAAATCCCCCTCCCCCCCCCAAGATGTCACAAAAAAATTTTGAGTCTGAGTCATGTCTAAGAGAAAAATTTTTTAAGATCAAAAGCTTTCTTCTTCTAAGGAAAAGCTCTGGTGTGACTGAGTAACACAGAGGTTGAGTTAAATATAAAATTTCAACCCAATATCTGGTCCTGAGATATTTTGTTCATACAAACACAGACAGATCATTTTACGAGACTCACATTTTCGGAATCAGGAAACCTAAAAACGTGTATTTTCATCAAAATCTCGATATCGAATTTTTGATCGTAAATACAATTTAACTATATTCTGTAGGTTAATCACCTAAACGTAAAACCTGAGTTGGCTAAAGCACCTGTAGCTAGATAGAAAAATCAGACAATTTTAGCTATCAACCGTAGGCTCTAGTTGAAATATTTTGTAGACCTATATATCAAAATTTAAAAATTAAACTAAAAACACTAGATTAAAAGTTTATTATTAAAAATTAAGATTTTTAGCACTTAATGGGCATTTCATCAGAAATTGTAAAATTATTTCTGATGACAACACATGAATGTGTTATAAATGTTAATTTTTAATAAATCTATGAAACATAATCTTGTGTTTTAAATGTTGTTTTAATCAATATTCCTTAAATCTAAAAAATTATTTTTGATTAAATAAGAATTTTAATTAAAAAATATATATCCTCAAAGAAAGCTACGTTGAAAAAAAATTTTATAATTTAATTTGTTTAATTATATAGCCTCAGATGCTGAAAGACAAAAAATGTTCCATCTCAAGATTGTCTCTCCCTCTATAATCAGAAAAAGTTAAATTAGACATGTGCATCAATCGGGATTGAAAAGCTCAAGTTACTTAAAGTTTCCTGAGAGGATACTTGTTTTATTTCAAGCTAGCTTAATCCTATTTCTATTTCTAGATTCTTTACATCATCCTATCTAAACTAAATAGAGAGAATGTTCTTTTTTAACAAGAGAGTTATTTGTTATCCGAAAACTGAGTGGGATATTTTATGAAAATTCCACATTCAATTATTTATTTTAATTTAGCGTCCTTATCTTAGGCTACTAGTTATTTATTATTCTCTACCTTTTTATTATTGAATGTCCTAAATCAGAAATAATCCTCTCAGCTCTTATTTTCGGAGTGAAGCAAATTTTTATATATTCAAATAAAATTTTAGATCATTTTATGCTTTGTCATTTTGAAGAAAGTGTCTTTTTTAGTTAAACCCTTTTCGGCTAAAAAGGCCATTTATGCAATCGACCGCACAATTTAAGTATAACTTAAAATAAAGTATCAGCAACATGGCAACGTTGTAAATTTTAGTGATATTCTGTGATTTATTTGTGATTTAATATTATAAGACTTAAACGATACTGTTATTTATTAATAAATATATATTGGGGGTCCTGGCATCTTTATTCACGCCATTTGGGTCTTGAAACATGATTTTATTTTCAATCAGAGAACGTGTTATCTTAGCAACGAACGTGGTTAGCAACGGATGACAATGAAAGTTTGTTAAATTTCATACTTAACCCCCAAATATTTAAGCCCTCGATTTCGGGGGCTTAGCAATGACTAAGCTAAAAAACAATATTGATAATATAATATTAATTAACTAATAATAATACATTTTTGGATTCGATTTCGATTTTTCTTATAAAAAACATGAACAATATGAACTATATTTTCGAGGATGATCTATATTATATATATTAGGGAGGGTCTGTCGGTCCATCCGTCTGTCACGCTCTGACCAACTTCCCGTTGGAATTTTGAAACGAAATTTTCCAGTCTTATATTAGTAGAGCTGTGTTTTTCAATCTTTTTGAATTTACAGGTTGAAAAATTCTGGCGATTCTCTTGGTTCATGACCGACAAAAAGATTGTAAATCAAAAGACTATGTAAGTTATATGATTTTCTCTATTTTGGTACCTATTTCCCTTCTCCATGAAATCATGTTTTTATTATCGTGTAGAACTTTGCCTTTTCCTTTTGCCGCCTACCCTCCGTGTAGGGTCACCCCCTAGGGTCCGACCCACAGATTGAAAAACACTGTTATAGAGTGACAGATCGTTATTAATATTTATATATAAAATTATATAAATTCTATTAATTAATCAAAAATCATGAAAATTAATATTTTGTTCTGATTTTCTCATTTCTGAAATATATTTATAAAAATATGTATTTAATTAGTTTATGATTATTAAAAGAAAAAATTATTAAATTAAAAAAAATCAAAATATTAAAATTACAAGGAGGTGTGTAAATTTTAGTCATATTAAATTTGGGTGGATTGGGAAAAGGTACCGGTATGTCTTTATTTTATTGTATAAATTTTTACAATACATTATGCCGATGGCTATCGGGGACATTCCACACGCTGATTGATCGGGGTCACCAATCCCGAGAGAGTTGCTTAACTGCAACGATTGTGGTGAGTGTTGCTCTTCTCCGTTGGCAGGCTCGAACGTGAAAGTGGATTTAAAATAGTAATAAAGGAACATTTCAATGATATCTCCTACAACATAGGCAACCAAATATACTCCAAGTTTGTTTTTGCTATACAGGAATGTATTAATATTTATAAAGTAATAAATATTCTAACATACAAATTCCATAGCTCTATCTTTTGGAGAAGGGGGGCTTGTGATTCGGTTCCCGCCCTAAGCAATAAATATATTTAAATTATATTAACAATTAATTCAAGGGTTTTTAAATGTGGGGCAATATTTTTTTGCCTGGTGTGACTGGTCGCACATCACACAACTTTTTCTTACATTTAAAGATGCATTCTGTGCTTTTTTACCAGATTTTTTGTGTCGCAGTAGATTTGAACACACATTTTTGTTGGGATTAGGGATCCTCAAAACGAGTATTTCCATCAGCTTTCCCGACATCGAATTTTTGACACCATCGCAATATCACATATTTAGGTAAGAGAAAGTAAAAATATATATAGTCTACAAATCAAATTTTAAAGTTCTTTAACATAATAATTTTATATTAAAAATAAAATTTAATTTCCAAGAAAAATATTTTTCTCAAATTTCGGAGGCGGTTAATTACCCCTTTTACACCCTCTCCCCCTTGTATTTGCCCTTGTTAAAAAGATATCAAAGTTAAGACAGATTAACTTTTAATTTTTCAAAATCTTTAAAATCCCCGATGTCAAACAACACTTTTTGACTATTTATTGTATAATTCAATTCGCTGTCAAATTTCTTTAATTTTTCTACAATAAACAAAAAAATTCATAAGTTCTAGTTTTCCCAAAAATATTTATTCAATTAATAGCTTTTAATTATACTATTAACATTATAAACATAGCTTTTAAGGTTATACATTTTATCTAACACAGCATATAGTCTATTAGTCAATACCTTTATAATTTTTCCTTTTTAAAATAATTTATTCATTAAATGAAAAAAATAAAAATAAAAACATGCAAATCCTATTTATAAAAATATCTAAGCTAAGGTCAAATTAAAAAATAAATCTTATGAAACCAATAAAAAAAAATATTACACATGATATAGCTCATATATTTATTATTATATAATTTTTTTTTATTTCGTTATATTAATAAATAAACTACGGTGTTGATTAATTAATTTTTGATAAACTATTAAACCTATTTTAAATTCCCCAAAACTTCTAGGAATTAGTATATTCTGACATCATTTTACTTGTAATTTCAATTTTAATATTCTTGATTTTTCTCTTTAAATAGCCTTCTAATAATAAACTTTGAAAGGCAGGATATGTATATTAGTCACAATGAAAGGGCACGAAGGGGAAATATATATTAATACATAAATACTTATTAATTCAATTTAAATGTTAATGTTTAGAAGAATAACATATTTATTTTTTGAGATTTTGGGCGGAATGGTGTTGAACTTCCCTGCTAGATACTGACTGCCCTTAAGAATAACAAAATTTTAATTCAATTTATTTATTAAATAACAAGCAAGAAATTCTTCCGAGTGACAACTAAAACAGGCAGCGGAATTCGTTCTTAGTTAATTTATTTAAATAAATCATTTTTTATTTCGAATTGAGAACATTTTAATTTTTTTTTTTTTTTAGACATTAAAAAGGGTTAAAAGAGTATCCTTTAAGTCTTTTTTTTTATTTACTTTCAGCCCTTCTGGTCATCATATATTTAGGGTGAAAAATATAAAAAGGAGGTATTTTTGGAGAAAGTAACAAAATAAGTATTATTATAATCAGCTTAAGGTATTGTTAAAAAGCTTTTGATTCAATTGTCATTCTAATCTTTTTTCACGTATCATGAAAGCACAGTTAGCCAAAAATAAAAAAAATAAATAAAATATTTAGAAGTTTCGATCTGTAATTGAGTTGTTAAATTAGCTTTTTATTCAATAATCGCGTTGTTCTTGAGAAAAATATTTTCACGGCCATAAAGGCCCCCAAAGTAATACATTTTTTTATTTCAAATCAAATTCTTCAGGCGAAATAACAATAAAAAAATAAAATTCTTTATTTCAACAGTAGTGGCATCATTTTTCAAATCCTAAAATTTTCTAAATTCTTAACACGTTTTTATATGAAGCTCATAAAAAATAAAATTATTAATAGACAAATTTTTAATAATATAGGCCTCTCCTTGATGTATGTGGATTAATAATGGATAAAAGACTCTCCCTTTAAAATAGTTTAATGTAAAAGTATAAAATTTAGCATTTTGCTTAAAATGATTATCTATTTTTATTCTAGTTTGGGTATAAACATTTTTTCCAACCCTTGCAAAGAGATTCCCCCTAACTTAAAGAACAAATAAATTCATTGATTTCGTTTAGAAATTCTTTGTTAATATTTATATTTTTGTTTATGGAATGTAAACAAAAGTAGAATACAATTCAAGTAGCACGACACTTGAAACATTCTACGCATAATAAACTTTCTTCAGAATAATAAATACTTTTTTTTCTCCCCAATGTGCTCTCAGAGTTAGTGCTTAAATAAAAAAAAAAAACTTTCCCAATTAACAAATACCGTAATATGATAAAGAGAAAAAGATTTAGAATTTATTTGAAAAATAGAATTTTTCTCCAAGAGAAATTGTCTAGTAATTTTTTACAATAATTTATTATTTTTTTAATAATAATTTATTTCCTCAGAGTAATGATCGCCAGGGCTTCCTGGAGGATCAACCCCTCCCCCCTGGGTTGAATCGTAGTGTAAAGTGTACTTAAACTATTTTCAAGTAAAGTTTTATTGATATAGGCTACTTTTTAAAGAGTATCTAAAAAATAATTGATTTTTGAATTCTAATCAAAATCGTTATAGCGAATTTTGAGAAATCGAAAAAAAAACTGAAAAAATATATTAGTAAAGTACTAGTACCCTTTGGCTGATGTGGTTGAAATTTCTTGAAATACTTGAGACTTAGGTACTTGGCTTAAGTATAAAATTTGAGTATCGAAAGTTTTTTCGTTTTTGAGTAATTCCCATTACCCACATTCTTTGATATTTCACTTGAAATCAATTTAATTTATTGTGAAAAAATCTTAAATTTCAAGAAGATCGATTCCAGTTAAAATATCAAAACATAATGTTTATGTAAATTTCTCTGAAAGGGCTTTTATTGCTTTTAAATGGCTGTTTTATTGCTTTTCTTGAAATTGCCATTAAAAGGAGGCGATTCCCTTTTAGCTTGAATTTGACGTCATTTTCACAATCATTTGAATTAATTTCAACTGAAATATCAAAAAATGTGAATTAAATTAAATAACTCAATAAGGAAAAAACTTTCTATACTCAAATTTTATACTTTAGCATGTATTCATGTCTCAAGCATGGGCAGGAATATCATTCCAATCGACCAAATAGTAATAGTACTTTACTGATGTATTTTCTCAATTTTTTTTATTTTTCTCACAATTGGCTTTAATGATTTTATTTAAAAATCAATTATATTTTACTGGAAGATGTTCTTTAAAATGTATATTCTTATTTTGTAGACTAAATTGTTTGAAGCCCACTTTACACTTTGTACTTCATAGGATAAGTCCACATACTAACAAAATGTGAGCTCCTGAGTATTTACATCTTATTTTTTATTTATTTGCTTATATTCAATAGAATCATTATAAAATCGTTTACAATTTATTTCCCTTCTAAATTCGAAAAAAATACTTTCGAAGCTTTTTTCCTCTCAGATTTTTAATATTCTTATGAATTTAAAAGATAAATTAAAAATAAGTAGCGATGTTTCATCCTGTATAAAAAAAGACGCTAATTATGAAGGTAATTAGAATTTATTGCAACTTTGAGAGGAGGATTTTCAGGCCGCCATTGTATCGTTTGGGAAACTGGTTTTTTTCTTCTTCTTACTTACTTAAAAAATAATGGAATAATTAAGTTATTATTTGAATTTTCTTTTCGTTAAAAAAAAAGAAAAACTTTATTTACGCCCCGATGCACCTTTTATATTTTTAAAATCCTTTTTTTTTAATCCCTAATGGATTTTGATCATTACATTAAAAAATATAAAAATTTAACTTAAAGAATAAATGTTTTTTTTTGTGAAGCGGCGTTTAGATACATTCTCTGCATAGTTTGGTTGTATATAAAAAAAACTCTTAAATCTGGATTTCAACAAGCCCTTAATGCCGTTTGAAAGCGATTTATTGTTGTGTTTGTTTGTGCCCGAAAAAGGGTTGACGAAAGGGTACTTACGAGCTCTGACTCATTATAAGTACTTATTGTTATCAATCATTCATTGCTCATCAGAATAAATGAGAGGGAGAAAGAGAAATGGTGGAAATTAAAGCAATCAGACTCACTACAGGGTGTGTGAAATGTTCTTTCCAAAAAAAAAAAAAAAATTGCTTAATTGCTTTATAAATCATACAAAAAGAGATAGGAGAAAAAATATAAAGATCGAAATGTTGATTATTACAAATATCAAAATTATAGAATAAAATGATAAAAAATTATTTTACCAAATCGAAAATTTTAGAAATTAAATAAATTTGATTTTTTGGCAATAGAAAAAAAAATTTTAATTGTGTGTTTTTACTCAGGATATTATTAAGGTGCTTCTCGGGCTGCTTATTTTGAGTTTTCATTGGCCACAATTTTAAAGCTATCGACCTCAAAATTTTTTTTTAATTAAAGCTATTTAATATATCTACAACTTATAGAAGCCCTTTTTTTTGATTTTCGAAAAAATAAATTTTTTTTTAGAAAAATCACATTAAATAAAAGATATTTTAAAAAAAATTAGGTCTATATCTTATCTTATTTGATTTTCATTTGATTGTCGACGTTTCGAATGTCAGACACATCTTAATTCAAAGCAATTAATTGTCAAATAAATACAGATGGATGAATTTTTTTTATAGAAATAGAAATTATATCTCAAAAACATATCCTAACTATGATATTTTTGAGAAAAGTTCATATCCCTATTCAAGATCGCTCAAACTCGAAGGCCTCTATTTATTTCAATAGATTGGTAGCCAATTAAATTGAAATAAATTTTTGTCGCATGAGGCGGGATGGGAACCCCTGACCTGTGCGCAAGAACCAGAAACTCTACCAATGAGCTATGCTTAAAGTCCTTAAAAGAAGAAAATTTAGAGAAATTTGTTGTTCACTGTTATAAAAAAAAAAAATAAATAAAATCCGACTCAATTTGTATTTTACTGTTTTTTTACATATTTTTACTGTTTTTTTCCTTTACTGTGCATATTTGTTTATTTTATAGTGCATTAATGCATGCATATTTTAAGGTTTGTTTGTGCATGAACATTCGGGCTGAAAACTCCATCTTTATTAAATAATTTTCGAGATTTATTCATTTGAATAAGATATTAATATTCAATATTCAATGAATACCTCAATTCGGATTTGACTAAACATACTCACACATGTGTTAAATATAATCTTATATAATTGAACTAAAATAACTAAAAAAATATGATTGACAAATAATTATGAAATGAAAAAGAAATATGAACAGAATTCTGCAGAGGAACTTTGACAGATGAAACAATTTAATCTATATCTCTTTAGATTCAGAATTCAAGGCGCATTTGATGCGTCTTGATTATATTCTAATTGGCACAAAAGGATACTCTACCACTATGCTATGGCCCAAGGATGAGCAAGAATTTAAGATAGTTTGAATGACCTTTTTGACATGTTACATTCAAAATGCTTAAAGAATAATTAAAATTGAGGGCAATTAAAAATCTATCTTTTGTTATTAATATTAATTTAGTATGAATTATTTAAAGTAATCTTAAGCAATAAAATATTCTAAATAATGAATTTCTAATTTTATTTGAATTTGAAATTAATTTAGTCCCTTTTGGACGAAAAGATAGGGAATGCTCAGTTTTAAGAAAATTTTGAAAATTCTCAAAGTTCAAAGTTCGTCTTTCTGTTTTACAAATGAGTTCCAATTTGCAGAGATTATTTTTTAATACAATGGAAAAGATCTACGGGTACCTGCTATTAAATTTCTAAAAAAAAAATTTGACCTCTATTTATAGACCACCCTAATATACCGGGTGTTTCATAAGTCTGTTTACCGAGTAAGTGTATTTGTTAGAAGCAAATAATAAATCAATTTTATTTATATTGTAATTTAATTGAAACTGAATTTACACTACACATAGATATGAATTTCCACGAACAGTGTCATTAAAAAAATATGGGCCTACGATGCCACCACTCCAAATACGAGCCATGTTGTTTACTTACTCGGTAAACTGACTTATGAAAAACCCGGTAATGTAGAGAAACAGCTTTTAAAGGTTTTATATAAAACTATTTAATTTTAGAGAGAGATGATATTTAAAAAGAAAGAATACAACAAAATAAGTAATTTTTTTTGGCATCTCTAACTATTTGGACTCAGTTCATATTTATTTAATCAATATTTTATGAGTATTAAAAATAGATCAAAACAGGAATCGAATAGCTAAGCTCTTAAGGATATATTGCACCCCCCTCCCCCTTTATATTGTCCAGTATAAAAAGTTTATGAAATAAAGGTTAAATTCAAAACTTGGGGGAAAAAAAAAACAAAAAAAACAATAGCCTCTTATGCCGAATTTTTTTTTTAAGTTCTTTTAGTTTTTTTACTCCCCTCCCCTCTTCTGAGAAAAAAATGGTATAAAAGCCACTGATAGATATTACTTTTTCTATACATTTTTTAAATCTAAAAAGTAAACTATTCAAATAAAACGCTGATACATTTTTCAAAGTGGAGGGGATGCCTATCCTCAAGGGGCTTTTCGTATTCTTATTTTTTTTTTAAATTCTTTTCGGTATTTGAAGCCATATTGACTTTAAAAGATATTGGTACTTAATTATGTTTTAATATATGTTTTAATATATGATCCAATATCTATTTATCCAATTGCTAAATATTTTCAATGATTTATTAAAAAAGTAATATTACTTTTTAATAAATCATTAAAACTTAGGGGTTGGACAAAATAATAGAGGAAAGTACCCAAATTCGGACCCCCATTTTGTTTTTATAGTATAAAGTATATAAATTATTGAAAAAACCTGTTTTAAAGCAATGTAATATTTACTTTACTATGTGATGTACTATTGGTAATTTATTTATGGCAAAATATATGTATAAATTGCAGGGGTAACAATTTTTCTAAATCTTACACTTTGGTGATTTTCAAAAAGGTTGCCTAAACTGGCCCCTGGGTAAAATGACCAAAAACTGAATCTACTGATCTAGGAAAGGGAATAAATCTGAAAAACAATTATAGAACGGTTTGACAAAAAATATATTTTTTTTATTTTAACATTTTTTAATGTAAAATTGAAAATGTGATTGAAAAAAAAAAAAATAAAAATAAATGTGAAAATTGAAAAAAAGTAATGTTGAAAATGTGAAAAGTCAAGGTAAATACTTTTTTAAGGGTTTTATAAGGGGTTTATAAGGGGTAGAAGTTTACATAAAAGTATTACATAAAACATCACACATTATGTAGGGGGTCCAGTTTAGGCAACTGTTGGGGGTCCGTTTTAGGCACCTCACTTCTGCATTTTCAAAACGCCATATTTGATAAAAAAAAAAATCACATTGGAAATAATTACATGGCAAATGATTCCTTCAACATTACCATTTAAGAATATATAAGGGTTGAAAGGCTTGCCTGTCACTTATTGACTCCAATTAAAAAAAACTGAGCACTCACAAAAACTTTTAATTTTGCCAAAACACGTAATGGCTAACTGACAAGTAAACAACTAGAGCAGGTGACGTTAGGGCTCTTCTACTTTGGGGTGGAATCTTGCACTAGTATTTACACTGTCTTTCGCTAATTTCAGCACTAATCAGAGACAATAACCATGGTGGTCACATTAGGGCAGGGGTCGATTTGGGTACTTTCCTCTAGTAACACCGTACATTAACCAATATTTATTTATTAATAATGTGTTGAGCTACCATTTGACTTAGAGGAATTTTTTCAGGTTATTTTGGGGTACTCTAGGATGACTATTTTAAGTTTTCAACCTCGAGGTCCCTGTGATAACTTGGGGTGTGGGGGGGGGGTCCAAAAACCTAACAGAAATTTTTATTCTAAACCTTCTTTAAAACAATTCAATTAATATTCTTTTTAACTTCAAACAAATTAGAATCTTCATTTATTTATTTGTCTAATTTATCCAATTTTCCTTCATCATCTATCTCTAAGGGATATAAAGGGAACGCTAATTAATTCCAATAAAAAAAAATTCATTCCATATTTGGATTCATTCTCTCTGATTTATATTTATTTTTAATCAGGTTTTAGAAAAGGAGAGAGAGAGAGAGATCAAATGATAAAATAAAAAAAAATACATAAATAAATTAAGGTTTCGCATTAGTTGGAATAAAATTTTATCTTAAAAAAAAAAGATATTAAAGTGAGTTTAATTTATTGGATTTTGAAAATTTTTTTTTCCATACCTTTTATAAATAAATACTACCACTTTAAATGTGGAAAATTTATATCCTTGATTCTAAAATTTATTATTATTATAAATTTCTTGAACCTCATTACGAGTAAGAAAATTTCTAATTATTTGGAAAATATGTGTTTATATTTAAAAAGATTCCTGAAGATGTTTATCTATTTTATATTATACCGTAATTAATATATAATATTCTCTAGGTTTTATTAAATTTGTATTATTAAGAAGAATTCAGCCAAAGAAATTTAATTGAGGTAAATATTTTGACAACTTTTGCAAATCATCAAAGTCATATTATGAAGAGATGGAGATATCAGGCAAGAATTCAATAAAACTCCCAGAATAAGACGTTTCGACCTGAATTTATTTGGCCATCTTCAGTTATTGGGAATTATACACATAATGCAAGTGCACATGTGATTGAACCAGAATTTGCCAATAATAAAATTTATTTGCTTCATACAAAATTATATGGCTCCTGTGCCCAAGATCAGAGATAATAAGATTTATTTCTGATTTTGGGTACAGGAGCCATTATATGAAGAAAATAAATTTTATTATTGGCAAATCCTGGTTCAAACAAATGTGCACTTGAATTATGTGTGTAATTTCCAAAAACTGAAGATGGCCAAATAAATTCAGCCCGAAACGTCTTATTCTGGGAGCTTTATTGAACCTAGAGCATTCCAATGTGGCTGATATCTCCATATCTCCAATATAATCACATCACAGCCACAACCTCAAGCAATAGTCTTAATATGTATTTAATTAGAATACAACACCCAGGAATTTTTGTCACCAATAATCGATGTGATATGTTTAGATACTACACATGTTATTTTATTTTGTTGTATGAATCCTCATTTCTATTTAAATTTTATGAATTCCAAACTTGTGATACCAAACTCATTTATCTTGTGGAGTAAATTTTTCACCTATCTGATAAAACATTCAATAATTAAACCGTTTAATCAAATTCTTATAATCTTTTCGGTATTTGAGGCCATATTTAATTTATTTTATTTTCCATATAATTATCCAAGCATATTTAATCAATTAGTATCCAATGTTTAAAATAAATGACTGTTAGATGAATTTATAATTGCACTGTCTGAGATCCGAACCCAATCCCATAGCTTTTAAGTTTAGTACTAAAAAATTATAAAATTAAAAAAGAAGTAATTATTTTTACTTGAAAAAAAAAATTAATTATTGTTGATAAAATTATTTTTTCCTGGTCTCTAAATTTTATATACTTTTTTTTTTACAGATTATAATGTTCCCGTGTATTTTTGCTTATATTTATGTAAGCCATTTTCATTGATAACGCACTAGTGTATACAAATTTTAATTGAATTTAATATTATAAGTTTTGCTTGTTTTAATTTAATTTAAAAAATAATAACTTTTTTATTTTAAATATCTAATTACTGGCAAAAAATTAATAAAAAAAAATTCTAAAACAATATCAATATAATGAAATTTCATAATTATTTTATAGTCAAATTAATGAAATTTTATTCAAAAATTCAAATTCAAAATTTTTATTTTTAATTAATTATTATATAAAAAAAAAAATAGTAAATTTTATTTATTTATTGATATAAAATATTAAAAATTTTAATTTACATGCATAAAATTTTGATTAATTTAATAAAAAAAAAAATAAATAAATAAACGATTGGATGAATGATGAATGAAATTGCAATTTTCCGTCTCGTTGATTTGAGTTTGAGTATCGCAAACAAAACGAAATATAAATAAAACCAAGTGCAGCTCCCGCATACTTAGTTACTTACCTATGGACCTTAAGCTTAACTAATGCTAAACGCTTGTGACTTTTATTGTTCATTTAACAACCATTCAAGTTCCCCTCAATGAATAAAAATGATATACTCTCCTACTTAAATGATTTATTATCGGATATAAATTAATCTTTTTTTTATTTTTGTTTACAGTGTGTGTACCGTCTCGCTGATTGATGATGGTGAGTAGATACGATTTTTATTTATTTATTTATTTTTTTTTTTTTTTTGGTTTGTTAGTAATGGCGGTCGGCGTGTGTGTTTTTCCCCGGTTTTGGTGTCTACCCCCACCACTCGGGTTGTGTGCCAAGATGGCTGCTAGGTCCCTGGGACCCACCCCCTATTGTCAAAGAAATATGGGCCCCGGGTTGCCTAGGCAACGACCAATAGGAGCCCTCGCCGTTGTCAGACCCCCACCCCTTAACAAAAACGCCAATTTAGAATGAAATTTATGTAACTCAAGGTCTGTGGTTCGATACTCGTGTGAGGTCATCCGACTGCGCATGCGCGTTCCGAAAAGCGTCGCCGCTGCCGTCGCCCCCCTTTGGGGCGACCGCCGCCTCTTTGCTTTGCTTGCCCAGGTGGCTGACTTTTCTAGGCTGCCCTTACCTCTTAACATAAACGCCTTCCCCCCTCCCACTCCTATTACGTCATACCTTCTTACCAACTTGACTACTTCTCCTACCTAATTTAAATTTATCATCTTTAAATAAAAAAAATAACTCTTTTTTTATATTATAATATCAAAAAAATATTATTATATAATATTAATTAAAAACTATCTGTTCTAAAATATTATTAAAACAAATATCAACCTTTTTTTTCGAAATTCAAACTTGATTACTAATAGAAATTTTTAGTTAAAATATTTATTTAAGATTTTGGAGCATACTTGGTTACGTTTACTTCAAAATATTTATTTACTAATAATAAAAAAATCTTATTTAACCCTATATACTCTCTTTACTTTTATTTATTTATTTATTTATTTCATATATATAATACTTAATATTTTTTTGTTAATAATTTTTATTAAAAAAAAAAAAAAAAAAAAAAAAAAAAAACTCACCTCTGATGATGTTTAATCGGGGTCCAAAATAAAAATATAATAAAACAATACACAAACACACATATTAATAAATACACTTGTTAATTTTTTTTTATAATAATCGTGATTTTATTTATTATTTAATCAATACATAAATATACAAACACTTTACATATATTGAGTGATACAAAAACAAACTTGCTCCGAAGAGAGGTAAATGTGAACTGAATTTTATTTTTAGAAAGTTTAACCCTTTTACAAAAAAAAGAATAAATGAAAAAAAAAATTAGAAAGTTCGTGTGTTCAACCCTTTAAGGTAAGCGGGTTATAAAATAGAAAGTCGAGTAAAAAGAGAGAGAGAGAGAAAAGGGGGAAGGTATGTATGTATGTTTGTGATTGGTTGTGTTTGTTTAAAGGGAGAGAGAGAGAGAGAGAAGTACATACTCTATGTGTGGGTTAAAGAGAGAGTGAGAGAGAGGCGTCGTCGTATCGCTGGCCGTCCCGAACACTTGGCGTTTCTCCCACGAGGACAAGTGGAGCCTCCTGTTACGTATACTGAAGGTATACCGGACAAGAATACACTCAGGATACATTCAGTATACGTACAGGGGGTTCTACATGAGCGTCAGCCAGCCGAAGAGTGCGTTCCAGTGAGAGCAGCTGCCCGGAAACATAGAGACGGTGTTAGGTGGGCGAGTGAGAAAGAGAGGTAATATGTGTGTTAGAAAGATAGAAGCTTACCTGTTAGAGAGAGAGAGAGAGTGTGTGTGTGAGAGAGAGAGAGAGAGAGTATGAAGAGTAGTCCGTCTGGTCCACCCGACGCCCGTCGAGTGAGTCCGACGCCGAGCGTCCGCATCATCGCCGACGGCGGCGGTGGAGGCGACGGTGGCGCCCCTCCAAAAAGGGGGCGGGGCCTTTGCGGCGGCTGCGGGGGTGCGCAGCTGCCTTGCCAGCCACCCCGGGGGTTGCTGCTGCTGTTCCTGCTCCTGCTGCTGCATCCCAACATCCCATTGACACATGCAATAATTAGCAGCGCGCCGTGCGTGCATCAGCGGATCGATCGTCCTTCGGGCGCAGCAGCACCGGCTACTAGCGCTTACGGCGGCCGCGTGTATAACTACCACCCCCACATCCGCTGTACCTTCTTCTTTCTTTTTCTATCTCTCTCTTTTTTTCTCTTCTTTTATTCCCACTTAATGGACAGTCGGGATTAGAATAAAGTATCCACGGTCGAATCAATACATCGGTTGGTTGGCTTTTCTCCTTTCACTTGCTATTCTCCTCCTAAAACACAAAATTCATAAAGTTAAACTTAACACATCAGCTGTTATATCATATGTTTAAAGTTCCATGAGATTATTAAATACATTCAATATACGGGTAGATATATTCACAGCTCGAAAAAATAAAGTATTAAAATTTTATAGTCAAGGGTCTATAAAAATCTCACTTCTGATTTAGAGCCGAGTTAAGTGTTTCCGTGTAGATTGTGATACATAGTATTTTTTGGCGATTATGATATAATCTGATTAGGCTGTCCTTTTTTTTTCTAAAACTCTTTGTGGCCAAAATCACTTGAGTGGTTCTGAAAGCTATTGGAATATGAATTAAGCCAAAAAGCTAGAATCATATTTTATTAAGTAGGATAGAGAAAATAATAAAATAAGATTGCTAGAATATAAATAGCCTATATTAGGGAATCTCAACTGTGTTACGTACACTCCAAGTAATATAAACAAAGCTGTCCCGAGTTCATAAAAGAATAACCCATTTGGTAAAATTAGATTTAATTACACAAATTAATCGAGAGTTGAGTGATGTACTGGTACGCCAGATTTTTTTGTGTTAAGGTATTTTAATTTGTGAGAATATATTAAATACAAATAGTAAAGCCCGCCGAAGGCGAGCAAACGCATCAAATTTATTCTTGCTCACTGTTTGGAAATTTTGCGATTGCTCGCCGAAGGCGAAGCGAAAGTTTTAAATTTCCTTGACTGTCTTAAAGTTATAAATTTTCCTCTCTGATATGAAGTTTTAAATTTCCCTCCCTAGTTCCACTTTCTGTAAATCTGGCCAATCAGCGAGAGAACAGGGACAGGAAGTCAGTAGCTAGCGCTTTATATATAGTAATGATGATAATGATGATATAAGGAAAAAACTTATCATATTATAATATAAAACGCTAGTGGCTGACTTCCTGTCCCTGAATGTGCCTGTCAGGGCGCTGATTGGCCAGAAAAAAAACAAAGTGGAGTTAGAGAGGGAAATTTAAAACCTTATAATTTTGCAATTGCTCGCCAAAGGGACGTAGCCCCCTGGTAAGTGGTAAAGTCCGCCCAAGGCGGAAAGTAGAAGAGTGCTTCACACAATTTTTGAAAGGATAGTTTCAAAGCGCATCTAAAAAATTATGTATTAATTTATGAATTTTATTCAAAATCGTTAGAACTGATTTGATAAAAAAAATAAAAATCTTTGGGCGATTTTTTTAATACAAAAATTTCGTGTTACTTTTATTGTGGGGTACCTAATATAAATATGAAATTTCGTCCTTGTAGACGTTTTAATTTTTGAGATATTTTCTCGGAGACATTTTGCAGGACTCCCTTTTTTGGCTATTTTTTTGTTTTTCCATTCCGGATGGTTATCTGACCTTTTTTTTTTTATCCCGAACATTCCTTTTCTTTTTTGTATCTTTATTTTCTCTTCCTTTTTGGCCCTCACCCATTTTCAATTATCAAATCAATTTTTAATAATTAAATGTGACCGTCCACATGAAAAGGTACTAAATCTTCACTGGGCTAAATTTTCAGGAAAGCCGTATTTACTAAAAAAAATCGATTTTTTTATTAGGCTTATTTATTCCGAATCTCTAGTTCTTCGTCTTATATGATGAAATATTAGATTCATCAGAATTGATGTATTTTATATAAAAAAGTAAAAATTGAAAAAACAAGACAAAGGTGAGATAACAGAAAATTGACCAATCAAGCTTTAAACTCTTTTTCTCAAAACTAGGTTTTTCATAAACAAAATTTTAAAAATTCATATCTTCCAATCAAAAAATGATAAAAAAAAATTCTAAAAATACCGGCTTGATCAGCAGGATGTGTCTCTGTACAGAAAGCATAAAAACTCAATTTTGACCCCGATGAAGATTTGGTACCTTTTCATGTGCCGGCCACAAAAACAGTTTTTTTTTAACACCCTTTTTTCTTATTCACACTCACACAGTCTTTTCGGCAACCTAGGCCATATAAGACTTTGACGATAACCGGTGATTAATTAATATTTATATTTGGGGTCCAGGCATTCTTATTTAAGTCATTTGGTATCCAAATGTCTTAAAAAATACAGTATTAAGAAGGAATATATGCCTGATGTATTTATAAAAGTTAAATGATGCAGTTGTTTTTATTATTTTAAGGAATGCAGTCAAATGGGAAAAATATTAATTATGGCGCTTTGTATTAGCATTTCATTACATGAATTCAAGCTTGAAATCACTCAAGGTGACTTAAGCTCTCCAATAATGAGAAATTGTCTTTATATAAAAGTGTCTTTAAACAAAAATCGGGTAATCAAAATAAGTAATAGGCCTAGTTAAAATAATAAAGAGAAAAAAACATTCATTAGTATAATCGTCTGTTCCATAAATTAAACAAAAAAAGAATAAATAAATTAGATAGTCTATTATTAAAAGTACTATTGAAATTAGGCCATTTTTCATTAATTAGAAATACATGAATAAGAGAGGGGATAGAACTTTATTTATGGATATAGAAGTTAATGACCCGAATCTTACATGTGTTTTCATATACAGACAGCTGTTGTGCTTATATAATCTTATATTCAAATCGCTTTTTTTTTTGTCATTTATTTAGTGATCTGTGGTCAAGAAAAAATTTAATAAAATATATTATCTATTAACCAATCTAAAATAAATATTGTACTTAAATTTTTTTTTGTTATTAATTAATTTAGTAAGTAAAAGTCAATGTTTTATTAATTATTATTGATGAATTGGTTTTTCAATAGAGTGTTTTTACAATTTTTCAAAGATTTAAAAATCCATTATAAGACGAGACCTGAAATTAGGGGGTAACTTTAGAAGAAGGATAAATACCCCCCCCCCCCCCCTCCATCAAGGTCTTGTCGTCGTCGCCAGCTGCCAGCGAAAAAAAAATCTGGAACTAGAGACAAGACAAGTTCCATCTCAGCATCTCTTATTCAAGATTTTCTTGCTTTGTCGTGTGATCTTCTTAAACGTATAAAATAAATAAAAAAATTTCTCGATGAATGGACGATAAAAATGAATTTGCAGATATTTAACACAAATTAAAAATATTTGGGAATTAAATTAGAGTTCACTAATGGTCTTGAGGAAGAAAAATCTGGTGTGACTGTCGCACAGCACACAACTTTCTCTTACCTTCGGTAATCGAAAGTTGTGTACTGTGCTTGTCACACCAGATTTTTTGTGTCGACATGTATTTAGTTCCCGGCAGTAGGGAATATTTGAATTCAGATGTAAAATTTATAAGTATAGGAAAATATTTATATTTTGTTACCATGGCAACCATTTCTCCTATCTTTTCTATGGAGTGCAAGAGTAAAGTGGTCTTCAAACAATTTTGAGGGCAAAACGAGAATATACATTTGAAAGAGCATTTAAAAAATAATTGATTTTTGAATTTTAATCAAAATCGTTAGAGCGAATTTTGAGAAAATCGAAAAAAACTGAAAAAGTACATCAGTAAAGTACTAGTACTCTTTGGCCGATTTTGATTAAATTATTTTTCCGGTCCCGGGGGTGTTTAACTTATATATAAAATTTCAGCCTCATAGCTCAATTCCTTCATGCTTAAAAGTGAACACAGACACACACACCCACCCACCCACCCACCCACCCACCCACCCACACACCCACCCACAGACAGACCATGTCGCGAAAACCACTTTTTTGGATTCAGGGGACCTCAAAACGTGAAGATCCATCAAAATCTCGACATCGAATTTTTGACATGAAACCAATACTTTCTCTCTATATAGGCCTATATATTACATATATAATCAAATAGGAAGAATAAAATGAGCAAGCAGCTAATTATATTTCAATTTATTAAGAAACCAGGGCCGACGTTTCGGTCACATATGGGACCATCCTCAGGGCCAGGTTAATGTCTGAAAATACATATAATCCTCGCCACGTTATATTGGGCATTCACAATTGCATGCAGCTTAATCATGACAATGCCTCAAATTATGTTATTACCATACCATGGACAGAGAGTGAATCATTCACTCTCTGTCCATGGTATGGTAATAACATAATTTGAGGCATTGTCATGATTAAGCTGCATGCAATTGTGAATGCCCAATATAACGTGGCGAGGATTATATGTATTTTCAGACATTAACCTGGCCCTGAGGATGGTCCCATATGTGACCGAAACGTCGGCCCTGGTTTCTTAATAAATTGAAATATAATTAGCTGCTTGCTCATTTTATTCTTCCTATTTGATTATCAACACTCAGCTATATACCTCCTTCAAATTACATATATACATAGGTAAGAGAAAGTAAAAATGACCAAGTCGTCATTTAAGAATAATTTTAATTTTTTTTTTTCATAGAAATTTTTTTAAAGCCCTTTTTGGGTCTATTTAGGGGTTAGAATTTGATTTAATATATTTAAAATACATAGTACCGATGCCTACCCGGGAACATTCCACACGCTGATTTCTAGGGGTCACCAATTCCGAGCTCTCGCCGCGCTTGGCATCGCTTAGCCCATTTCTTTCTTCTAAATTATTAATTATAATTCCAGCATTGTGCCCACGGGGCTTGGAGTAGTTGGTAGCGTGTCTACCTTCTATACCGAACGTCGCGGGTTCAGACCCCAGGCAGTCCGATAATTTTATTTAAGGCATTTGGATACCAAATGACTTAAATAAAAATGCCTGGACCCCAATATGTATAATACTCATTAACGGATATCGTTTAAAGTCTTAAATGGCCTAAGTTGCCGAGAAGACTGTGTGAATGAGTGTGTGAATGTGAGTGTGAATGAGAAAAAAGTGTGAATGTTTTATATCTTTAAAAAAAAAAAAAAAATTCCAGCATTGTTGTAGAATCTAATAAAAAATTCCATAATTTTGTTTTCTTTCAAATTATCTAACTTTATATAGGCACTCTACCATATGTGATATCAAAAACCTTTACTTATTTATGTGTTTACTAATTTTTTATGTCAAATAAATCCAGACAAAAAAAAAATATCAAAAGCATGTTTAAATATAAACAAGCAAGATAATAAAAATTAAAATTAATAATATTTAAAAGTTTATGCAAGAGTGGTTTTAAATTAAGGCTCTTTGTGTTAGTTATTGGAATAGAAGGATTTCTTATTTGGATATTATTTTTTAATGTAAACTGGAACATTGAACCTAAAAAAAAATCTATTATTTTATATAAGCCTTGGGTGCTTTTTGAGGGTATTCTTTCTCCCATGGGGACGTGGCAAGAAGGGGGGGAGTTTGGGGGCAGTTCGCAAGGAGTGGAACTTTTGATATGTGGCCAGGCACAGAACAGCTTCAAAAAATATTCGTAAGATCAGTCTGATTACAAAGGTCACAAGCTGAAGGATTTCTTAGATGAAACCTAAACTACACCCTCTGATTAAATTGAGTACACTGAAGAAATGTTTAATTTTTTAAAAATTAATTATATGAAAATTAGGAATAGAAGTGAAAATACTAGGCTATATGTTTCAAAGAATTTATTAAAATTAATATTTTAAAATGCACGTCTCAGGGTGCTACGTTTGGAAGTTTCAAGCAGCCACAATTTTGAAGCTATCGACCTCAATTTTTTTTTTAAATTAAAGCTATTTAAAATATCTACAACTTATGGAAGCCCTTTTTTTGATTTTCGAAAAAATAAAATTTTTTTTTTAGATTAATCGCAATAAATAAAAGATATTTTTAAAAATCTGGTGTGACTGGCGCACAGCACACAACTTTCTCTTACCTTCGGTAATCGAAAGTTGTGCACTGTGCTTGTCACACCAGATTTTTTGTGTCGACATGTATTTAGTTTCCGACAGTAGGGTACATTGGATTTTAAGATGTAAAATTTATAAGTATGGGAAAATATTTATATTTTGTTACCATGGCAACCATTTCTCCTATCTTTCCTATGAAGCACAAGAGTAAAGTGGTCTTCAGAAGATTTCAATGACAAAATGAGAATATACATTTTATAAGGAATCTAAAAATAATTGATTTTTGAATTTAAAAAAATCGTTGGAGCAAATTTTGAGAAAATCGAAAAAAACTGAAAATTGCATCAGTAAAGTACTAGTACTTTTTGGCCAATTTTGTTGAAAAGCTTCGTGTCACGTCCCAGGAGGGTGCCTAACTTAAATATAAAATTTCAACCTCCTAGCTCTTTTCGTTCTTGAGATATTTTGTTCACAGACAGACACACAGACAGACAGACAGACAGACAGACCATGTCGCGAAAACCACTTTTTTGGATTCAGGGGACCTCAAAACGTGAAGATCCATCAAAATCTCGACATCGAATTTTTGACATGAAACCAATACTTTCTCTCTCTATATATATTAACATATATATAGAGGTAAGAGAAAGTAAAAATTCGCTGTATTTCTTATAGATAATTAAATTAGTAATCATTGTGTTAAAAAATAATTAATTTTTTACCCTTAATTAATTAGTTGGAAACTTTCAAATTAAATGGAATAAATCCCTTGAATCCCTATGGGAAAAACTAACGCCATCTCTTGCCGCCTAGAGTAACTCGGTAGTCAATCGTGTCCTAACGGTTTTTCGAGACGCGCACCTTAACATTTAATGCGCATTTAGACACTTTTTAGAAGTGATTCAATTTAGTGTTTTGAATTCTTCTATTCCTAATTTTTATAATTCATAATGTTTCAACTAGAGTTGATAGTTTAACTTTAAATGTTTATGTATAAATTTACAATGAGATTCAATAAAAAAAAAAATTTGAAAGTTTATTAAATTACCTCCAAAATAGAAGGAGTATATTTTGATAATTAAGTATTTAATTAATAATTTATTTATTCGGTTTAGATTGTATCTTGTAATAAAAAGATAAATGTTAACTGAGGCATTCGTTTTATGTTTATTTAAAAGTCTATCTACTTAATGAATAAATAAATACAAGATAAATGTGAATGGAGACGAGAACATGAATACGCCATTAATTAGAGAGAGAGTTAATGATAAAACATAATTATCTTTAATAATTATTATTTGTTTTAATAGCATTTTAATTCGGACATTTTTTTATTTCTCAAGCATCGTTAACACACACACACACAGACACAGTGCAGATTTGCATAGATGTCTTATCTGGTTGCGATTAATAAAGTCCATTGAATTATGTGCGTTTGCTGGGTGTGGTCGTCTCCTCCTCACTCACCTTGCCCTCCCCTCCATTTCCCCTACTCTTGTTTTTCCCACTCCCTTTACCCTTTTTAGGCCTTTTTTCCTCCCCTACTTCCCCTCCCCCCTCTCTCTTCTTTCTTTCTTCTCTTCTTCTTCTTACGTATTCGGTCTCGTTAGCTTAATCCTTGGGAGGATCATTTTCATTTCGGGGTCAACGCCCATTAACGGCACCAATTCATCGATCATCACAAAGAAAAAAAATGTTTTTTCCTTTCTATAATAAAGGTGTGGTCATACAAGAAAAGATGTTCTTATAACAAACTAATATTATATACCGAAAACATTTTTTTTTTCTATAATAATAACCGGTTGGAATGCG
The DNA here is from genome assembly GCA_023213315.1 of Euborellia annulipes. Taxonomy (NCBI): domain Eukaryota; kingdom Metazoa; phylum Arthropoda; class Insecta; order Dermaptera; family Anisolabididae; genus Euborellia; species Euborellia annulipes. The sequence continues at coordinate 54,706 of JAKCPI010002671.1, forward strand.
ACTAATTATAATTTAAAAAAATATTAAATAATTTTTAACAAAAATAAAAAAAAGGAAAAATATTTGTTTGTTTGCTGGAAGTTAGGCAGCCCAAATGACCAACTCTATTCATATCTTCAGAACTACACTCTTAATAAATTTTCAAGGGTTATTCATAAACTTATATGGACCCTGTTACGCATTAGTGTGTCAAGCGTCAGCTACCGAGTTTTGAGAAAATTAACATTAAAGTTTTTTGTTTTCATTGGATTAAATATAATTTTTTTTTTGTCAATTGTGAAAGTAACATGAAATATAAATTTTTTTAGGACATATTTCATAAAAAATACTATTAATTATAGCATTTGAAACAATATTCCGTGCTTAACTCAAATTTTAATTTTTTTTTGGCGGTTGACACACTAATGCATAACAGGGTCCATATATGAAGACTAGTAAAAAAAAATTGCCCCTAGAGCTCTTGGTTTCTTCCTTTCATATAATATACGACGATTAAGGCGCCTTAATCATCTCGACTACTTACTTTTTTAAGAATATCATAATTTTTTAAGCTACTTACATTTTTTTAAGGTCTTTTTCGGCATATAAGGCCATTTAGACCCCTACTTATTTCAAATGATTTGTAATCAATTCGAATGAAATACATTTTACTAGCTTGGGAAGGGAAGGAACCCTGGACCCCAGCCATGGGAAGCTAATGTCTTCTCTCTGAGCTACGGGTCACGGGCAGCTACTTAAATTTGATTCTTATTATTTTTTTTTTTACTTAATAAACTAGTTTATAAATTTGATTTCACAAACTGGGAATATTAATATTCAAGAACGAACGTATATTAAAAACGATTGATATTTTTTTTTACAGTGTACCTTATTGTTAAATTAAAAGTTATAGTTCTGAAGCTATTAAGCTATTATTTAATCGGAAATTATTTTCTCATACTTATATAAATAATATAATTACCTAAACGTTTTAGAATATAAAATATACAAAGAAGGTGATGTTATTAAATTTCTTTATTCTTGTTATAAATTTATTTGAATTGGGAAACAACAAAGTGTAAATCTGGAAGCCAGAAATTTACTATGTTATTTTTTAAGACCCTATAAAAGAAATCATTCTATTTAAAGATTAAACGTAAATCACTCGTCCTCTCTCTCTTTCTCTTAAAAAAAAAAAATATTGATTTCGCATTAACTCTTTAACTTGATAATATTTATTAGTATTTAAAAATATTTTTATCACTTATATCTTAAACATTTTAATAAAAAATTATTTAAAAAAACGAGAGAGAGAGAGAGAGAGAGAGTTTGCTTGCAAGTGGATTTTTTTTATATTCATAGATTACAAGTGGAGATAATCGCGTCGTAAATCATGGCGGCGACTTTCGAGCTGGAAATAGCCTGCCTGCCCAGGCTGCGTTTGAGTGGAAGAGCCTAAAAGGGCCAGAGGCGCCCTCAGCGGGGCTCGGATCTCTACGCAACGCTCACCTGGAGAGTGGGGTATGATTTTGTGGGGGGGGGGGGGTTGCTCTATTAATTTTCATTTGATGTTTTAAAATATATTTTCTTGAAAATAAATTTTAAATTTCAATATTAAAATAAATTTAGTTGCCAAAAATCAACTAACTAAAATTTTTTTCCAAAAAAAAGTTTTTCAAAATGACCTTGAGGAAAATTAAAAAAAAAATTTTAAAATTAAAAAAAACAAATTTTTTTTTTTTTTGGGAGAAACAGACTGACATTTCGGTCTTTTGTGTAAAACCTCTTCAGAGCGGGGGGGGGAATTTTTTTTTGGGAGGGAGATAGTTTTTTTTTTTTTTTGTTTAAAACGAAATTGCCTATATTTATTCCATATCATTTGCTAATTTTATATAAATTATTTATTATTAGAATTTTAATAATGGTTATATAGATTGCACCACTTATTATTTATGAAAATCTACTAACTAATTAATTTAAAATATGATTTAAAATAAAATTTGATGATATAACTCAGTGGCATCATTTCAACTTTTTCTTGGGGAAGGGGCAAATTTTTTTCTTGGGAGGGAGGTCGAAGTTTTTTTCTTAAAATTTACCTGCAAACAGGTACTCAAATTTGGTCAAAAGATATTTAATTTAATTAATTGATATATATATTTGTAAGTATATTTTGAAATATTTTATTAATAATATTAATTGAATTATGAATAATATTAATAATTAAAATAAAAATTTTTTTATTTGAAATCTATCGGGATCCAGTATTGCGAGGTGTCGTGCGAAACACACCTCAACAACCTCTGCGTACATCTCGCCCGTGAATACATCATTTCCTATCTCTAACTCCTCCTCCTGTTCGTCTCTAGTAGTGAACTAATCCTTATTTCTGGTTCCAACCGGCTCCTTATATCCAACCTCTTCTATGCTATGGAGGATGTCCTGGTTTGAGGAGGGACTCCCTCAGCACCGGCGTGTAGCCTACTCCTTTCGAAGAATGATCACTGAGAGGGAACCTTCTTTACTCCCTTCCACAGGACGGGATGTCACACAACTCCCTCTCCTCGTAGAGTGCTGAGGGTATTGTGGAAAGATCTTATTCCAATCCAGGGTTGTGAGGATTTGTTTACATTAAATAAATATTTTTTTTAATGAAAAATCCCCACAAGTTGAACAGGATTTTGCAGAAGGCCCCTACTCACTACCCAACCTAAAATTAAAAAAAAAATCAGAGCCCTTGAGGGGCAAATGCTCCCTTCCCTGCCCCACCCAAATGACGCCTCTGATATAACCCTGTTAGAAGTTTATTAAATGGTATTTATAAATATATAGTCTAATATTTCTTATTAATGACAGAAAAGATGATCCTTTAGATTCGATGTTGAAATATTAGATCACGATTTGCCAAATCATACTTTGATCCAAGGCAGCTAAAAACTAATAATTCTTTTAATCATAATCCAAATTAATTATTCAGTAGATTTTCATAAATAACAAGTAGTCCAATATAGGTTTTGTTTAGTTCCAGCTTGAACTAGAAAAGATATAGTCTTATGTAAGGGGGTGGGAGGAAAGTATGTCGGGAGGTAGTGGCGTGTAAATAATTTTGCAGTTTCTAGAATGAATTGTGCATCGTTTTTATGAGAAAATTCCTATTGACTTATGAAAGAACTTTTGCACTGTGACAGTCAGGATAAATAAAATTTTTACAAGTTTTACACATTAATAAAATCTCTCACAACCGCGAACTCCTCCGTGGATCATTCGGATTCATTCCTGTTAGTCTAAATAGTTGACGATATTCTTATTTAAAATGAACCAAAACAACGAAGCAGCACGAAAAAACGGACTTAGCTCATTTGAATTAAATATTTCCTATTTAAAAAAAAAAAAAAAAAAAATTTAAATTAAAAACACTTTAAAGCTAATTGAAATTTTTTTTAGATAATAAAAAAAATGAATTTTAATTAAGAATAAAATAATAAATTATGATAACACACAGATTTATTTATTATATTACCGCGATTATTATTTTTAATTCCTCCTTCCTCGAGGCACTGTATAAAATGAATAATCAGATAATTAAAAAAGAAAAAAATTCCTTTCTTTACCTCTCACTGCATTTTTTTATTCTAATGTGACAACTGTATGTATAATAAATATTATTAAATGAAAAAAAAAATTACAAAATATAATTTAAAAAAATGTAATTTAACCTCAATGAAGATTTTTTTTTTAATTTAATGAATTTTATCCTTGAAATTCTATTTCTATTCTGTCTGAATTCTAGCTGGTGTATTAACCTTTAGAAATAGTGTATCTAATTTATTATATTTTTTATCAAAAATATATTTATTTCCTTTAATATTGTCATAATAATTAATATGTATTACATTTACCAAGTGCCAACGAGGCAGGGGCGGATTAAAGGGGGGGGGGGGAAGAAATTCATAAAATTATAAAAACTAGTAATCTAAAGAAATTATGATTTCTGCTCTTTAATTTCAATTGAATTTGTTACCAATCAATTTAAATAAATAGGAAAGGGGTCTAAATGGCCATAGATGCCGACAAAATCCTTAAATAAAAAAAAATAAAAAAAAAAACCGCCCCCCCCGACAAAATTGCATTAATCCGCCACTGCAGCGAGGGGGGACAGGCAAAAAATCTCCATATTAAAGGTGTATAAAATTTGAAGTGTTGCGGACAAAATAGTGGTGTTTTGAAAATTTAATTTAATGTGCTTGTCATAATTAATAATAATAAGTATCGTTTAAAATCAAATGTCAAAAACACCAGAGAAATTAATTAATTTTATTGGAATTTCCGGGAAATTAATTGGAGATTTTTTAAATGATCCCGCAACCAAAAATCAGTTTCTTTTCAATCGACAATCACCAAATTTTACATCTAATAAATCAATTAGCACCAAAACAGATTAGAGTATAAAAATAACGGAACATCAAAAAAATAATGTAAATATATAGGCCTAATATTATTTCCTTTTGAATTAGTGGAGATTTTGAGATTCCGAATGGCTGCATGCAATGCGTTATTAATAATTCGTTAAGGGGTGCAAGAGGGTGTAGAGGATGCAGAGGGTGCAAAAAGAGAACTCCGAGGGAGTAGAGAGGCTGAGCCTCCGAGAGCTTTCGTGAATCATTGTCTCAGTTGGGTGGGATCGATGAGCGCAGCATCCAAGGGAGAAGAGAGAAGCGGAGTGCAGCTGCCACGCCAATCTCGGCTCGCCCTCGCCCTCATCTTGGAATTAACACTAAATAACTTCGTCCTCTTTCTTCTCCTTCCATTTTTCAAAAAGATAACATAAAATTTTAAAATCTATTCAGTTAAAAAATAAGAAACTCACTAACAAAATCGAAAGGGGTGGTTTGTAGCGTGCTGTCTAATTCATTCTGTTCAGCTTTTTAAAAATAGGAGTTAGACAAAGAAAACAAGCGAGAGTCCAGGTGGCAGTCAGGTGATGATAAAAAAAAAATTATATTTTGTCAGATCATCAGTAACATTCATCTTCATGGTAAACATAATTGTCAGAAAAATACAGGTGAATTTATTTGATTTATAATCCGAGAAAAGCAATAATAATAATTTTTTATATGAATTATATTTATTTTTTATGATAAATGAAGGGATTTTTTAGAATGAATAGGATGAACTATATATAGCCCTAATGAATCACTTAAACTATAACAAAAGAAATAACTCTTAAAAGACCATTCACTGGTGGTCCCAGAATTTTGTTTTAAAATGGGGAATCCTGTTGTATGACAAGTGGAGAGGCAGTGGCGCATTCATAAAATGGAGATAATAGTAATTTACTAGCATAAAATAAATAACTTTTGAATGATTAAAATGATACATATTAATGTTTTTTCTGAGGGAGGGCCGCTACGCCCCCCTCCCTCCGCCCCTGGGTTCACTAGGAAGTGAGATTATAAGAAATTTTTGCAAAATAAATAAGAAAAATGTTTCCTATTTGCAACTAGGAAGTTTCATTCCCTCTCCTTCTTCTTAAAAAAAAAGAAAATACCGGTAATCAAAAAGTGTCGAATCCTTTTTACTTCTGGGCGGCAATTTTTTCTTGAAAAGTCATGAGACAAATTCCTCTTTCCAGCTAAAAAAAAAAAAAAAAAATTAAAAAAATTGTATTGCAATAAAATCAAAATTAAAATATTTAAAACAAAAAATAATGATAGAACAATAAATAATACTAAAAAATAAAAAGCTGATATGAGTGAGTTAGTCAGGGCCGGAACTAGGAGATTTTTTAGGGGGGCAAAATCCAATTTGCCGCCCCCTCCTTAAAATTTTCTATACAAAATTCATATCATTTTATCTTTTTTTTAGTAAATCTTTCTTTAATTGCCGCCCCTGATATCTGCCGCCCGGGACACACGCAACCTCTGCCCCCCCCCCTAGATCCGGCCCTGGAGTTAGTTATATATTTATCACATAATTTTTTTTGTTGATTTTGTGGATCTTTTTCCGGATTTCAGAAAATAAAAACTCTCACTAAAAAAGCTCCTTCACGTCCCTATGACAAGTTACCTCCCTCAATTTATACACGCTTCAATGTATTGACCTTCACTGTGGACAAATTTCAAGTTTGGTTATTAATTGGACATTTTATATATTGAATAAATAAATAAAAAATAATAAGGTTTCCAATCCGTTATATGTAAAAAAAAAGTTTAATAAATCAATAATCAAAAAATAATTACTATATTATTTTTAAAATGATAAAAAACATTTAGGTAGAACGTAAAAAAAAAATATTTTCTTTTAAAGATTTTCCCTCCTCCATTGACACTTTGGGAATTTATTTTTCTTTAGAGAGAAGAGAATCCTCGATGCAACTGCACATGCTTTTTGGAAGGGCAAAGGGAGAGAAGGTAAAGGGAGAGAGAAGGGAGAGAACCCCCCTCGACCATAAATTTCCCTTCCCCCTTTAGGGGAAGAGAGAAAGAGGAGGGATCTCGCTCAGGAGGAGGACATCTTTTGGAAAATGTTCAAATGTTGTCCAAAATAAAAAAACTACAATCCTAAATAATTTTATATTATTCTATAAAGATGTTTTAAGAATAAAACACTCCATTTTTTTCCATTACTTTTTATTTATTATTAAAAACTTGAGACATTTCTTTTTTATTTCTTTTTTTGCACTTTAAATGTAGATGAGGAACACCAAAATAAAACTTGATTTCGACACTTCAACTAATAATAATGTGTCAAAAAAAGAAAATCAACAACGAAAACATGAATTCTAATAACTCTATTATTATAATATTATTATACTTTCTTGATTATAATTCAATACATTTGTATTTTAATAAAAGAAAATTTTAATAAAATGCTTTTGTTTAATCATTAAATAGTTTTTATTTTATTAGAAAAAAAAGTTATGAACAATAAATAAAATTTAAATTTGAATTTTAGTCTCATTTGGTTTAATCGGAATTTTTCATTTAAGAAATGAAAATAAAATCGTAGTTAAATAAAAAGTTTTTGCAAAAATACATTTATTATCCTAGAATTTTGACATTATTATTTAGGATATTGTCGTATACTTGACAGTTTTGGTAGTAAATTTTTAATTCTTTGTTAAGTAAAATTCAAAACAAGAAAACATTTTTGAGGGATGAAATTTCTAGGCTCATATCTTTTACTGGGGCTTATCCATATTTTTTTCTATGAGTCATTTTTATTTTCAATCTCCAATTTTAATTAATTTAACAATAATTAATTCTATTAATGAGATAAAAACAATAAAATCTGTAATAGATTTTTTTTTTAATTCGACAAATCGAACCGGATGTTGCAATCTTATCAGCAACAATAAACATACATTGGCACGTGACCTTTTTCGCATTCTAATGCCTACGTCGGATCGCGAGGAGTAGGAGAAGAAAAAAATGTAAATTAGATCTGGCCGGAGTACAAATAGCCAATAAAAATATAAATAACGCCTTCAATAAAAATATTATACCTTTATTTACAGCCCCTAATGTGTTTATTTATCAATTCAATTTTTTAAAATTCTTTATCACATAACATTGTAATGGCTGATAATCTATTGATAAATTGTAGATAGAGAAGTGAAATTTCCCATAATTTTTATTTTATTATCTAAGAAATATGTATTTGTATTTAAATTTCTTAGTTTAATGAGGGTATATCTTGTGGAACGATCTCGTTTCAATTCAGTAGGTTTCATGTACTATGAATGATTATTAAAAAAAAAAAAAAAAAAAAATTGAAATGCTTAAATTTGGATGTTTAAAAGTAACTTTTCGAGTTTATTTTAAAAATAATAATTAAATTTTTGGTCGATTTTGTTCAAAAGCTTCGCGTTAAGTCCCAAGGGAGTACCTAACTTAAATATAAAATTTCAACCTCCTAGCTCTTTTCCTTCTTGCGATATTTTGTTCACGGACACACACACACAGACATACAGATAGACCATGTTGTAAAAACCATGGTTTTTACAACAAAAGTGCACTTTTTTGGACTCAGTGGACCAGAAAAAGTGTATATCCGTCAAAATCTCGACATCGAATTTTTGACATGAACTTGACTATCTCACTAGAGCTATATATATGTAAGAGAAAGTAAAAATTAAAGATATTTGTAATAAAAATGAGAGCAACGTGACTAAAGGGCACACGCTTATTAAGCAGCTAGTAATAATACTGGTATAAGTGAAATATTTAAATTAGTCTGGGCTGGCAAAAAACTTTATTTTAATTAATTAACTTCTTTTAATATTTGATTTTCCAAATAAAATAGTTTTTAGATGAAAGAAGTTAGTTAGATGGTATAAGAATTTTTTTTTTTTCTTTAGAGGTCATGTGAACAAGAGAGGAAAAGAAAGAGAGAGAAAGAGATGTTGAACTCAGCCTCAGGGGTTGCTTTAAAATTTTAAAACTTTGCTGTAAAAATCTGTTCTGCGGATTGTGCGGGTCTATCTTCTCTCGCCAAGAACGCAATTTCCAGCACTTCGCCCAACCTTCCTTATCCGTAAAATGAAAACTTGGGGAAGGAAGAAAAAAAAAAGCGAGACAAAAAAATCTTGTATGTATAGTCAGATGCTTGGTTGCTTAACCCCCTCCGGGTAAACACAATCTCGAAGGATGTAAAGGCCGAAGCTATCCCGAACTCGACTATAGATTCCTTATATATAATACGGATAATGAATCTTGAGCGCAGTGCATATTTCATAAACGCTCAGGCTTATGTAATAAATGTTTAATATCGGCTAGAATATGTAAAAGGGCGGCAATATCGGGGGTGGAGAAGGGGGAGGGACCACCAATCATGGTCCATGATCCCGAGGGAGAGAGAAAGAGAGACGAGACTGGACCAGGACCATCCCTTACCCTCAGGCCCTTCGTCCCAGACACAATAAAATTATCCACGCTTATTCATGCCGTTACCAAAACTGTTAACTTTTTTATGATGAAAAAATTAGAACTAGGTGAGAATAAAAAAATAAAAAAAAGGATGAATATAGTAAATTTATTTTTAATTATAGGGTTACTCAACGCCGCAATTAAATAATTTTTTTTTTTATAGAGAATAAATTTAAAAAAATTATTTAAAGACTTATCTCGTTGAGATAATAAAATTTGTTCTGGGTTTAATAATAGGCCTAACATAGATTCTATAAAGATGCCTGAAAGAAGAAAATATTGTTTATTTAATTATATATTTATGGGGAGTGCCATCTTAACTAAGATTCTTCAAGATACAAAAATTTTAAGTTATCAAAAAATTTAAAAAAATAATTTTTATTTATGATATGTATTTAAAAAATCTGGTAGGGCAGGTAGGTCGTACAGCACACACACAACTTTCTCTTACCTTCGGTTACCTGTTTGTCACACCAGATTTTTTGTGTCGTAATATATTTGATTTCCGTCATTAAAATAAAATTCAAGAGTTTACTCTTTAGTCGAATTTATTGAAATCCCGCGAGGCGGCTAGAAAATGGGTTTTTAGATTATTTATAAAATTTGAGTATTGAGAGACTTTTGGTTTTGAGTATTTCCCTTAAACCATATTTTTTGAAATTTCACTTGAAATTCATTAAATTTATTGTGAAAAAATCTCAAATTCCCCGAAGATCTATTCCTCTTAAAATATCAAAACATTTACCTAAATTTCTAAGAAAGAGATTTTATTATTTGTTTAATAATCAATAAATCAAACGAATTTCAAGTGAAATATCAAAAAATATGGGTTAACTCAAAAACGAAAAATCTCTCGATATTCAAATTTTATACTTAAGCTAAATATTCATGTAGCAAAGCAAGCCTCTCGAGGAATCTCATTTTGCTCTCAAAATTGGATGAAGCATACTTTACTCTTGTACTCTAAATTTAAATATAATGTAATTGAAAGTTGTGTCCTGTGCTTGACACACCAGATTTTTTTCTGTCGTTCATTGGCAAAAAACTGAACCAAATTATTTTTACAGGCCTCTTTTGAACCCAATTTTACATCATTAAGAGAGTTCTGCAGAAACCGAAACAAATGGTAGATGGAGCAAGTTCCAGGTTATACGGTGGATGCATCAAAACTTTCCATCCAAAATCTGTTTTTCAGGATTATTAAAGATGTGTTTGGTCTCACATTATCATGATGAAACGCAACACCATTCCTATTTATCAATTCTGGCAGTCTTTTTCCAATTGCTAGCTCTAATCATCAGAATATTATATTTAATGATGGCCTGCAATAATCTTAATGAGAGTAAATGAAATATCAAAAATAAACAGATAAACTTAAGAAAAATAATCTCATACCTATCTGAGGTGTATATTATTATACAATATTTTCATTATCATAACCAATTTGTAATAAATAAATAAATTCATAGATGGCATGGTTTTATTTTCCCATTGATTGCGACATTTAAAAAAATTCGCTTACATCATTTAGAAGGTATCATAGGTATATAAATATATGTATTTATTTTCCACAAGTGTATGCTTCTTAAAATGTATCCAGGTGGTCAGGTTATGTTAATTAAACCAGAAAGAGAGTCACTCTCTTGATTTATTTATCTCCCAAAGCGCTTATGAATGGGAGATAAAAACCCGATAGCTTTTGAAATGATTAGCATCCAACTTAAATTATAAAATTTTTTTCTTTCTCTCCTCTTCTTTCCTTTGGAGATTTATTTGACTAAGTCTCCCTCTCTTTCCTTCTCTCTTTCTACGTTGATCAACATGACAGGACGCCATTAATAAAGTAATCTTTTTTATATATACGTTTTATTTTGGAATTTTAAATTTATTCCAAATACAAGCTATAATTGTTAGAGATTACTTGTTTAGAAAAAAAAATCCATAATTTGAGAATAAATTTTTTTTTTTCGTCTTGAGGAATTTTTTTTTGTTTTTGTAAAAATATTTAAATATTAATTTTTTAATAGCCTAATTCTATCTATGATTTTTTGTGTATAAAATTTTAATTAAAACACGGCTTGGGACGTCACGGCTTGTAATGCGACATGCTGATAAAAGGGCGAAAAAATTTGAAGGCATCAAATAAAAGTTTCACTTTAAAAATCAAGTCTGGGTTTTTGCTGAAGGGTTTGAACCCTTTAAATGATTATTTGAAATAAATTTAACGTTTATCATCAAATTAAAATTACTAATAAATATCAATAAGCCATTCGATGTCGAAAGACAAACCCCCCTCCCGCACTTTTATAATTTAATTTTTTTTTTCTATGTGTAGGCAGGTCTGAATAGGCTTTTTGTCACAGTTGGGGGAGTTAGAAAAATTAGAAGACATCTTCTTTTAGAAATAAGAAGCTTTATCCTTTATTATTTGAAGCTTTCTACCAAAAACCAAAGAATAAGTGGCTAAGAGAAAATTTAGAGGGAATAAACTCATTCATTCACTCAAAGAAATGATTTTTTCCTTCTATAATACAAATAATCCCAAACACAAAATATATTTCTAATATCAGAAAATTGGCTTAAATCCTAAATAAAAAAAAATAAAATTTACCAATTCAACCTCTGGATAAGAGGTTAGTATTTAATATTGTAAAACTTTAAAAATCTCATATATCTATGTGGCTCAAAAATTGAAAGTTTTGGCACCGGAAAAAAAATTAAAATTAGTAAAATTAGGTTGAGTTTATTTAGAAAATAGCTATAGATTGCTCAGTGACATCTGAGGTGAGCATAAACAATTTCACCAATTTTTTTTTTATATTTCTGGTGTAGAGGTCGAGGATTTTGCAACCCGTCCCAGGAGAAAAAATTTATTTCCATTGAATTGACTAACAATCAATTGAAATAAATAGGGAGTCTAAATGGCTTCAGATGCCAAAAAAGAATTTAAACAAATTAAAAAAAAAATGTTTATGACATGCTGATGATGTAAATAGTCCTGGTACTTCTCCAAAAAATAGCCTTTTATTTATTTAATTATTATTATTATTTTTTATTTTATTAAAGTTCTTTTGCGTCATCAGAGGCCATTTAGACCTCGTCCCTAGTTATTTCAACTCATTGATAATCAATTGAAATCGTAGAATGTGACGGGTGTGAACCCCTGTATAAGAGGCAAAAACTCTACCACTGTGCTTTATTTGATCATCAATCCCTTTAAGGTATTCACAATGAAAATGTACCATCAGTCTCTTTGAGTTTAACACCCCTATTTTATGCAATTATTTTGGTAAGATATATTGAGAGTAATTAAAAAAAAAAATCCTTACAGAGATAGAGCTCTTGCTTCCCGTCCTTTGTGAGTCTCGAAAAGCCGTTAGAAGACGATTCACTATCGAGTTACTCTAGGCGACAAGAGATGGCGTTAGTTTTTCCCATAGGAAACAAGGGATTTATTTCATTTCATTTGAAAGATTCCAGCTAATTAATTAAGGGTAAAAAATTAATTATTTTTTAACACAATGATTACTAATCTATTTATCTATAAGATATAGAGCGAATTTTTTTAAAATATCTTTTAGTTAATTCGATTAATCTAAAAAAAAATTTTATTTTTTCGAAAATTAAAAAAAGGGCTTCTATATGTTGTAGATATTTTAAATAGTTTTAATTTAAAAAAAAAAATTGAGGTCAATAGCAAAATTGTGGCCGTTGGAAACTCCCAAAATTAGCACCCCGAAACGCACACATTGGAAAAAAAAATCAAAAAAATTGTAGGCCAATCATTTATAATAGATCAAGTATCAAAATGATTTTAATTTGAATTTGAATTTTTTTGCCAAAGAGACGGAACGGACCGTAGATACTTTGCAATCTATTATGTTTGGAAAGGTATGATTGCCAGGGGTTGTGGATGAGGAGGGGGGGAGGGTGTTCATATCGACTCATCGGTCCATAGGGAGCATTCCGAGCGCGTTTTATTTCTCTTTCTTTCCTACCGGCAGGCTCATTTCCACCCAGGCTGCTCATTCGGCCATTCTTATGCCGGGCTTGTCCCATCTTCTAATCCCCAGCCAATCTTCTTACTTCATCGCACAGTTTCTCACTTAGGGGCCCCCTTCTTCTTCTTCTTCTTCTTTCAATGTGGTCAAATAAACTATGACTTTTCTTCGTCTTTCTTTCTCGTTTCTCTTATTCTCTTTTTCTTGTTCGTTTTCTTCACAAGTGGCATCGACTCCTATTTAGATATTTGAATCAAACAAACTAGATAAGCAGTCAATCGAACAACGAAAATCACTATTCTTGCATCCGCCCCTATTCCACCAATCGTTCATTGTTTCTTTATTAACTTGATTAGATTTTATAAAAAGAAACAAACATATTGTTTGATGAAAGAGTTTTAAAATTTTTTTAGATATAGCAACGTCAAAAGGGTTTATTCATCCAACTAAATAATTAATGCAAAATGTGGTTTATAAGCTTAATTAAAAACTCCTATAATCATCACTTTCTCTTACCTAAATATATAAATATAGATTTCCATCAATGAAATTATTGTAATATTACTGTAGGGCTACCTAATAAAGGACTTAAAAATTAAAGAATTGGTTGTTTTTTATTAATTATTTCCTTTTTTTTACTTTCTCTTACCTCTATATATGTTAATATATATAGAGAGAAAGTATTGAATTCAAGTCAAAACTCGATGCCGAGATTTTGCTCGATATACACGTTTTGAGGTCCCCTGAATCCAAAAAGTCCAGCACGGTCACACCAGATTTTTTGTGTCGAGATATATTTAGTTCCCCATAGCACCTTAGTTTCAAACTTGCATTTTAAATATTGACTGCTTCAAATAAACTATGGTTATTTTTCAAAATTTTAATCTCATATTTGGACATTTTTACACAATAGAGAGAATCCTAAATAAATACAAAATTTCATAAGAATTGGAAAAAAGGACAATAAATTCTTGAATAATTAATTATCTTGATACGATTATTATAAAATACTCAAAAATAAATTCTGCTTACTAGTTTGAAAAATAAATAAAAAACGAGAAAAGTCAAGAATATGGACATTAAATGAAGAAAATATTTTCTAAGAGATATTTTTTTTTTTTTCCTTTCAATTTATTTCAAACGCATTTATTTTTTTCTTTGTATCATCTCCAGGAGTGTTCTTGAAACAATCCGAAAAGGAGTTCCCTTTCTATCTTCTCTCGATGTAATTTGATCTTGCGTCCTCCTCCTCCCTCCATCTCAAATTGCATTCAAATAACATTGCTAAGTCTATTCTCTGTAGTATCATGCAAAAAAATCCATATATTAACAGAAAATCTATGCAATCATGATATCTCATCAGTTAAACAGGATATCGAACCCAAAAACAATAAATATGTAGAAGAAATTCAATGTCCATACAAAATTCTAAAAAATATTACAAAAACAATATCAAAAATATTTATTAAAGTTTATTGAATAAAATAAATGTAGGCTACAGTGAGTTTCGAAAAAGTTTCGGTATAGGAGAAAGACCATTTCTGTTTTGAATTTATCTACACATAAAGAGGGTTCTAGTTTTAAATCCCTCTACTCATAAAGACCTACAGGTAGGTATATTAATTAAATAATATTTCTCGGAAGAGATTAAAACATTTTCAATATTCATTAACTCAGATTCTTAAAAAAAAATTGCTCTAGCCAGAGATTGAACCCAGAACACTCGGTTTGTACGTACGCAATAAAATTACCATTTACACTACAGCATGTTTAGAATCATCTGGGTTTGATTTCTGAGGGAACCAATTATTTTCATTAAATAAATATTATAATTATATATTTCAAAATGATGAGTTTGAAAGTGAAACAACTGAGTTTTATGTGATAAATAAAAAAAATCTTAAAATATTTTCTTATCAAACTTTGATGTTTCACTTTCAACCTTATCGTGGGTCCTTGGACCATAGCAGAGTGGTAGAGTATCCGCCTCTTGTGTTAAGGTCCAAGGGTTTGCATCGGGTCTTATACGATTTATTTCAATTTAATTGCCTCTCAATAAATTGAAATAAATAGAGACGGGGTCTAAATGGCCTCCCATGTCGAAAAAGACCTTAAATAAATTAAAAAAACACCTTATCATGGCAACAACAGAAATGAAGTGATTCATTATTTAAAAAAAATTTTTACTTAGAAATTTAGAACAGAAAAACTTTTCTTAGTTTGTAAAATTAAAAAACTAATTTTACCAATTAAAAGAGATAAAAATTCAATTCTGACTACATATTCTATCTAAAGATTATTGGCAGTTTTACTTTAAAAGCAAAAAAAAAATAGATCTCCTAATTCTCCTTATTTAAGTCAAATAGTATAAATATGGTTTAGTTGGTCAGACATAATTTGTTCAAAGACCTACTATGTCAAAAAGGATAAATTTTTATAGTTAGCAAACTCCCTTCTCTTCCTAAAACAAGATCAGAACTCAAAAAATAAATTCTATTTTTTTTTTTTTTTACTTTTTTTAATCTTTTTGCTATTCTCTTAATAAAAAAATTAACAAAACTGTTTCGATTTATTACAGGAATTGGTTACTCAAAGTGAAGGAAGACGTTTATCGAATGAAGATGAAGAAGAAGGTAAGAAAGAAGTTTAATTAATTTTTAATTAATCCTCTTCTCTGACTCGAAGCCAATCTTTTTAACGTTGTTTTGTTTTGTTTTTGTCTACGCTAACTTTTTTCTTCTTCGCTTAATTTTCCAAATGCCTCCTGCACCTTTTGTTTTCCTCTAGGCCACTTAACATAATGTAAAACACGTGTAGAAAATCGAGTAATGAATTGAACGGTATCTGGGGCGGCCCTTCTCTCTCTCTCTCTCTCTCTCGCTCACTCTTCTGATTCTATTTGGTCCCTTTGCTCTTTAGTTCGTTTGGCTCCCTTTTTTTCCCTTTTTTCCCGGCCATCAACTCTATTGTGCTGTCCGGCCGATCTGTGAATCGCCTCTCTCGTTTTTGAACATGCCACGCCGCCATCTTGATTTGTTTACCATTTGAATTGATCAATAATAAAGAGATCTTTTATCGTCTTTTTATGACATACAAATAATACTACATTATAGTTTTTCATCTTTTCTTTAAGATAAAGCAAAACAAACAAAAAATGGTTGATAAAATCAGACGAACATAGAAAATGAATAATAATGATGTCCAAGAGTTTTATACCTAAAAAAAATTTATTTTTTTTATCTATATATTTTATATTAAAAAAAAAAAAATTATTTAATAGATACACTCCATTTCAGGAGCTAATATTCACTTGAGCAGTTCACTTGAATCGGAGCAAGTGCACAGTACTTGAAAAGTAGTCGAAACTTTGAACAGTATTTATATTTTTAATAAATAATTAATAAAGTACAAAATGTTGTCTAATTAAAAGCTTTCATAATAATAACCCGAGTAAAAATGATCGAGGGATACACACACATCACACGCCCGCACCAGGGACACACAGATCTAAAGTGACCAGAAGAAAAATATGTGTCCCTGGTACGGGCGTGTGTGTCCCTGGTGTGAACGTATATATCTCTATGTGTCCCTCAAGGTTCACTATGAGGACCTTCTGCGGGCGTGTGTATCCCTCGATCAATTTTAATCATTTTTACTCGGGAAAAGCTAATATTCTCTACTAAGAAAAATTTTATATGAGAACTTTAAAACATCTCTCTGCAGAAATAATTTCGTGTTTAATTGTATGACGTTTTGCAGACGATTTTTCAATTAATTGCTCCCGAATTCCTCTAGATAGAAACCAGCCTGCCTTGATAATAATTAAGCATGAATTGGCGGCTCTAGGGTAATTAAGCAAAAAATCTATTTGTCTTCACTTCAGCAACCAAACACCCATGAATTTATTTATTTATTTTTTTTTCAAATTCAAATCTTTTCTAGACTTGCCTTTGCTCACACATTCAGTTTTTATTTCTCGTGATATAAAAAGACTTCTATTTTTTTATTACGAATCAATATCGTTCAAAAGAGACGTATTAAGGGCTGATGGAAATTTAAATTTCAATTCAAACTACTACATAAAAGAAATTAAAAATGTTTATATATTGTAGTTATGGTTGTAGAGTTGTAGTATCAAGGAAGGGTTGCGAAAACAGAGACTGGCAGCCAAAATTTTTCTCTTTAAACATAAAAAAAAATTTTGACATGAATCCAATACTTTCTCTCTCTATTGCATATATAGGTAAGAAAAAGTAATACATAGGATAAAAATTAATTTAGAAAAATTGAAACTGGTTCAGATGCCGAAAAATAAATAAATAAAAAAAATATTATTATGAGAGAAATATATCCCCTTAAAGGGAGAAGCTAAAAAATAGCATGTAAAAAAAAGACAAATAAATGACCTTTAAACATTGATACCACCTGATTTTCAAATATATAAAAAATAAATCTAATTATTAAAATGAAAAAATTTGCCATTCAGATTTTATTTTAACCTGAAAATCCAGAGTGCTTTTGTTTAAACAATATTGATTACCACTGACTTGTGAGTAATAAAATTGAAAACCTTTTATTGACAAGGAAATAAAATCTGAATGTGTGGACTTGAATAGGTCTAAATCTCTAACTAAACATTTTCTGAACCCAACGAGCTTCGTTAACAATTAACACCAGATAATTAGTTTGAATTATGCTAATCAGTTTTTAAATTTTCAATCGATTTTGAATAAGTATTAGATATCACCGTTACATGTACACCTTTGTATTTTATATGCATTAAAAAATTAAAATAACTATAGCATGCTTGGTGAACATTAATCATTTTGTAAATATTAGCCTAAGTTAATAGGATAAAAAAATAATTTCTATTTTTTTTCTTGTGGTTTGTATATGTTAATTAATATGAATATACATAGGTATAATTTACGTACTACTTGTAAAATTTATATAATTCATATTAATAGCCAACTAGCAGGTTGAAAATCGCATCCATTATTTTTTTTCCTGTTTTTTTTTTTTTTTTTTTTTTATGGCTCAACTTATTCACTGGCGTATCCAGACTTAAATCAAAAGAAGGGGGGGGGGTTAATTAATGACGATCCAAACCACCAAGAGCATTCCCGGGTTTGTATATTAATATCTTTCGAAAAAAAGTTTAAATTTTAAATCCGAATATTTTAAAATATTTTTTTTTTCATTTTTTTTAGACTTTTCTGCATCTTAAGCCATATAGACTTTTAACGATACATAGATAGGATATATTAGGGGGTCCAGACACATTTATTTATATTTTTAGGGCCGGGTGCTTCATGTATGTGTAGTTAGTGGAGTCTCTGAAACCCTCTTCAGTTTTATTCTTATTGTAAAATATAAGACATCTCATCATTTTATTGAAAAAAGATGTAGATATATTTGTTATTTTTATTTTTATTCAACTTCTTTTAAGAATAAAATGATGAGATGTTATATATTTTACAATATGTTAAAGGTTAGGGCCGCTTGCAGACATTTTGCTTTCAATTGGATAACCCAGCCCTTGAGTATATGTATATGAATATATGTTGAATTTTTAGCCCAGGTCTCTGTTAAGTTAGCGGTGACCCAAAGTTTTGTTTAAGATAGGTGAAACCCTGGCACCAGCATCCTAAATGAATATAAATAACAGAAACAATCTGCAATCTATTCTTTTTTTATTCTTATTCATTTTGTCAGTCAGGATTATATTTCTAGAATATATGGCAAGGTGATTATTTGAATATTTTATAATATCCAAATTGGAACTATATTCGAGGGTGGGCAACTCCCTCTGGCGAGTCTAATATTCCCCTAACTTCAGTTAACGCATTGCAATTTTTAAATTTTGGTAAAAATAATTAATTAATTTTTAATTTATTAATATTTATTTAAATTGATTTCAAATTTTATGTTTAATAATTTGTATAAGTTATGTGTCTTTATTCACAAAACCTTTGATACTGAAGAGGGTTGTCCCCTGGAAGAGGGTTTCTGCATTACACACTAACTATAGGTCAACTAACTACCCATATATGAAGCACCCGGCCCTTAGTATCCCACGGGGAGGAGGGGGGCTAATTGAGAGCTAGAGATTAAAGGGCTGGGTTTCAGGGATTTATCCCCTTGCCCCCATCTTCTTAGTACTAAGCTTTTCTGCGTTACTAATGTAATTTTATAAATTTTTACTGATTAATAATTAAAAGAAATATTAATGACAAAATTTTTTTTTTTTAAGATAGTAGGTAATAGATTTCAAATAAAAAAACTTTTTAACTTTAGTCGCATTCTTATTTATTTATTTAGAATTGAAACTTAGCGAGTTTCCAGAGTATAAATTCTTTATTTACAAACTTTCCTCAAACGCCAAACAACAACAACAACAACAACAAAGTTTGACAAAGACCACTTAACGCAAATTATGAAATCATTTGTGAATCTTAGGAAAATTTATTATAGTTAAGAATTTTTTTTGACGCTAGACTAAAAAAAAAAAAAAAAAAAAAAAAAAAAAAATTGCCTTCCTTTGACAAACGTTTCGAGCCTAGACATTTGTTAAAAAAAGAGCGTGCGCGATAAGGAAATAAAAAACGAAGGGAGGAGATTCGATTATCTTAATGTACGATCAGTTTCAAAAGTATTGTCAGTCAAAATTTTTTTTTTTTTTAAGAAAAATGTCTGAAGAGAAGATATAAAATTTAATCTCTATTGACTTCTGGGAGGAAGAGGAATCTATTTCCGATTTTTATGATACGGCTTACTTATGCTCTTCGAGAGGCTTTAAGGGAGATGCCAACAGCTGATTATTGGCTTTATTTCGATATTTATTTAATACAATATTCTCCTTCAGTTATTTATTAGACAGACTTATTTATTGAAGATTTAAAAATGAAATTTTTTAAAATATAATTTTAACCAGAGGTGTCATTTCAATTTCTTGGGGTAGAGGAGGGGAGGGCAAACTTTTTTTCTTAAAATTTACTTACAAGGAGGTATCACAATTTGACCAAGAGATATTTAATTTAATTTTTTATTTTTTTACAGTTTATATATCAGTAGAAATATTTTGAAATATTTTAGCATTGTAGTTGTGGCTGTTGAGTTGTATCAAGGAAGGGTTGCAGGAGCAGAGACTGGCTGCCAGTCTCTGCTCCTGCAACCCTTCCTTGATTGAAATATTTTATTTAAGAATAGTATAAAATTTAAAAAAGATCAGAGCCCTTGGGGGGGGGGGGTAAATGTCCTCCCTGCCTCTCCCTCCAAAATAACATCTCTGATTTGAATGTCTATTATTTTTGACACCTTTAATCAATGTTGAACTAGAGATTTATGGATAGAATAGATTGTCTGATCTTTAGAGTAGTGCAAATCATATTCCCATCTGTATATAAAAGAGTAAAAAAAGTACTACTGGTCCCAGGGGGGTGCACGCCCCTCCTTCATCAATCAGCCAAAAAAATATTAATATATCTTACAAAAGTTCTTTATTGCTAATTTGAATCTGAGACTAAAATAAATCATTCTTACTTCTATTCAGAGTTGTCATTTTTTTTGGGGGTGCCCCCCACCCGGGCAGGAAAGTGCATTTGCTTCTCCCCTTCCCAAGAGTTATGATATATTTTAAATTTTTCACATTATTCTAAATAAAATATTTCAAAATATATCTATGGGTATATATAAACTCTAAAAATTAAATAATTAATTAAATTAAATATGCGTGCTGACCTTCTATACCAAGGGTCGCGGGTTCGGATCCCAGGGCAGTCCGATGATTTTATTTAAGCCATTTGGATACCAAATCGCTTAAATAAAAACGCCTGGACCCCCAATAGATATTATCATAAATAATGATTATCGTCAAAGTCTTATATGGCCTAAGTTGCCGAAAAGAATGTGTGTATATGTGGGTGT
The DNA here is from genome assembly GCA_023213315.1 of Euborellia annulipes. Lineage (NCBI taxonomy): Eukaryota > Metazoa > Arthropoda > Insecta > Dermaptera > Anisolabididae > Euborellia > Euborellia annulipes. The sequence goes on from JAKCPI010002671.1 coordinate 75,539, forward strand.
GAATGGGAAAAAAGTGGGAGTGTAAAAAAAAAATTAAATATATTTTAGCCAAATTTTGAGATACTTATTTGTAAGTAAATTTCAAGAAAAAAGTTTGCTTTCCCCCCCCCCCCCCCTCAAGCAAAAGTTGAAATGCCGCTACTGCTTCCATCCTTCTTGAATCCGTCTCTTCTGCACAAAAAAATTTCGCCCCCTCTCCTTAATAAAATAAAAGAGCCGACATTACAGCCAAAGGATGCAGAAATGAGTTAATTTATTATTGCTGAAAGTTAAATTAAGTAGCCTAACCTAAAAAAAAAATTGCACATGTGTAGTGAGTGCAGTTTGAAATTTTTTTTTTAATATATTAAAATTATTTTTTTTTTTACAAATTAAGTTAATAATAATTTTTTTTCTTTAGTCTGTAAAGAATAGGACGTGTTTAAACAAGACCTTGCATTGGTTGCAAACATCCCAAAACTCGACTTAACATTGGTTTCCTCTTACAATGGTTAATTAATGTCCAGAGGGAGACTAACTTCGGCCTATAGTGTTATTAAATTTAAGTTAATTTTCTCCTCGAGTTATATAACTAACTCATTTTATGTAACTTGGAAAGGGGATGAAATTAAATTCACAGGAACAAGATAAATATTATATATAGCTAGATATATATGATAATAAATGGAAGTTGTAATTTATTTAGTATTTATGACCACATATTATTTTAATACGTATTATTCACAGGATTTTTTTTATCTGTCATCTATTTACCGAGGTGATTAAAAACAAACAATGACAGTTTTTAATTTCGCTTCTGTTTGATTTTTATTCCAAAGAATGCCTCTTTTTCTGCAAGTAAATGCATAAAAAATCTTAAATGCCTTTAGAAAAATTGCAGCAATATTGCAGCTCAAACAACAATATTGACACAATATTCCTTCAAGTTACAAAGAGGCCATAGGAATATTGCAGTAATATTGCTGCAATATTCCGTGAAAAGTTTAATACCCAGACAACTTGGAATATTGCACTGCAATATGGTCAATATGTGCAAGATTTGCAATATTCCAAGCTGTCTGGGTATTGATAGATTAAAACAATCTTTAGCAATGAAAGCCCAAGTCTTTGAAAAGTTCAATGATGAAATGCTGCAATGTACAATAAATAAAAAATTTAAATAAATAAATAATAATTTTATATTTTATTTTATTATGTGAATCCATTCCCAAAAAAAAAAAAAAATCTGAATAATAAGGCTCTTTAATAAATTTTCCAAATGTTAAATCTCTAACTAAAAATAATTTTGAATATCCGGATTTATTAGCATTGAATGTAAATTTCAAAAAAAAAAAAAAAAAAGAATCCTCAAGTCTGAGATCTTTTTTTTCATATACCAACTTATGATAATCAAATTCACTAAATTTAAAATTAAAATGTGAAATTGTTGCTTCCCTTGGGCCTGTTCTCTTAATAAACAAACGTTGATGCCCTTTTTCACACTCCCTTAAACTCGAGTTTTTTTTTTTTTTTTTTTCTCTCTGAGACAAATTTCCGGTTAATAATAATAATAATTTTAACGGCAAGAAGAGGAGGGAAGGACTCACTGTCTGTTTGTCTGGGATGAGAAACGGACGGACAGGACCAGAATTTCCTGGCGCCGGTGGGCGATAATCCGGTTTATCGGTCGGATCCGGATTGGCTGCTGCTGCTGCTTTAGCATCCCAGCATCCCTCCTCGTTCCATCATATACATACGTTTACGTATGGGGAGAGAGAGAGAGAGAGAGAGACGGAGTTGGGGTGGGGGCAAGCACTCATCAATAGGCATGCAGACACGTTAACACAAACACCCCTTATTATCACCTGAAAACGACCGCTATATCTTGAGCCCTTTTGACGATTAATTCCACTCCTTACTCACTTAATTTATATTTATGCCAATGGTATGAGATTATAGTTGGTTATTTTAAAATTATTTAAAAGGGGCTCTGGGAAATTTTCGAAATTAATGTATTTAAAAAAAAAAAAATTAGTTGTATAGAACAGTATGAAGTAGACAAGTATCTAAACAAAATTAATAACAATTCAATAACAAGAGAATAATTCGCAAACACAATTTTGCCAGATGAAATTTTTTTATCCCTAATGATAAAAAAATTCCTAAAAGAAGTTGTTCAAAATAAAAACATAGAACAATTTTCATTATATGACTATTATTTTGTAATAATAATAGTTGAAGAAATGTCTTATTCATAGATCATATCTTGTTAATATGTAAATGGCAAACACGAACTACCCGAGCTAAGGCTGGTATTCTTTCCACCCAATTTATTAAGGTCCTCACTTTGGTCGTGTCTCTAAAATTAAATTTTCCAAGTTGTTTCTTGATGGCTGGATATTATGATATGAGGATGTGGCATAAGGGCAGCAAAGGCGAAAAATAAAATAAAAATCTATTGCCACATCCTCATATTAAATTTTCCAATTTGTATATGGCCAAGATGGAAGAAGAATAGTCATGAAAATATTCTACCTTAGTTTCGGCTTCGGCCAAAAACCAGCAGCCGAAACTTCGGCCTGCCCCGAAACCTGAGCTTGAAAAAATGAAATGAGACTCGTATACTAAAAAAAATAAGACGAATGATTTTCGCAACAAGAAAAAAAACATGGATTGATTTGAGTCACGAGGGAAAAATTTACTAACAAATAGATAAAAAAAAAAAGGTAAAATGATATGAATTTTGTATAGAAAATTTAAGAAAAAGTTTAAAACTTTTTGGTTTCGGTTTCGGCTGAAACCAAAATTGAAGCCTAATTCGGTTTCGGCTGAAAATCATGTTTCGGTCGGACCCTAATTCTTTAAAATAAGGCAAAAAAAGGAGCCTAAAAATTCTCACCCTGGAGCACTTAGATTTTAGAGAATTATTATTACTACCTCAAATAGTAATCAGTAAACTACCGAATAAGTAGAAATTATTACTTGAGAATCAGTTTATTATTTATATTAAATAGATTGATATAAATTAATTTGCAAAAATACTAATTAATAAAATTTAATATTCGTGGGAGAGGAAGTTATAAAAAAGAAATTACCGGTAACTATATTTTTTTTAATGTAGTTTTTTTAATCAATTTTCTCATTATAAAAATGTTATTTTACGATTATTTTAAAATAAATTAAGATAATAGTGAATGTGATAATTTTTTATTAAAGTAAATTTAATGATCTACGATACTGAATTATTAGTTTAATACTAATATATTTATTAAAAGATAATAAATAAATATACGTATATATATAAAAAACAAACATTCTCCTTTGTTGAGGCGTTTATAAAAAAAAATCATTTAAAATGAAAATAAGAAATCTATCATCGAGAGAGAAAATTTTTTCTTAAAAGAATTTTTGATTAATTGCTACCGAGAAAAGCAATTAAATATCAGTAGAAATTTATAACATTGAATGCTCTATTCATAAAATTCATTGGCTAGTTTTTTTGGTTGCCTAACTTCAGGAATTAAAATCTCTACGATTCTTATTGAAATAAGAACCATCTTCCGAATTTAATTGATATTATATTAATTTTTTCTTTCGAATTTTACTTGTTTTGTTAAAACTTTTTTAGCCAGGTGTCAGACAATTCTAAATTTTTCTTCACAAGAATGAGAAAAAAGATTTAAACGTTATGGGCCCACTGGACTTTAAAAATTTCAAAAACGTATACAAAACCTCCCTAAGATTGAGATTATTGCTCTACTTGCACATATTTTGTCTGTATGTGTGTGTTATTTCATAACATGCTTTAGGGAATATAAAATTCAGAATATATCGTCCAAACGTGAGCAAATTGGGCGAATTTCTATGCGCAGTCAGAATCCTGCGGGATTAGAGAGGAAGGGTGGCCCCCTCTGGTGTATATATATGTATGTGGGAGAGGGGCAGCGCATGCGTGGTCCAATGTGGTCCCTCACATGCACATGATTCGCCTATCGCGTCATTAATATGTGCTCGTGATCCGAGATAATTAGGTCAATTAACAAACAGAGAGGGAAGATAGCAACGAATTCCCGAAAAGAGCCAGATTACACACGCTGGCGACATAAAATAAACAGTATGATTTAATTAAAATTGACGCTGGGGGGGGGGGGGTATCAAAATGGAAACAGATCCGATTCGAATTTCTTCTCATTTTTAGAATAATAATAATAAAAATCTACCTTTTTTTATTAATGAATATTTTTTCTCATATATGAATTGGAGAAAAATTTTAAATAGACTAATATTTGATTATACTAAGTTGGTAAAAAAAAAAAAAAAAAAAAAAAAAACGGAATATAGATCAGGAAGATTTGGTAATTATGTTCTATAGAAATCCACAATTTTCAAAGAATCTATTAGAAATTAAGTACACATCTAGTACATGAAGTAGGGAGTAACGTAGTATATCTGAATCTCTGAAAGATTTTGGAAAATTATAGTCAAATTTCTTCAATATGGGAACACAAATCTACAAGTTGGCTTGGAAATGAGAGAAGCAGTTAGTAGCTCTAGCCATTTTTTCAGGTTTGGAAACAAGAAATAGTCACTCGGCGTTAAATCCGGAGAATAGGGCGGATGAGGGAGCAATTCGTATCCCAATTCATGGATTTTTGCCATGGAGCATACGAAATTCAATTTTTCCATTTTCTTCTCAAATCACGAGGTAGACTGATATTAATGGATGTCAAACAAAAACTAAAAGACCCAGCTGGTTCAAATTTCGACAGGAGTCAGCTGATAGTTGCCTGCTGACAGGAGCAGTGCTGCCATTTCAGTTAAGAGGCGGGAAATTCAAAAAGTCTCGGACTTATTGACCTGCCCACGTATCTCTCATTTTGTTTAGTCCGGTTTGAAACTTTCCTTTAAAAATTTCTTTACTTGAAAAACAAAAATAACTAAAAGATTTTACTTAAAAAAGAAAATGCTAAAAGAATTTTGTTTGAAACCAATTGTCCTGGATTAGTTTGGTTTTAAATAGTCCGGTAAATCGGTGGACCGGAGAGGAATGTGGAGTAACTCTCAATTAATTTAGTGGAAAATAAGAATGACAAGAGACAATAAAATACTTTATTTTTACTATTACCTACTATTTTGTTCAACATGAAATAATATTTCTTTGCCATTATTTTTTAATTTATTTTTTGTTTTGTCTAAAATGCCGATTAGTATTCTGTCCCTTTGAGGTCCCTGCGTCCGATGTGCTTCCAATCGGCCCTTCAAGCCGTTTGTTGCATATGGATCAGGGAAGGACACAAGCCCTTTGTCCTCTTCTCTCTCTCTCTCTCGGACTTGCTTATATTAGCCGCATTTTTTCCCCCGGACTGGCATGCCATAATCGAAAACGAAAATTCCCTATTGAATTGCAAAATAATGCGCGGGTTGCGGCAAAAAACTCCGACGTGACGTGATATGAATGTCGTCTGGAATTTATTCCAGACTCCGTCTCCGGATTATTAATATCGGATAGATAGACGAAATCTTACGAGCTGACCACCAAAAAAAAAAAAAAAAAAGAAGAAGGAAGAGAAGATTAAGCCTTTGATTCATCCCTGGATTGTGTAATAAAATTTTATAGGCCAATTAAAAAAAAAAAAGAAAAAACTTTCTCTAGTGTGTGTTTGTTTGTTTGTGTGGACTTTGAAGATTTTTAAGTTTATATACAAACCAGTCATTGATTTGAAATAGTATATCACTTGTAATAATCATCTAACATTGTGAAACAAATTAAAAATTTTAATTGAAATAAAGAAAAAAAAAAAAAAATTTTAATTAAAAAAAAGTACTAATGTATAAATACAAATTCCTTAATACCTACGTTTTAAAATTTATAATCTGATCATCTAGTCAATGTCACTTTAAGAAATCATAGGAATTTTATTTATTTTTTTTTTCAAAAATACTGTACACTTCTTCCGACTAAAGTGAACTGTATATATTTTTAATATACCATGGTATGTAAATTATATATCATTTGTAAAGCCCGCCGAAGGCTAGGGCTACGCCCCCTGGGCCCTCTTGCGAGCAAATGCATCAAATGTATTCTTGCTCACTGTTTGGAAATTTTACAATTGCTCGCCGAAGGCGTTTCAAATTTCCCTCTCTGACTTAAATTTTAAATTTCCCTCCCCGCTCCACTTCCTGTAACTCTAGCCAATTAGCGCCCTGATATGCACTTACACACAGGGACAGGGAGTCTGCCGCTAACGCTTTATATCATAGTTTGATGATTTTCATTGAGATGTCATTTGGGTTGCCTACGTTCCAGTAAACAAACTCGTACTAATTTATACCAAGGTGTCTTTTTACCACTTTCATGTTTCGAATGCCGAACCCTCAGTCTCCAAAGTCAGTTATTGAGAGAGAAACCTTTTTCCCTGCCCCTGGGTCCTAGCACAGTGGTAAAGTTTCTGTCTCCTGTGCTAGGGGTCAAGGGATCGTCTAAATGGCCTTCGATGCCGAAATAAATTTAAAAAAAAAACCTTTTTCCTTCATTTTAATTTTTTTTTTTTTAATCTACTTTAAAAAAAACCCCGGTCCCCTCCAAAAACTATTTAATATTTGGTGTCAATGCACCTGAAAAGTCTGGTTATAATTCATATTGAAATCAATTATACATATATAAAATGATAATAAAATAAAAAAAAAAGAATTCTCTTCCGGTTAAACAACTTTAGTGAACTCGTATCGATAGAAATTGAATAATATAACATTTTTTATAACTTGATTTTATTTTATTATCCAATTGGATAAACTCTCTCACAACACAAACAGAGAAATAACTCAAAAGTATCTCGTTTTCACTTTATTAAATAAAAAAAAAAATAAAAATAAAAATCTAGTTTTGAGGAATTTTTTCTTCAATCCAGGTGAATTGATTATCATAATCGTTCCATTTTAATTCTATTACAAAAATCGTTAAATTTTGCGTATATCCCCAGCCTATTTTTGTTTTCCCCTGCTGAATATTTATTTTCTGTTAATCCAACTAACTTTAATTCTATTTCCGCCCAATTAATTAATTTACAGTAATCCAAGTCGAGAATGTCGATGATGGGAGTTGAGAGGCACTCTCAGTAATGGCTCATTTAGAGGAGTAATGAGGAGGATACTTCAAGGGGAAAACATTTAACAATAGCTTCTAGTGATCCCGCCTGTTAAAAGACTGGCATTTAGAAAAGCTCAAATTTGCAGTTTCATTCATAGTATAATAACGAAATTACTACCAGTGGTAAATAAAATTTTTCTACTTTTAAAGTGAAGAAGAGAAAAAAATATTTTTATTTTTAAAATAGGTAATTTTTAAGCCTTAAAATTTAAGGTGATGCTCAGAAAGTTCTATTCATGCAGCGTTTCCTAATTCTGAGAGCAGAGTTACGAAATGATGCATTCCCTCCACTCAGTACGCCCTCCAATAATTACCATGTGGGTAGAAAAAAAGATTCAAGAATAATGATCCGTACAGAATTGTCAGATTCAATAGGAAAGAAATAAAATCCAGAAAAAATCAAAATACGCCTGCAAGATAGACAACCGTTCATCTTTGTAGGCGCCAATAATAAAAGGCCTATAAAATTTTATTGCTTTGTGAAAAAATTTCTAATAGATAAAAAAAGTGATAAATAAATTGGATTATACGTAGTACAATAATTTACTAAAATGAAAAATCTGGTGTGACTGGTCGCACAGAACACAACTTTCTCTTACTTTCGGTAATTGTAAGTTGTGTTCTGTGCTTATCACACGAGATTTTTTGTGTCGACATATATTTAGTCTCGGTCTGTTCAAGGTGTAAATTTTATAAAAATGGGAAAATATTTATATTTTGCTACCGTAGTAACAATTTCTCCTATCTTTCCTATGAAGTACACAGGGCTGGACTGGAAACACATTTAAGCCCGAAAAATATAGGTGTCGAAGGTCGTATATTAAATTTAAGGAAAAAAAGTAGGGTCCACATTAGTAATTTATAAACATATTTATTAAAATAGTAAAAAAGATTTTTTTGAATAATTGCAACAAAATTTAGTACATGGTGAAGTAAAAACCTTAAATATATTTGAGGGAGCTCCGGGATATTCTCGGTATCTAGGTGGGCCAGTCCAGCACTGGAAGAACAAGACTAAAATGTCAAACAATTTTGAGGGAATAAAGAAAATTTATATTTTAAAGAGGATCTAAAAATGATTTATGAATTTGAATCAAAATAGTTGGAACGAATTTTGAGAAAATTAATAAAACTGGAAAAGTACATCAGTAAAGTACTCGTACTTTTTGTTCAAAAGCTCACCTAACAAAATATAAAAAATTGAACCTCCTATTTTTTTCGTCAGGAACCTACTATTTTGGGCTCAGGGGTCATAAAAACATGTATTTCCATCAAAATCTCGACATCGAATTTCTGACAAAAATCCAATACCTTATAGTTTCGGAGCGTGGGGGGGGGGGTAGTTCTATGTTGTGACACAATATTTGTAGCGGCTAATTACGAAATTGAATGATTTTAATCGTAGAGCCCCTAATCAACTAGGATTCATCGATTTAATCTGATTGGCTAATCGAATTTTAATTTTATTATATCCTGGTATGGTAATATCCAGCCAGGCTAAATGCCAATTGATAAAATAAAATAAATTTTCTAATGGCTTAATTAAAAAAAAATATTGATATATGTTCAAATTTAAAATTTTATCGTTTAATTGAGATGTTTAAAAAGAGCAAGATGAATTTTTCTGGATGAATCCAACATAAAAAAAAAGATAAAAAAAAAAACAGAACAAATGTGAAATAATGTAATGCAAAGTGAATCCACACCGAATTAGATCCGGCCGACGTCTCTGCATAATGCAAACGAATTAGATTTCTTCTCTCTTACGTTTTTTTTTTTTTTTTTTTTTTTTGTTCTTTTGTTCTTGTTTGCAGCGCCACATGTCGACACATTTCCATATCCTCTCTCTCTCTCTCTCGTTCCAGCAACAGTGTAACTTTTCTTAATTTTCATCCTCTATGAGGGTGAGTTTTTTTTTTTTCCTCTGACTTCACAGTTTTTTGTTTCTTTGGCGAAGTAAGCTCCCTCTTGGGCGCAATATCGACGTTGTTGGCTGCGCACCTCGTTCGGCCCTTTTCGGCTCCAATCGCCGTTCATCGGCTTGCGCCCTTATCTTTCGCCGCCGCCCTCTCTCCTCCCTATAATCTACTCGGCACCCCCCTCTGTTTTCCCCTCCTCCTCTCTACCCCATTCCTTTGCAAAGTTTACTTAACTTTTTACGTCACGTTCCGACCTGAAGAAATTTTGATCGGGAACACCAACTAATTAGCCAGGCAAATATTTCCCTCTTAAATTAAAGAGGCTCTTTTTTGTGACCAATTTTATTGCCGTCTGATGAGAGCACTTTTCGTTTCTAATATTGCTTTTCTAATTAATTAAAAAAAAAAAAAAAAAATTATACATGCATAGTAATTTTAACCCAATATAAAATAAATAACCGTACTAATGAGATATGAGATTAGAAGTATTAAATACTGTTCTTAAACTTCACAGATGTTGGCAACCCTTTAATCTCTGTCAAAATAGTTTACAGTATGGCAAGTAGTAATATGCATATATATTTGGACTTTATCTTCTTTATTTATTGTCAGATTATTAAGCACTATAAAAAACAATTAAATGTTTGTTAATTAATTCTCAGCAGGGTCGAACTTGTTTCCTTGGACACCTTCCTCAAAAAAAGTTTGTTTGAAAATGAACTTGTAAATGTCCAAATAAAAAGAGACAAAAAAATAAATAGTGTAGATACGGTAATCATATCGTTCATTTGCTCCAAGAGTGTCATAACTCAAAATTTCTATTTTTTCAAAAGATCAAAAAAACAAAATAAAATTTTTACACATTTATGTAGAAATTCGAATTAAAAATGGTAGCTAAATACATTAATTCTTTATTATTGGGAATATCACTGGTACACCTTCCAGAAAGCTTCTTTTTAACTGAAATATTACTTTTTTGAAGTAGACAAAGGAGTTAAAAAAAAAATTTGCGAATCAAAAAAATTAGATATTATGCTGAGAGTTTGAAAAGCTCAGATATGTCACTCTGCCAGATAATAGAGCTTTTTTTAATTGTCCTTACTGTACCACTAACTCAATAAGGGCGATTTTTGAAATTAATTAGATTAGCGGGTTAAGATTCCATTATTGATCACTAAAAAGAATTTGGCTTATTAAAAGGAACATATGAGGCTTTGAACCTTTCAACACTGTTAAAAACTTTCAAGGGGGATATTCATTCAAATGGAGCAGTTTAAGACAATTTGAGTTCAAATCTACTGCTAAAAATTTATCCAACATTATTTCATAAATGACTGAAGTCATAGTATTTGCAGGAACCAATTGACCTTTTAAAATTTAAATTTTTGTCTCTCCTTTTATAAATTAATATTAAACATTAAGTTATATGTTTAAAAATTTTTATAATTTTATCATAATTCAACACTCAAGTATCATCATCCAACTAGATTTGGTTGTTCGTGGCGTTTTGGGGGGGGGGGGGGCTTTGCCCCCCCCAAGGGCTCTGTTTTTATAAAATTTTATATTATTCTAAATAAAATACTCCAAAATACATCTACGAGTATACAAATTGTACAAAATTAAACAATTAATTAAATTAAAAATGTTTTGGCAAATTTGAGTGTTTGTAAGTAAATTTTAAGAAAAAAATTTCCCAAAAAAAATAAAAAAAAAACGCCACTGGTTAAATCACTTCTAATGATGATACATGAATGTCGAAATGCGGATTAAGTGTTAATTTATAATCAATAAATATTTTCAAACATGAAAAATTTGTATATTTAATTTCAATTGACCTTTTTTATGGAGAATTTTTTTACTGTTAGCTTTGATAAAATTATTCGACCTTATTTATGGAGAGGGGAGATAGAATTTTTTTGTAATATCGCTGATTTTCTTCTAATCCTTGCAACTCCCAAAACAAGTTTTATGTACTGTACCACTTACTAATTTCTTCTTTTCAATTAAAACTCAAAGAAGATCAAATTAAAAAAAAAAAAAAAACTTTCGTTAAGACTACTAATTTCCATAATAAAATTTTATTTACTCCCAAGAGATAAAAGTAGCTTATAATTAGTAGTCTATAATAATATACTAATAAATACAAATTTAAATATTTTATGATAGTAGAAATACTGTACATAAACACTTTTTTTTAAATATTTTGAATGTCATTCGTTCTTGTTATGTTGTTGTTGTTGTGATGTAGTGGGGTGAAACAAAAAGAGACATATTCAACAAGTTTAAGCAGAGGGGAAGAGGAGGGGATTAAATGCAACGCGTGATCACTCGCTATTTTGTCTATTTTTTCTTTCCTTTTTTTTTTTATTTTTAACTAGCCTAAATAAATTGTACTTTATCAGGAAATAGACAAGTGCTTGTGATTTTTATTTATCAAATAAAGTTTAAAATAACGATTCTTAAAATAATTTTCATTTGATCAAGTGATAAGTATAATAAAATATAGTAATAATTTATTGCTCATTTGCTTGATAACTCTCTTAAAAATAATTGAAGCCAGATTTTGTTTTTTTGAGGGTAATTTATTTATCTTTTTACGGCAATTCAAAAGATCGAAGAATTTAAAAAAAAAGAACAATAGTTTCTTGAGGAGTTGTGAAATTTAAAAAAATTTTAATAAAAGAAAATGACCATAGAGAAACAATAAATAACTTTAAATTAATAACAGATTTAAATTGAAACATTATAAAAAATTTTTAGAATGAATTGAGGTGTCGATTAGCCGATGGGATAAAATAGTTAAGTTTATAATCCAGAGTTAAAGTCAACTCGAGTTCAAATCCAATTCAGGGCAAAAAATTATTTATTTGAGATGCCTTTTTCTGAGGAAGGAAATGGGAACCCACTTTAGCACTATTCCCATGAAGGCTACTTCTCAGAGTAACCAACAACGTGTCGGTTCTGAAACTAATGACTAAAGAGAAAATGAATTAAAAGTAATCAAAAAAGTAAAAACAGTGATATGTTTCAATTTATTTTTGATAAAATAGATTCTATATCAAGTATTTAGTTCAATAAATATTAGTTATATAGTCTATTAAAATATATCACCTAGTATTTTTGATTAATTTTAATTACTAATTTTTGCTTCATCTTTAATTTAAATTTTAACAGATAAAAGCACGATTTAGACTATAATAAGAGGAATATTTTTCTATTAAAAATATTCATACAAAGAGGAATTGAAAAAACTGAAGAGATTCATCCATACCATGAAGAAATAAAGAAAGATGACAGAAAGAGACAAGCCAATAAAACTCCCAGATTTCACAACATTAAGGTCTTTATTGGACACCATCATCAGATGATAGAAAGTTTCGATATGTACCGGTCAATATTAATTTACTCAATCGTAATTGTAGAAGTAACATAACGTATTTCCAATAAAGTTTACTTTATCTTTCCACAGAATTTCACATGAATTTGAGGTGTTATTATTAATTTACTATTAATATATCATCATTTAGAAGCAACATGTTCAACTAAACAATATTTGTTAAATAATTTAATTATTTTTACTTAAAAAAAAAATGAAATTACTAGACAGTTTTGGAAGTTGATCACACGAATCTAAGGACAGTAGGAGTATTTATATTTTTCCATCACTAGAAAAAAAAATATCGTTATTTAATTAATATATCTATCCAAAATAGTTTTTTCGGCTTAAGGCGTTCGCAGGTTTTTCTCATGCAGGCGGACGGGCACAGGATTTTTACACAGTTGGGGGCAACGAGCACATTCAAGACTAAGTTACGATAATCAGTATGTTTGATATATCAATAATGGGGTTCAGGCATCTCTTAAGTCATTTGGTTCCAAATGCCTTCAATAAAATTATCGACGGCAGGGTCGGACTCGAGACATTCGGTATAGAAGGTAGGACGCTACCAGCTACTCTAAGCCCCTTGGGCTTTTGATTCATTTTATAAGTATATTTTAATTATTGCAGAGGGGTTAACTAATTTAGTATCATTATACCTATATTGAGGACGCCCATATTCACGGCTAAAGAGAAAAGATTCCTTTTCAGATTTATTATATTTTTCCAATATATTTTAATTAAAAACTAACAAAAAAAAATCGATTACCATTACAAAAGAAAGTAATTTTATGCAATCCAGATGGTTGTTCTAAAAATTAGATTCTTTAAGGACTATCTCTTTCTTTTTCTTTTTCCCTCCCACTTTTTTTTTTTGATCGGATGAATTTAACAATCATAAAACTCAATGAAGGATAAGTTGATGAAGTTTTTCAGAAGGCCCTTATAAAAATAAACCGAAATATTTTGGGGGTAGTTCGGAGTGGTATCCAGCGTAATTAAGCCGCTGAGGAGATGGGGTTAATTAAGACTGCGGGTCGTTGCCCCATCCCCTCTCAAGGGCACAACGCACCATCTGCGGACGCCTCCCCCTTCCTCAGGAGCTTGCCTGGAGATGCTTTAATTATCTCAGTCTTCCCCCTCCCCTACCCTTTCACCCACAGCCTCCCCATGGAGCCAAAGGAGTGGAGATAAAAGAAATTCTAATCGTCGTTACGTGCGGATATACTCTCTTCTTTCATGTTTATTTTAGCTGAGAGATAATCAAATTTATAATTTCAACTATGTATTTCTAAAAGACAAAAAGAAGAATATTATCAAAAAATATAATAAATAAATAAATAACGTGTGTTATATATATATGTATAAGGGCTATGTTTAATTTTTAGATTAATAATAACACAGTCAAAAGCGGATTCAAAAGGTCAGGGACGTAGCCAGGTCGAGTCTATGGGGCACCTATCTCTAAATGATCAAGAATATAGCCTACTATTAAGATGTAGAAAAATTTGCCCAAAATATATATCTGGTTATGTAATGTCTTTTAACAAATTTAAAGAAAATACTCTAAAATTTATTTAAAAAAAAATTTAATTAATATCTCTGATAATATCTGATCGACTATGAAATTTTGTTATTTTTTTCAGTGTCAAGAAAAAGATCTTTTGTAAGTTTTTAAAAAAATTTATTAAAAATAAAAAAGACTTGTTTAAAGTATAAAAAAAAAAAAAAAATTGATGAATTTAATTTCGAGATAATAAATTATTTAAAAACAAATAAATCGTTTTTAATTGGTTATTTTTATAGCATTAATTAACATTGAAAAAATTAATTTTGGCTATTAAATTTTATCTGAATTCAATAATAACAACAACACGAAAAAGGTACCTTGTGACCTTTGAATCAGCTCTAGAGATCTGGATCCATTCAAGAACCGACATTAAAAAAAATTATTCAGCAATAAAAACAAAAAAAAAAAGATAGGTAACTTATATGATATTTAACACACATAAAAAAATAAATAGTATAAAAATTTTAAAAATGTGCAATATATTAATGTAATCTATTACAATCTAATTTAATACAATATAATTTATTAATGTAATCTATTTCTCCAATTGAAGAAATACTAAATTGACCCAGTACTGGAGAGGAGCTTCATAAATTGTGTCAATATATTGACAATTAAATATTCAATCACTACATAATTTTTAAAGTTTTCCATTTATTTTAAATGAATAAAACACGTCCTTTTAATAAACTGCTTGAAATAACCTATTTGAAAGAGAGGTTTGAAATTTGTGGTATGTTTACATGAAGGACGGACGTTTTCAATATATTTAGCTTCTAGTAATGTCATCTATGTGTCAGTCTACGAACTTTCTGAAAGATGTATGTGTCGATATAAATACTTTGAAAATAAACTAATTTAGGGAATTTACACTGATTTAAGAGAAGAACAAAAAACAAAAGCGGGTTGTGTAGCTAGTTTACAAAAAATTATAATTTCAGATGCCCAAAGAAAAAAAAATTATCAATTTTGTAATCAAACTGTACCTTTAGAAATACAATTCAAATCAATTAAAAAGAATCTCTTTAATGAAAAATAAGCTAGCAAGTGATGTATGTTGTCAAATTAAATTAAGAGAGAGAGAGAGAGAGAGAGAGAGCAAGCAAGAAACAAAAGATAATTGACCTTGAGAGAGAGAAACTGATTCAATTGAAGATTTGTTTCTTTCCTTTTCCTTTAATAAAATTACTTTGCTCGTAAAAAGTTTGTTTAATTATACTTAATAAAAAAATAAAATGTTTTTAAATAATTTGATAACTTAATCTAAATTTTAATAATTCTGACGAGCTTTATTTTATGTCTATTACTTCCGGATGGAACTAGTTTCGCAATAGGTAGTCCAGGGGACGAACAAAATGTCAATTTTTAAAAAATTTCTTAAGATTCTATTCAAATTTAGTATAATCGTTCTTGAGAGAAATCAGAGAAAGAATCATGAGTTGATTCTATCTCCCTCAAAATAAGAAATTCGGACGTAACTAGGACAGTTTCGGAAAATATAAAAATGTTTGTATATTATTACTTTTGTTTGTAAAGGGATATTAATGATCTATTAAATAATAGCCTATGTATTATAAAAGAAAAGCTGTGACACAGAAGTAGAGGTCTCGCCTCTAGAGCTAACATTGTAAGATTCGGAAGTTACTTCCGGTCCAGAATATCTATCAATTAATTTAGAAAAATAAAGAATTGGTCTAAATAGCCAGAACATTTATTATTTAGCAAAATTTTGAGACTAAAGCCCGGCAGCCCAAATAGCACATGCTTACTAAACTTTTTCTGATTAAAACCTTTAATTTTTATTTCGATATATCTTGAAATTTATATTAAAAAGATAAATTTTTATGGATATTATTTTGTCAAAGGTCGTTCGGCCTATTGTCTGTTTTGAAAAAAGTATTTATCACACAGACAAGCTGCCATTTGAGCTGCCTAACTACCGGGTACATTTATATCAACAACTTTTACCATTTTATATCTTATAGTAGGCTATTGGGTATTATATTCAATAGACTATTAAAGTATTTATTATTAAGTAAAATACTAAATAAAAAGATTTTCAAAGATTTTCTATCTTGTCTAGGGGCAGAAAAAGCTCTAGTGAATTAATTCATTCACTAGGGCTTTTTCTTTTTTAATTCAATTTTATTAATTAGTGAAGTAAGAGAGTGTAGTTAAAGTATATGATCTCTGGAAGTTAGGCAACCCAAATTACTTAGTTATTAATGAATTTTTCGATTAATTGCTTCTGTCGATCTTTTGAGCAAAGGGGTTTTTGGCGATTTTCTAGCCTCCCCTCCCATCTCACAGTTAGTCACATACAAACAAACCCCCCTACAAATATTATGTCACAACATAGAACTATCCCCCCCAGAATAAAATTTCTCATACAAAATTCATTTTACCTTTTTAGTCGTGACTTAAATAACACTCCAAATCATTCGACTTATTTTTTTTTTTTCAACTTTGAATAGTTATGCCACACTTAGAGAAACCCTCTGGTCCCCCATGTCACAATTAGTAACGTTTTGTACAGACCCCTCCCACCCCCAACGCTTTACGTAAGGGAACGTACAAGTATTACGTAACGCAATTTGGAGGGGAGGGGGTCTCGTAAAGCGTTACCATGCGTTACAAAGGGGGAGGGGAGGGGGTTGAACAACGCGTTACGTAACTGCTATTTTTGCGACTTTCCGGTACTTTGCGCAACATAATTGTGACTTTTAGAAAATAATGCCACTTGATCGTTACGTAACGTCTAGGGGGGAGGGTCCAGAAAAATGTTATGACATAGGGGGGGAGGGGGGGGGTCAAAAATCTTCAAAAATTGCGTTACGTAATACTTGTATGCTCCCTAATATGTGGACGACCCGAAACCACTTATTTTTAATTGTTAATTTTTAAAGGAGATTTAACACATTACAGTATTGTATTGTTTTTCTTGTTTTTATTTTGTAGTTTATATTTTTTGTTTGTAGTCTATACAAGACTGTGAGTCCTGGTAGGTTTCCTGGCCGAAATTCAAATAAAGGAGAAAAAAACAGTACATGAATTCATCTAAAAACCTATTAGTGATTAGGTGATTTGTATTGCCTAGAATTCAGGGAACAATCACTATATTTTCTAAAGTAAATAAGAATTTAATTTCTCAATTAATCAGGTGACATAAATTTTATAACTTTTTGGGGAAAAAAAATTATTATGAAATAAAAGTCATTAGTATTTTTTTTTTCATTGATATGCCACATGTTATCATTTATTGTTATAAAAAACCTATAATACGAGCCACACTTACAAGATACAGGCGTCAGCACGACCTCGTCCCAATTTTTTTTTTTTTTTTTATTAACGAATAAACGAAGTAATATTCTTGAAAGTATCTTCATTAAAGTTTAAATTTCCTGATTTTATTTTCAATTTTCGAGAAGTTATTCTCGTAAAATCTACCCTATCGCAATTAAATCAAAGTTACAACCTATTGTTATTATTATTATTAAATGTAAGTAAGAAATAAGAGACGGTAGGGAAGGGAGATAAAAACCAAGGCATCCATCCATTTGTCAAGTTGAGCAAATAAAAACAAACTTTAGCCTCTATCCACCCACAAACTACAAATAAAACTTTTAGCACGTTTAAAATAAACAGTGAATTCTTTTGTGAACACCATTTAAATAAATAAAATCCTCCCTATCTAAAATAAATCTAAGCCTAAATTAAAAATTTATTTTATTTTATGCACTACTCTAGAATTGTTTAAAGATAAAATAATACGTAATTGAAAAAAAAAATAGCAAATCTGGTGTGATTACAACACAAGCACAGTGGCGTAGTGAGCTTAACTGGAGCCCGGGGCACAATACTTTTTAGCGCCCCCCCCCCATTCGAAAACCATATATATATATATATATATAAAATATACAAAATTATTATATTACACTGGCTCTATATTTAAAATATATTTTCTAGAATCAATAAAAATAAAAATTATCCAGCAATTTTTAGTTTTGCGGACCATTTGGCGCCCCTTTGTGAGTAGCGCCCGGGGCATGATGACCCCCCTCGCTACGCCACTGACACAGCACACAACTTTCGTTTAGCTTCGGTATTTGAAAGTAAGTGTCCCAGCAAAGTTTTTCCTTGTGTTCGTTTTTTTTTACACGAACAATACTTTCTATAAGCATATAATACCTATATACCATAGATAAGACAAAGTAAATAATGTTCCTTAGAACTGCATTCTACAAAAACTAAATGGAAATTTTATTTTAATATTTTGTTACTATGACAAAGTAAAATTTTGACTAATGCACATTTATTCCTTGATTAGATAATCAAGAAAAATTTCATTCAAGTAATTCTATATAAAAAATTAATAAATAATAGTATATCGAGAGGCTGGGATCCGAATCCGCGACCCTTGGTATAGAAGGCCCGAGGGCAATGAGTAAATAAATTTAACAAATTTCCTTTCAAGTTTTTCTTGAAAAAAGAGATCTGAGACGAAACTGTTACCTCGAGAGACATAAATGCCTGAACCCCAATATATATATATTAATTACAACGGTTATCTCATAAAGTCTTAAATGGCCTAAGTTGCCGAATAGACTGCGTGAATGTGTGTGTGTGAGTGTGAGTGTGAATGAGAAAAAAGTGTGAATGTTTAAAAGAAAAAAAAAAAAAGTTTTTCTTTGTGACGCTTTCTAAATAGAGCTGTTAGTTTTGATTCCTATTAAAAATTATAGTTGTGATGATTTGAATGAGAAAATTATCTTTGTTCTTTTTACTTTTTTTTATTTATTATTTTAAATGAAAGAAAATATCAATTTATTTATATAATTATATGTGTTGGGAATGTTTATTTGCAAAATCCATCTTCTCCTCGTTTATAGGTGTAAAAAAACAAATTAGTTACAATAACCAGAAAATTTGAATGTGTAGACAACTCTAAACACAACGCAGTTACTGTTGAGTTTGTTCAGTTGGCTATATATCATTCGATGACGTAAAATGGACATTTTATTTAAACAACTCTCTCGCGTAAAATGGACAGGGATTGTGCTATGAATTCAAAAAAGTTTTAAGTAAAATAATATAATTTGTAATAAATTGTAGAAGCTTCAATTAGGATTGGAGCAAAATTTTTTTCAAATTTCTTTCTTGATATTTCTTTACTGCCGCGGATGTAAAAAAAAAAATTTGTCGGCATGTGGAAAAATTTAGTTTCGTCAAAAAAAAAGTTTCTGCAGGAATTTTTTTTAAATATATACACTTCAGGGTTATAACAAAAAAAGTTCTATAATTTGTCAAAATGAAAATAAATTTAATAAAACTAATTTAAGCATTTTCAAATTTAACGTTGGTTCTTTTATTTTCCCTTACTAAAATTTAATTAGCATAATTCATATTGAAGAGGCCAATCGAGAAGGTATTCAATTTTATTTTATTTGTTTTTTATTTATAATTCTTATATTATCTAAAAAAAAAAATGGGGACCCCCCCCCCGGTGTTTATAAAACTTTTGCCCGTCCCCCCCACCAAGCAGAAATCCTGGCTACGCTACTGACACACTTTACTATTTCTCACAGAACAGAGCCCGAAGATGTTCTCAAATGGAACCGATACGTTGTGACCAGTTGGATAAATAGATTCATTAAACAGGATCATCTTTAATTCCCTTATTGAAAATAAATTTATTTAATGATTAAGATTTTTTTTTTAAATACTGAAATACTATTATATTAAGCTTATTATTAAATGGAAATAAAAATATAAGTTAAGAATTCAATTTATATTTCTTTATCAAAAGTGTTAATTGAGAAATTCATGAAAAATAATTAATAAAATGAAACAACGAAAAAAATCCACTAATTAAAAAAAAAATTTCAGCACTATTGAAATCTCACCCCCACCCACTCCTCTCTCACACAAACAACCTATCTTGATCTGTCTATCATATAAAACGTACAAAAAATGCTAGTCGATTGGCAAAAATTCAATAAATAAAAAATAATCTTTTAAAATCTTATATAAAACAATATTTAATTTGATTATATGCAAAATATTAATTTTATTAAGAGTGCAATATTTTGTTCTATGTATAAATAAAAATATTTTATTTTTAATTTTTTTAGATTGATAATAAAACAAAAAGAAAAAAAAAATAATCACTTTTACCTTGAATTTGATGTAAACAGGGGAGGCAGGTGTGGAGGGTGAGTTCAGTTCCAAAGGGATCATCGCAATATACACAATACACTAAGAATGATGAAATTTAAAGAAAATCCTTTATACGTGTATAAACTGAGAGTTTGACTGCTCTGTGCCTGTCAGGCGACTGAACTGAATCTTTTTTCTCTCTTTTGAAAGAGAAATCGATTCAAATAGACAAACCCATTTTCGAATTAGGAATTAAATATTATAAATAGCCGATTATTTCTTTTTTATAAAAAACAATTCTACATATTTATTTCTAATACAGAGCAAAAATTAATCTTCCTTGATTTTCATCCCCTAAAAACAACCCCTTGAAAAATAAAATATTTTTATTAATTTAGATTTTTTTAGGATTTAAAAATTTAAAAAAAAAATTTATAATTTTCATCCCCTAAATTCATCCACTTTTGAAATCAATATCAGTTTTTTTTTTACACAATATACCTATAACTTGTGAAGAATTTTCAATAAAATTTTTATTTAACAAGAGAAATTCAGCTGGATGAGAGCATTTTACCAAATTTTCTTTTTGATGGGGCGGAATTAGTTTTTGAAAATAGTTATGAAGTATAATAGCTCTTTTAAATAAATCCGACATATGTAAAATATAATATTTGGTCCTTTAGTAGGTAGGCATGGATTAAAAAACAGTATTTTTTGGTATACAAGGAGATAACTCAGGAACTATAGATCTGATTTTGATTGATCCGTTATTAATCATTGAGAATAGCGATCGGCAATCTGGGAGGGTTTTATTATTTTTTTTATTTTCTCAAAACGTACAGGATATTCCTGTTACAAATAATTGAGACTAGAATTCGGTAATTTTATCGAATATATCTACGGAATTACTCGATATAGGTATTTTCCAAATAGATTTATGTACTACATATTCATGGCAATCTTTTTTAAGGGTGCATTATAACTAGGGATACCAGACGTCCGGATTTGGAATACATGTCCGGTTTGGCGTCGGGATCTGAGAAATGTCTGGATTTTACTAATATGAACCGAAAAGGTGGCCAAAAAGCGGAGAAAATTTACTAAAAAAAAAGGTCGACTGAAGTAGATTTAGTGGAAAAATGGACTGATTTCAAATGTATGTCAAGCCGGGAACATTTACTAAAAAGGTCGTCGGTCCGGATCTGGCCTTAATAAATTATGGTAACCCTAATTAGAACCTGATTTTTTTTTTTTTTGTATTTGCAAACTTCCAAAATAAAATTAGATATATGATGGCTGGTTGTGCAGCTAGTAGTTTTTATTTATAATTTTTTGGCTTGCAGACATCCCTTAAAAATTCGAAAATATTTTGTTTAATATAAATGTTAGAGGTTTATATTAGAATTTTTATTTATTTATTTATTTTTTTTTCATTTAAGGTCTTTTTAGGCATCGAAGGACCCCCGGGTTTGGTGTAGTAGGTAGCGTGCCGGCCTCCTAAACCAAAAGTCGCGGGGTCGGACCCCAGGCAGTCCGATGATTTTATTTAAGCCATTTGGATGCCAGATGGCTAAATAGAAATCTGAACCCCCAATAGATATTTTCAATACAACGGTTATCGTCAAAAGTCTTATATGGCCTGAGTTGCCGAGAACACTGAGTGAATGTGTGTGTGAGTGTGAGTGTGAATGAGAAAAAAGTGTGAATGTTTATAAAAAAAAGGCATCGAAGGCCATTTAGACTCCGTCTCTTTTTATTTCATTTGGATTGGTAGGGATGCGAACCCACGACTCTTGGAACAGCACGCTAACCCCTACACCAAGGCCCGAGGACATTAGAAAAATTATTTTATACTTATTTCACAAATAATTATTTAAATAATAATTATAATCAAAAGAAGATATATATATTAATATTTACTCTAAAGAGTACTAAAAGAGATTACTTTTTAAAATAATTTTCTTTTTAAATCTTATGCACATATATATTTAAATTAAATTCACTAAACAAAAATAAAGTTTGGAAAAGCAGGATGTTTCCAGGTGGGTTCCCTCGGTTCCGGCCCCTTGGCTTTATAAATATCACTGACATCTTTAATTACTTGAATGTTCACCGATCCTTGCTCTAAGATTATCTTTAATTCGAGAACTATTATACTAGTATTACTTTTTATGATTATTAAACTACAAAGAATTAAAAATTTACTTTTTCGGCTAAATTAAAATTAATTATAAGATTTGTGGTTGTATTTGTATGTTGATAAGATTTCTCACACGTCTAGACATCTAATTTTAATATTAATTTCGCCCTTGAGGGAGTTGGACTAAAAATTAAGTCAATAACGCTAAGTGTTTTGTGTTTTTACACTAATTATATTATTTAAAAAAGCATGGAAACAGGTTAGTAAAAAAATTATTTTGTTAAGGTTCACTAAGATGTTCAAAAATAGAAAACCCGCCCGTCGTACTGCCTGATGTTTGATTGGTTAATGGAGAAAGATGAGGTTCCCATCCACGTACGCATATATTTGAAAATCTTTGTCAATCTTAAATTATTATCGACATAAATTTTCCTTTAAAATTCCGGAAGAGAAATAAAAGAATTCCTAAATTTTTTCACGTAAACACTTAAAAAAAAATTTTTTTATTTAATTTGAACAAAGAGTTAAAGAAAGGGTTGTTGCGTGTACCTCCTTGAACCCAAAAATAAAATAAAAAAACAACCTTCTCGAAATAATTCCATCATTGTTCGACAATCATATATTTCCACCCTCACTCGAATAACAACCAAGTGACCTTTTGTGTTAAAAAAAAAATTTATATTATGTACATAGGAAGTATTGGCGCTAGAAGTAAAGGGTAAGTAAGTAAGGGCGGGGGTGGGAGGCGGAGACGAGGGGGTTTCGAGGTCGTCTCTCGTCGCCTCCGCTTTGTACTCAAAAGGGTAAAGGGTTCTTACAAAAGGGAACCAAACAAACATATTGATTTTTAAGACTTTGCACGCAAAGGGTTAGAAGGAAGCGAGAGAGAAAAGTTTCTCTCTCGCTCCGGGATCCAAATCTAAAATATCTGATTGTGTGTATTTCGACTTAGCTAAAAAATACAACTACGAGGGGAAATATATTCTGATAAGAAAGCAGGGCCGGAGACAGACTTGACGGGTCCCGAGGCTACTTAATAATACGCCCCACCCCCACCCTAAAAGTTTTTTTCTAGTTTGTGCTATTGTGGCCTTCACGCCAACAATTTCTTACACAATTTTTGAAACAGTTATCTATTTATCTAGATTTTTTAATTTGGATTTTTTATCCATTTATTTTCTTTTCATAAGTATAATTTCCTTTTCTTAACTAATAGATAACAATATCGAAAAAATTATTTTAACGAAAAATTAATTTAATATAAAAAAAGAAAAACTAACCTTATTGAAAATATTATGAAATGGATTAGCATAATCATAATAGACACTTCAAATTAGTTGAAATTAAGAAAGATAAATGGCTAGATATAGTAAAATATTTATAAATACAATCTCAATATAATATCAAACTGGTCGGCGAATGGGAAAAGACAGAACATTAAATACTACACAAATAAATGTGCATTGATTAGTATGCCCAAAAAGTCACGTCACCTACAAAAGATGGATCCATTAGTAAAATAACCTTTTAAATTATATTAAAAAATTATTCAACCTATGTATATATGTAATATATATATATGAGAGAAAGTATTGGATTCATGTCAAAAATTCGATGTCGAGATTTTGATGGATCTTCACGTTTTGAGGTCCCCTGAATCCAAAAAAGTGGTTTTCGCGACATGGTCTGTCTGTGTGTGTGTGTGTGGGTGTGTGGGTGTGTGGGTGGGTGTGTCTGTGTTCAATTTTAAGCATGAAGGAATTGAGCTATGAGGCTGAAATTTTATATTTAAGTTAAACACCCTCCTGGACCGGAAAAATAAGCTTTTAATCAAAATCGGCCAAAGAGTACTAGTACTTTACTGATGTACTTTTTCAGTTTTTTCGATTTTCTCAAAATTTGCTCCAACGATTTTTTTTAAAATTCAAAAATCAATTATTTTTTAGATGCTCTTTAAAATGTATATTCTCATTTTGCGATTGAAATCTTCTGAAGACCACTTTACTCTTGTATTTCATAGGGAAGGATAGGAGAAATGGTTGCCATGGTAACAAAATATAAATATTTTCCCATACTTATAAATTTTACATCTGAATTCCAAGTTCCGTACTGTCGGGAACTAAATATATGTCGACACAAAAAACGGCGCACAGCACACAACTTTCTCTTACCTTCGGTAATCGAAAGTTGTGTTCTGTGCTTGTCACACCAGATTTTTTGTGTCGACATATATTTAGTTCCCGACAGTACGGAACATTGGAATTCAGATGTAAAATTTATAAGTATGGGAAAATATTTATATTTTGTTACCATGGCAACCATTTCTCCTATCCTTCCCTATGAAATACAAGAGTAAAGTGGTCTTCAGAAGATTTCAATCGCAAAATGAGAATATACATTTTAAAGAGCATCTAAAAAATAATTGATTTTTGAATTTTAAAAAAATCGTTGGAGCAAATTTTGAGAAAATCGAAAAAACTGAAAAAGTACATCAGTAAAGTACTAGTACTCTTTGGCCGATTTTGATTAAAAGCTTATTTTTCTGGTCCAGGAGGGTGTTTAACTTAAATATAAAATTTCAGCCTCATAGCTCAATTCCTTCATGCTTAAAATTGAACACAGACACACCCACCCACACACCCACACACCCACACACACACACACACAGACCATGTCGCGAAAACCACTTTTTTGGATTCAGGGGACCTCAAAACGTGAAGATCCATCAAAATCTCGACATCGAATTTTTGACATGAATCCAATACTTTCTCTCTATATATATATTACATATATACATAGGTAAGAGAAAGTAAAAATTTCATACAAAAAATTGAAAGTATTTATCAATTTTTTACAAAACTAACTTTGTAGAGAATATATGGCTTTTCAAAATAGGAATTTTATTTTTTAACAATATTCAATAATAAATTTTTACTTTCATTTATTTATAATATAAACATGAGGGAGTGAAATTTTACCAAGGTCAATATATATAGCTCTGATTGAATTTTTTTCAAATCAAGGGAGGAGACTGTGCTTCTTGAGTACGATGATTTGCTTGACTCGAGTTAAGCAAATTGCCCTATTCACGCACTACACTCTCCATCGCTCTACCCGTTGTGGTAGGGAGATTTTTGCGTCAATTGACGATGGGGACTCTGTCCCCATACCCAAGCCAAGGGTGAGCAGAGTAATTCCCCTGGCCACAGGATCCCCTCTGCTCACACCTAATGGCTAGCTCGCAAGTATCACTGGATAGCTATGTCCCCGTGCATATGCCGTCACAGTCTGAAAACGCAGGCTAGCCCCTTGGTAAATCATGAGGGGTGTGGGCGAGTACGCGTTTATCCTACTCCGACTCACATTCCCGGGGCTTGATTTTGATCCGATGCCCCACAGCCTTGGAGTGACGGGACTCGAGTCCTGGACCCAAGACTGTGAGGAGGGGACCGCGGTCTCCACCCACGGGCCTCAAGCCTGTTTTAATACTCCCACAGCCACACTGGCGCATATCCCTATGCCCAGTGCCTATGCCCATTCGAGTAGTGAATGACCCCTCAAATGAATGAATCTAGTTCAAGAAAATTTGCCAATTGTCTAGAAAATGAAAATGCCAAAGTTTTAGCTAAATTGAATAATATTTACTCGAATAGGGATGAAACGATAACACTGAGGTATCGATAGTTTTACTTGATACCGTATCTGTCTGAAAGTATCGATACCTACTCGGTACATTTTCGAAGTGGAAGACTCTTTGATCAAACCATATATTTTGTAGGACAAATATTTTTTTTTTATTTAAGGTTAATAATTTTCTTAAGATTTAATTAAAAAATCCATAAATAATAATACATTTTTGAGAATCGTCAAATTGAAATATTATATCCTGTAAGAGAAAAAATTGGTCGTCTCATCAAAATCAAGCTTCTCACGGAAAATTAGCATGATAGTAATAGCTTGTAAAAATGGGCCTGGGCTCCCTGACTATATATTAATAAGATATATACATAGGTAAGAGATGATAAGGTTGGAGAGAAAGAGTGAGGGCCGCCGACCCCGCATCGCGGGACAAGGCGAGGAGAGAAGAAGATGATACATAGGTAAGAGAAAGTAAAAATTAAAAGTTCGCAATTTTATGAACGTATCTAATAATGAAAATTTTTAATAAATTTATATTAAAATTGTTTAGATTTTTTTTTTATAAAACAATTCTAAATATTTATTTTTAATACAGAGCTAAAATTAATTCTTCCTTGATTTTTATCCCCTAAAAGCAACCCCTTGAAAAATAAAATATTTTTTTTTCTCTCAGATTTTTTTATGATATAAAAATTTCAAAAAATATTAGGCCTAATATTTATAATTTTCATCCCCTAAATTCACCCCCTTCGTAACTCAGCGCCATCTTTGAAGTTTGGAACTTGACTCGGTGCTAAGAGCAACTAAATAATATCTATAAAAATATATATAAAAATAACCATCCCACCAGATTTTTAATTTACCTATCTTTTTTTAATTATTTATATTATTTTATTAAGCATTATTTCTTAAATCTCTGCTGTACAAGTCAAAAAATGTTGAAAAAATATTCCGAGTCAGTATATATATATATATGAAAATAACATTATAGTGTAATTGAGTGTCTGAAATCAAATGATCATCTGAACGTAAACAAGTTAGAAGGAATGCGTGTGTGTGCGTGTGTTTACGCACGTCCCTGGGCGTGCATGAGTGCGTGGGTGTCTGTCTCAACTTCGTCTGTCTGTCTTTTCAGACAGATTCATTCAGGAATAATAAATAGGGAGGAACAAGAGACGCTCTCTGCTTGATCGCCATGCGAAACGCACTCCTCGTCGTCGTCGTCTCTTTATCCGTTTGCGTAGCATCCTAACTAAATGTCTCTTTCTCTCCTTCTATTGTCAACTCAATACTTCTTATTTTATTCAGGCATTTAGACTCCGCCTAACCTATTTTATAGAAAGAGTTATAAAATTTCTAGTCGATTGTATTTATTTCATTCTTCAAAAAATAAAATGTTTATATTTAATATAAAACTTTGTAGAAAATTTGATGGATTTGCTAATCAAATTGAGGTTAGTAGAGCAGATCGTTCCATAATTAAATGAGAATTACGTCAGTATTCTCTGGTTGATTATATGATAATTTTTATTTCATTTGTTATTATTATTGTACTAGGTCAATTTTTTAGCTAAAAAAAGCCAAATACTGCAAATTATAATAAGTAGAATTTGAGGGCAATTGTCTTTCCTCTTTTCCTCATCCATTGAATTTTCCTCACTTTTTCTGAGATCTTTTAATTTAAAAAAAAATGTATTAATCTTAAGAGAATAGCCATATAAAGTAGAATTTTTTTTTTAATAAAAAATTATTTATCATTTCAACTATCATATTGCCCTCGGGCTTGGCGTAGTTGGTAGCACGCCTGCCTTGTATACCAAGGCAGGGTTCGGATCCCAGGCAGTCCGATGATTTTATTTAATTAATTTTAAACTGGTAACCGTTGGCTCTAGTTGAAACATTATGTTTTAATAGGGGAATTAAATTTAAGTACACAAGGTTTTTTGTTTCAATGATATATTAATTTAATATTAACACTTTGAATTAACACTTTGATTGAATTACTTTGAATTACTTACTACTTACTATTTATAATTCACTTCTGAAGATGACACATATGGTGTCGAAATGCGCATAAAGGGTTAATATTAAATTAATATAACATTGAAACAAAAAACCGTGTGTACTTAAATTTATAATCTCCTATTAAAAGATTTTATTTAAGTCATTTGTATACCAAATGGCTTAAATAAGAATGCCTGGACCCCAATATAGATATATTCATAATAACGGTTATCGTATAAAGTCTTAAATGTCCTAAGATGCCGAAAAGACTGTATGTGGGTGTGAATGTGATTTGGAGTTTGGAAAAAAAAGTGTGAGTGTTAAAAAAAAAACTATCATTTTTAATTATTATTATCATATATAATTTACTCGTAATAAATGAACGAGCAACGGGTTGTTCAAGGTCTTTTTGGCATTTGAAGCATTTAGAAAAAATTGGTAAATAATATGCTTTTGAAAAATTGCATCGATCAAAACATGAAGTGAACCACTGAGAGGGGAGATCTCTACCTCTACGCTAGGTCCCAAATCTTTTTTTGTGATTTATAAATATTATGGTGAGTCTTATAGAAGAATATATAACAACCATATCGATAATATAATTATTTAAGCTTACTCAAAGAAATAAAAGATTTTTATTGGAAGAAAAAAATATTACTTTTTTTAATGTAAAAGAGCAAGCAAGACATTTCGGCCGTTTTGGTTTATTTTTATTTATTTAATATTTTGATAAACCCTCTAAAGAATATTTTTATTCTCCAGCAAAGGGTAATATTTCCGTATAAATATGATTTGAGTTTTATATGAATAATACGGGGAGACATCAGACATTATCACTTTATCACAAATGGCTTATAAACAATCGATGGCTTCCACTTAATTTTTTTTTTTTTTTTTGATGATCTCATCAAATATTCAGCCCATCAAATTTCATTGGCTTTCAAATAGAGTCATTAAAACTTTTCACTGTTCTTGAGAGCCTCTCTAACAGGGAAAAGAGCGCATCAAATATAAACGACCCACCCTCTCTCCTTATTGGCTAATTGGAAAGCCATCATCCAGTCGAGTACGGCAAAATACAAAACAAAATTAAATCTTTTTTCCCCCTTTTTTTTTAAGTTTTTTGATGATAATAAAATTTTTTATTGACCTAACAATAAATTTCATTATTGGCAGAAATTAGTAGTAGAAAAGCTGGGATGAGAAGATGTTTAATAGTTTAAGGGATGACATTATTAAGTAGTTAATGCTAATGAAGAACGTAATAATTGAATTTAATGGTCTATTGAGGCCAAAATATAATAAAAAAGGTAAAATTAAAAAATTTGTTGTGAGAAATAATGAAAAGGCTAATTAATTAATATTAGATAACTAGATCATAACATTGTTAAAGAAGAATGTTGGAAAAAATTTTAAGTTTTTAGTTAACCTTATAGAGAAGATAAAAATAGTTTAGAAATTTTTACAAATGTTCCATCACCCTGAGTAAAATCAATACAGGTATCAAAATAAACAAACTAGGGTCTTTAATTTATTTTCTACCAAAATGAAGATCATTCTTTCTTGGACTAATGTGTAAAATTACTGCTGCTATTATTAAACATCTCTTAAGAATTTGTAATAATTGTAGATCTTAAATAATTTAATTAGGGGGGCCGCCCCGGGGCGGGGGTGGGGGTGGGGGTGTCCCCTTCCCCGCGGGGGGGCGCCCGGGGTTGGGGGGGGGGGGAAAGAGAGAGTCCAAGAAAGGGATAGCAATTTTAACATTATCAGCCAATTTATAAAAAAAAAAAAAATTATTTCCCATAAATTTTAATTATTTTGAAAATATTGAATTCACAAATTAAAGATTTAATCTTCTCTCAGAGATTTGCGATTCCTCGCCATAGTACATTTATACAAAACATTTTGAAATTCAGTTGTGTTTTTATCAAAAAATATCTTCAAATATTATCTTAAATGTTTTTTAAACACTTTAAAAGATAACGGTGGAAAAATGTGAGATGAGAAACTTTTGTTTTTATAATTATAAAAAAAAAAAAAATAGAATCAGAAGTTCTTTTTTTATTATTTCATTTAAGGTTTTTTTTGGCATCTAAGGCCATTTAGTCTCTATTTATTTCAATTGGTAGCCAATCCAGATGAAATAAATTTTTATAGCATATGACGGATTGTCTTGACCCCCAGCACAAAAGGCAGAAGCTCTACCACTGAGCTATGACCCAAGGGCCTCTAATCATAAGTTGCAAACACAATTTGCAAATGTTAAGAAAATTTGACATATGAAATATATGATCAAACCAATATTATAAGTAAAAAGAATATTGTTTTTCTTTTGGCTCATCTTCGATATTAATTTATTATAAATGAATTACAATTTTTAGATTTAAAATCCCAATTCTTGGGTTAATTATGTTATTTAAGAAGGATTCTACAAAAAATAAAATTCTCGTTTATAATATCATTTTTGAAATTTTAGGCGTAGGATTCATTCCTCCCCTTCTTCTCTGTAAATGGCATATTTAATCCTTAAATTTTTCCTTTTCTGTATATTGAAAGGTAAGTCCTATTGCTCCGATTAAAAGATCAACTCGTTGACCTACGATGGTTTAACACAAACAAATGGTATAACAAAATAAATAACAGCTTATTGCAAGTTGGTTAGGTCGGAGTCAAAAATAAATAAATATATTTTAAAAAAATAGTAAGTAGCCTAAGGCCTAAGGAAAAAAATATAAATGTCTATATAAAGTTATTTATTTTCTTTTTTTCTTTTTTTTTTTTATAAAAAAACATTTACACTTTTTCTCATTCACACTCACATTCACACAGTCTTTTCGGCAACTTAGGCCATTTAAGACTTTAAACGATATCCGTTATTGATTATTATACATATTGGGGTCCAAGCATTCTTATTTAAGCCATGTGGTATCCAAATGCCTTAAATAAAATCTTCGGACTGCCTGGGGTCCGAACCCGCGACGTTCGGTATAGAAGGTAGACGCGCTACCAACTACTCCAAGCCCCGTGGGCTCTTTTTTTCTTCTCGGACTACAGGTTTCAACCACTTAATCTTAGGAGTAAATGTATCTAGAAAAATCCAAATTTCGCTCTCTAGCTGAAGAATGCTTTTGCGTTCGCAACCTCTGATTTGAGGGGAAAGAAAAATAAATAAATAAATAAAATATATTTCTATAATTATACTGTATATTCTGTAAGCCTCCTAGTATTGAGGTTAATTATGTTAGTGAAGAAAGATTCTACAAAAATAAAATATTCATTTATAATCATTTTTGAATTTTAGGCGCAGGATTCTTTTCTCCCTTTCTTCTCTTTTTGATCCTTAAATTTTTCGATTTCTCTTCATTCCTTCTCAAGGTCAAAAATAATAATAACTTGGTGATTAAAGTACAAGAATGAAATGTATTTCTTAACAGGACATAAATTCGTTCTAGATATGGCCTGTAGACGCCGAACGAGGAGGTTGTCTGTTTTGTTTGTGTGAGAAATTCGATTCGAGTTGTTTGTTTGCTCGATTCGATTACTCGATTATATTATTTACTATTCAAAATTGAGCATAAGGAAAGCTATTTTATTATCTTTACATACACCTTAATATATTAAGACAGCATTTTGATTAGATTCCTTCCTTCTTTTTCTTTTTTTTCGTCTCTTGTTCAACTGTCTACTTTTTTTTCACGCAGACATAGTCACAGACAGATAAACAACTTGAAAATGTCTTTTACATTATCTACATCCTTTTATTAAAAATATTATAATTTGTAATTTTAGTTTATTATTACATCTAAATGTGTTAATTTTGAAAAAGAAATAACTCCATGTCATAATTAATTCGTTTTTACTTTCTCTTACCCTAGAAAAGTGGAAATGTAAATGCAATTTATTTTTTAAAAAATCTGGTCGCACAGCCCTATAAATTGTGTGCTGTGCTTGTCACACCAGATTTTTTTGTGTCGATATATATTTAGTTTCCGTCGATATATTAAAAAAACCAAGGTCTTTAAATACACATGTTGGCCAGAAACTAGTAAATAAACAATTTTCAGGTCACAGTTTTTGATTGGTCCACGTCATGAAGCTCCTCCTTGCATATATTTTTCTATTTGGTAGCATTGTTGACTGCCTATAACCTAGTTCACATTCATTTTGTTTTGTTTGAAAATTGTATAGTTTCTGACTAAACTAATTTAGACCCTGGTATTTATACTGCTTTATTAATAATATGCCGTGTATAAATTTTTATAAATTGTTTGTTTCGAACGATTTTTTACAAAAGGAGGAGCTCCATGACGTCACTCTCTTGTAATGGAAAAAATGTAAACAAACCGAGTTTGACCCCCCAAAAAAAACATAGAAAAATATTACCATGGCAACCATTTCTTTTATCTTTCCTATGAAATACAAAAGCAAAGTGGGTTTAAAACAATTTCGCGGGCAAAATGAGAATAATCATTTTCAAGATCATCTAAAAAATAAAATTTTGAATTTTAATCAAAATCGTTAGAGCAAATTTTGAGTAGGCTAAATCAAAAAAAATTGAAAAAGTACAACAGTAAAGTACTAGTAGTTTTTGGCTGATTTTGATTAAAAGCTTATTTTCACGTGGGGGCTGCCCAACTTAAATATAAAATTTCACTATTCTAGCTTAATTTCTTCATGATTTAAATTTAACACAAACAGACAGAAATCCACTTTTTTGAACTCAGGGGACCTCAAAACGTGTAGATCCATCAAAATCTCAACATCGAATTTTTTACATGAATCCAATACTTTCTCTCTATATATATTATCATAAAGGTAAGACAAAGTAAAAATGTCCAAACAAAATCGGAATAAAATTTATGCAATACAAACTAATATTACCACCTTGAACAATAAAAATATATCTAAGTAGAAATAAAACTTTAACGATATAATTACTTATTTATATCATTTTAAAAAAGAAGGTAGTAGTAGGTATATAAAAAAAATGATTCAATTAATTTGATGTTTTTTAAATTGGCCATTAAATAAATTATTTATTTTAATTTTGAAAATAAACACAATAAAATGCGCATTAAAGCCACGATTGTTATCGTCATGGTGGTGATGGTAGTGGTAGGGGATTAATTCGCTGCTTAAGGAGAGCATTGAGCTCAGCCCGGGGTGTACTGCTGCCGTCCTAAAGTCTTTAACATTTATGTTTATGTGGAGTGTCAGGCTATGGTTTGGTGGTGGGGGGAACTCGCCCCTTTGCCGCCATCTACCTCCCCTCTAACGCCTCTCCTGCATTGATTTCACGTGACACAGCAGCGCTGCCTGCCGGCGTTTCAAGTGTTTTCATTTGAGCCGGCCTCGTCGGGGTGGGGGAAGAGAGGGGACCAGCCCTTTTGCTCTTCCCCCTCCATATTCCCTTGCCGTCACCCAACAGGAGACGAAAAATTCTCTTTGGAAATCAACAGTTAATTAAAATCCGCAATTTTAATGAAATTGGAATATTTTACTTTTTTTTTTAGTAATTAAAGTTTGTGAAATTATGATATAGAAGATTAAAATAAAATATGATAGAGTTGTGGTTATAAGTTGAGTCTATAATTACCAATAGCAAAAAAAATTTTTGAATAAACGTTGTTTTAATTGATCAAAATAAGAAAAAATTTAGAAGTTAATTCCATAGAATTTTTTTATCACTTTTTAAATATATAGATAATATTCTTTTTATGATTATGGTATTTTACTTTCAATCAGATGAATAAATTTTGATTGGCTGATTGTAATATTTAAGTATCAGGGTAATTCGATTTTGATTACTGGAAGATAGGCAACCCATTTGACCAACACGCTTTTTCGATTGGAACACGAATGTGTTGTCAACTTTATAGTGGTGCGTATAATAATAATGCAATTATTTAATTAGAGGACAAAAAAAAAATTTCTCTTAAAATTTGTTTAGAAAAATATATAAAATTTTTTAAAATTAGTGCTTAATATTGCTAAAAATTTTCAATAAAACTATAAATGAGAAACGGAGGTATTCTTTATTCACTAAACTTTATTTCTTTTCAAATGACGTTTCGGTTCGGCAATAGAACTATTCATTAGTAGATCCATTAAATACATAACATTTTAAGCAGATTATAATTTTTTTAAATGCCACAAAATATATTTATCCGGAAAATCATTGTCAATGTCAAATGTTAGCATAATGAAAATATTTAACACCATAATTCTAAGCATCCGGAGAAGAGATAAATTAAATTAATTATTATTTACTTATACTACCTGGTAGTATTATATAAATTTATATTTATATTTTTCCATATCTGAACCGAAATGTCAGACAGCTGCTAAAAAATAAATTTTAATAAACAAAGAATAGGCCTACCTGCATTTATAACAATAAAATTGCTGAAAAATTTTATTGATTTAGCCTCACAAAATTTTAGTAAAACAGAAATTTGTATGAGAATTGAAAGGGCATATTTGATATTTCAACAAATGAAATTTTATTACCAGTAGGCTATTAGTGAAAAATGAAAATTATTTTGCCGTCCTCATGGAGTAACTTTAAAAAATAAAATGAAAAATTTATCTGTTGTTTAAAAACTACCATCATTCTAATTATAAACAAAATTTATATTATTAATACATGTTTATTTATGAAGTAAAAATTAAATTTATCATAAAATTTAGGTTTATTATATAATAACTATATATTAAATGTGAATGACGATTAAATGTGAATATATTAGAACTCCAGATTGTGCGACTAATATTGAAAATATTTTGATTAAAAAAAAAGTGCTTGTTAAAAGTAAAAGGGATTTCAATTTCTCCCGCCTCATTTCTTTCCAACCTTAAAGAGAAACCTTAAATTTATTAACGCCATTAATTCATTAACAAAACGTCAATTAGTCTCAAATTTACTAGAATGGCTTTCTACATTTCTTCATCAAACTATTTTCGATTCTGCTAATAAAGATTTTAATTTATACCATTAAACGAGGAAAAAAAACTTCTCCTTAATTGCCATTTATTTGATTGATAAAATTTAGAATTCGATTCGAAATTGTCTATTAGAATTCATTATTGGGTTTTAATAAATAAAGAAATTAAATAGCGAAATAGGAAAATAAATAAATAAATAAATAAATAGATAAGGTTTTGCATAATGTTAAAAAATTTAAAATTCAATTGGCGAATCTTTTTATCTAAATAATCTCGTAAATTTTTGAAAATGAATTTCAAATTCTAATTTGTTGATAGGAATGGAATGCAGTGAAAATAATTTTAATAATTTTAAGGTCAATAAACAAAAACATCCTCCAATGATTTATAAAAATAATAAAAAAATTCTTGATTAAGTCCAATATATTAATTAAATAATAATCGAAAAAATGCCAGTTTTAGCTTGGATAATTCGAAGTTTTTTTTTTTTATTTGTTTAGGGTCTTTTTCGGCATCTAAGGCCATTTAGACCCCAACCATATTTATTACAAATCATTGGTAGCCAATTCAAATGAAATAGATTTTTCTCGCTTGGGAAGGGACGCGAACCCAGGACCCTAGGAACGAGAGACAAGAATTTCATTTATCTTTTAAAAATGAATACTTAATAAATGTTATTATATATTATGTATTATATAATTTATAAAAGCATAAAAATATATAAATATAGGCCAGGAATCTAATAGGGAATCTGATAATACCGGCTGTTAGACTAGCCTGTCATCTTTTGCAAGAGTGCTGAACTATTTGACAGTTAATTTTTAAATAAATCATCTAACGTAAGCCTTCTTTAAGTTTTTCTTAATTGATATGTGATTAATAATAATAATAAATTCATTTTTAAATTAAAAAAAGTTTCAAATCATTGTAACAGTTTGTTTTTCTGTATTTGCTTGATATCAAAAAAAAATTTTCATAATTTTTTAATAAGTCATTAAAAAAATTTAACTTCTGTCACAATAATCCCTTATGAATTTAATTCATTAAAAAAACCGCATTGAAAAATTCCTTATAATAGTCTAGTTTTTTTTTTTTTTTTTAAGTAGGTTTAGACGGCCGGCCACTCCTACTCCCCCTTAATAATACTGCCAATCGCCTTTAACCCCTCGGCTGTTAACCCGGAAATTTATTGAATTAAATAGAAATTTTTGCTAATATTTACGAACTTTTGTTGAAACATCAAAAAAAAAAGAGGTCGTTGATTTTTTTTTTTTTTTGTTATCTGACTTTTGAATTGAAATTGCAAATGTTTTTTAGATAAAACTTTTAGCTGCTGTTATCTCCCATTTTAGAGAGCCAAGGATTCAATTCAACTGAGCAAATTTATTTATATTGTAGGTTGTTATAACAAAAGCTATGTTTTTGTTTTTTTTTGTTTTGATTAAATTATCGATGATTTCAATTAAAAAAAAATTAGAATGAAAAATAATAAAAACTTGTTATGGTATAAAATTGACAAGAAAATTATCAAATTTAATGATATGATTATTAACTCTATAGTATAATTGATATGCTATTTATTAAATTCTCTTTGAAACGTAAAATAATTAAATTTTTAATCAAAAGTAGATTTTAATGTTATTTATTTTATTAATATTCAGTTTAATTAAATAAAAACAATAGAATACTTGGGATCTTCGATGATTAAATTTTTACGTCCATTTTTTTAAATAGCTTATTTAAAAAAATATTTAGTAAATTAATTTAAGCCGGAGTCGAATATCGAATATGAACACCAGAGGGAGACATCAAATGATACTTTTAAGTAAATTTGTAAACATTTCTAATATAATTGAAAAATATGAAAAAAAAATTAATTATTAGTTTGTAATATCTCTTTGTATAATAAAATATAAAATTCCTAAAAGAAATTTCAGCCACGAAGGTCGAGGTGTTGACATGATTATTATTTCTTATCTACCATACAGACAAAAAATATTTTAATCTTTTTGGTATGTATGTTATGTAGGCCTATTATTTTTTTTGCGAGGTATTTTATTTTGTAAATTCTGTTTGTATTATTTTTTTTTTGTGATGTTAATGTTGTTATTGTAATTTTATTAATTATTTTTATATTGTATTTTTTAAAACTGACGGGATGGCCTCTGGCCAATAGTCAAAAAAACTTAGAGTTTGTATACCGTTAAAAAGACAAACTTTTTAGGCCAGCAAGTATAGAGCTAAATATTGAAATATTCATCAAAATTCGGTATATAAAGTTTCATTAAAATTCAGAGGGTTTATGAATGAAATACGCGAGCAGACAGACGGATGTGAAGTACATTAATTTAATTAATCCTTTACAAAGAACCAAAAGAATTCATAGAATATTTTTTATTTCTTATCAGAAGGCCAAGAAAATTTTTTATTATCGTTTAATTTAACTGACAAAAAAAATCTTAGTTTGAAAAGCGACTCTTGAAATTTCTTCCCATTGCTCAGATTAAACGATCATGGATGGATAGGTACCAAGTCGTTTACATACGGTGGTTTGATGAGAAATAGAAATCACAAGACTACTTCACAAAAAGAAAATAAAAAAAATTATAAACGACTATATAAAAATAATCTTATTTATTTTCTTTTTTTCTCAGACTACAGGTTCCAACCGCTTTATCATAGACCCAGTGCCGGATTAAACAAGATGGAAGCCCGCCCTTAGGCAATCAAAATCTCGAGATCCTATCAGCTAATAATTTTACCAATATGATTTCATTACACAACAGTTTTAGAGCCCCCCCTCCCCCCTCTCCCCGAAATGTTCAAAATGTCCCCACGGGGCTCGTGGAAAATTGAATTTTTTTTTTTTTTTATTTATTTGTCTTTTTCGGCATCTAAGGCCATTTAGACCCCATCTCTATTTATTTCAAATGAATGAAATAAATTTTTTTTTTCCTTGGGACGGGACCCTAAACACGAGAAGCTAATGTCTTTTCTCTTGGGTCACGGGTCACGGGCAATCGAAATTTATAT
The DNA here is from genome assembly GCA_023213315.1 of Euborellia annulipes. NCBI lineage: Eukaryota > Metazoa > Arthropoda > Insecta > Dermaptera > Anisolabididae > Euborellia > Euborellia annulipes. The sequence continues at coordinate 113,453 of JAKCPI010002671.1, forward strand.
ATAATACATTTAAAAAATTTTAAAATATGTTCGCCTCCCCCCCCCCGAAAAATAATTATATATACTTTTTTATACTCCTCCACTTTTACCAGAGGTCGCGGGTCGTATCCGTAACAAAAATTCATTTCAATTGAATTGGCTATAAATAGCGATGGGATCTAAATGGCCTCAGATGCCGAAAAAGAGTTAAAAAAATAACTAATGTTGCGGGGCTCCTAAAAATCGTAGGGCCCATAGGCGAATCGCCTACTTCGCCTAATGGGTAATCCGCCACTGCTTCAGCGAGTACTAAATATATCCACAAAAATCCAAATCTCCCTCTCTATGCAAGCTTTCTTTCTTGTATTAAATATAAAATTTTGATCAAACAAATGTTGATTAAGCTCAAAGAATAAATTATATCTAGTAAAATAATTAATTTTTTTTCTATTAAAATCAATCATTCTCATGAAATTATAATAAAAACATGTTTTTTTAATCAACAAGCGTACATATTCATGTATGTAAAAATAGATTTTTTTTTTGTTTGTACATTTAGAGAACGAGAGAGAGAGAAGCCTTATAATAAATCAACGAGGAGGATGGGTCCATTTGGGCTTTTAATCTGCCCTGGACCGAAGTCACTGGCCATTTGCACCGAATGCTTTATAGAAGCATATACCCCCTCCACTCACCCACACACACACCCTCTCTCTTTCATTCTAGTATATAATTCAACGAGAGTTCAGTGTTGCTAAATGTTAATGCGAACAATTAGAATTTACGTACCTTTTGGTACCTGCGTGTACTTCTCTCTCCCTCTATGGGGACCACCCATATCTCTCTCTCTCTTTCTCTTTCGTATGCGTCATTAGACATTAGTTCCTTGTGGTTAATTTGTTTTATAATTAATGTTATAACCTAGAGGCAATTTATTGTGATAAGTTTAATTACTTGCGGATTGCGCTAGATAAAGCACAAACAGCGGACCCCGTTTGCACTCGCAAAACACATACACACATACACACACACATACGCACACATATGCAGAGAGGTGAGAGCGAATTCAAATACTAAACACAAGCAGCTGCTTATGGAATGAAGTTTCTTTCTCCCCCTCACTCTCTCTCATTTCATCACACTTCAATTATTAATCAAGGTTATTTTATTAAAAAACTACCAAATCAATTTTAAATTAATTTTTTTTTAGTTAATAAAGTCCATTCCACTTCTAATGGTTTATTAGAACTTTTTTCTTTGATTAACTTAATACTTTTCATTACTAAAAATACGTAAAAATAAAAAAAAGTGATTAAATTTTAAAATATAAAAATTAGTGAAAAAAATAGAAATATAGATGTGGAGGTTGTAAAGAAAATTTATGGAGGTCAATATTTATTTGTAAATAGTATCCTATTTAGGTAGAAATAACATTATGATATTCCTCTCAGTACATACTAAGGTAAACAGGGGCGTATATAAGGGGGCCGAGGGGGCCCGCCCCCCCCGAAATTTCCCAAACACATATACATAGGGATATAGGGATCTACAGATATCAGCGCAACAAATTTTTCCGCAGGATGGAAAACTTTGGTTCCGCAAAGGAAAAAATGTTCCGCAAAAAATTTCGTGTGAAAAAAATTTAGTTTCTTAAAAAAAATTTTTCGCAGAAAAATTTTCGAGTTCCCCCCTCCCCCGAAAAAAAATTTCTATATATGCCCCTGGGGGTAAATATGATTTTGAGAGTTTTTAATTATAGACCACATTTGTATTAATTATTTATATTTTTAATAAATATTTTAATAATAATTATTACAAATGTGGTCTATAATTAAAAACTCCCATAATAATAATACAAACAACAAAAGCTAAAAAATACATAACGAAGGATTTGTATCTTCCCTTGTATTGGTAGTATTACAAAAGATTTAACAGAAAGTGCGGACATTCACAAGGAAATTTTTTATAATAATAAATACTACAAGACAGGAGTCTTTCGTCAAAACATATTTTTGCACTGCGGTCGATCAAAATATTTACAAATAAAATATTGAGTCAATGAATTGCTCCTGTCAGCAGGCAACTATCAGCTGAATCATGTCGAAATTTGAACCAGCTGGGTCTTTTGGTTTTTGTTTGACATTCATTAATAGCAGAAGGCTACCTCGTGATTTGAGAAGAAAAAGTGAATTTTCAGTTTCTATGACAAAAATCCATGAATTGGGATACGAATTGCTTCCTCATCCGCCCTATTCTCCCGATTTAGCCCCGAGCCATTTGGAGACCAAATGGCTTAAATAAGAATGCCTGGACCGCCAATAGATATATTAAACATACGAGTATCGTTCAAAGTCTTAAATGGCCTAAGTTGCCGAAAAGACTGTGTGAATGTGAGAGTGTGAATGAGAAAAAAGTGTTGTGTTTAAAAAAAAAAAAAATATAGGCCTATATATATATATATATATATATATATTATACAGAGATTAAATAATGTTTTTTATATTAAAAAAAATATATTTATATTAGGAAAAGCAAAGTGAAATTTCACATAAGTTGATTGTTGGCTTTAATTTTTCTTTTTTGAGTCTCACTAAATTAAACAGCTTGATTAGGCTAAAGTTTTTTAATTTCTATTTTTATTCCTAAGCAACATTAATACTTCATTGTAAATTTACTGTAAAGCATATACAAGTCTGAGTAACCCAAAGGGCTAAAATAAATTAGGTTATCACAAAACTGTCACCTTCAAATTTAAAATTTCTAAAAAGACATGTAAAGTTTTAATTAGACAATAAATTTTCACGAACGTAAGTAAATATTTTGAATTATTTTTATTCTTAATATTAAATCGTTTTTGTACTAAGGACTCTTAAAAATTATAATTTAATAAACAAAAACTTTTTTCTTTATAAGAAAAAAAATATTTTTGTATATATAAGCCTATAAATTATTCATGTGTAAATATTTCTTCTATCCATTTTTTTTATCTTAAGCTTTGATTTAACGTTTGTAGAGAAATTATTCTTAAAGAATAAAAAACTCATGTGGAATAAAAAATTTATACACTCAAAATTGTTATAAAGTACGTTTTATATGGATTTTACTTATAGGCCTATATGAAAAAAGATTTTTCTAATACTTAAACACAAGTTACCGGTACTTTATTTAATAAAATGATTAAAGCAATTTTCTCTTTAAAATTTCCTGTAAAAATACTAAAAATAAAATTTAAAATTAGGCCTATATTTCCTATATATAATAAAATAATTGCAAGAAATATAGAAGAGAAAAAATCTAAAGACGGAAAGGGTTTCTATATAAATGTATTATAATAAAACTAAATTAAAAATATTTTTTTTTTTACTTTATGATTAATTGAAATTCCAAGCTTATTAAATGTAATTTTCCCTTCATATATGAAAAATAAACAGCAACTATTTTTGAAAAAAAAAAAACAGATTTATGTTTGTTTTTAAATAAAAGTTAAAAAATGTCTGACAAAATATAGCTTTTTAATTTTTTATAACTTGTATGTTTTCACTAAAGAAAAAACATACAAAGAATATGATTATTTAATGTATATTTTTAATTATACCGTCAAAGAAAAAAGTAAAATAAAAATTATGAATGAAATAAATGAAAACAAGAACAAATTATTCTTGTCAGTAAGAAATTTACTACAAAGACAAAGAAGAAAAAATTTGAAATACAAGCAAAGAGAAAGACGAAGTATGTTTTGTGCTTGGCTTGCATTATTTCGTATGATATTTTTGCAAATCACATAAAATAGGTTGATTTATTTAGTTAGTTAATGAGAAAGAGAGAAGTGGGGAGGCGTAATACCGTCGGCCATCTTGCCGAGGGACGCGCGCTCTCTCTGTCGGCTGATAGGCTCTCTAAAACGGCCATTCGCCGTTTGAGAGCCGCGTCAAATCCCCATGGCGTCAACCAATGGCGACTTTCAATACAACTGCTTTTCAAATGTTTATTTATGCTTTTTGATCTTGAAAATCATTGCTTATTAGTATTTAATTCAATCATTTTAATTTTATTTTCAATTGTAAAAGATAATCAAAAATGAATAAGTCTGACAATTACTTTGAAATCAATTTATCTTCTAAATATTTAGCTTCAAGTAAGCCTATAAATTATATAAAAATTATATTTATACATTTTGAAGAATTTTATTGCCCTCGGGCTTGGCGTAGGGGTTAGCGTGCTGGCCTTTTATACCAAGGGTGGCGGGTTTGGATCCCAGGCAGTCCGATGACCATTTGGATACCAAATGGTTTAAATAAGAATGCCTGGACCCCAAATATATATATTATTAATATAACGGTTATCGTCAGTCATATATGGCCTGAGTTGCAGTATTGAAATTTGGTAGCCGAAAGGAAATAAAAATAATTAGGTAGGCCTATAGAGTAGATATATATTTGATAGGGCTCTTTTTTTAATTATTTTTTCAATATCTACCGAGCAAAATATTTTGTTAAATACAGTGAAGTCTTGCTAATCAGGATCTTAAATTAATTAAATATTCTTAAATTTTTTCCAAATAGATAAAAAATAATTATACCTTTATCTCTCTTTAATATTGTTACATATTAATATTTGAGAAATAATTCTTGAGAACAAACACCGAACTAATCCGGCATTCTGATAAATACAATAAGACAAAACTATTAAAATTATTTTAAAATTTTTATAGAAATTTGTATTTGGAGGATATAAAATAATGATAGCAATTGCATCGCCATCAGATGTTTGTTAAAAGTTAAGAGGTAAAAGTAAATGATTCGGGTAATCCGGCATTTTCGGAATCGGGCATAGGTTCGGTCTCGGTTAGGCAGGATTAGCAAGACTCTATACTGTTAGAAAACTATTTTTAGAATCAACTTAATCCTTGCTTTATTTAAAAAAAAAGTAGGTAGAAATTGAAAATTTCCATCTTTTTAAAATTCTAATAAATAAAGAAATAATGAAAGAGAGCTAAAGTATTTATTTATTTATTTAAAATAAAGAACAGATAAGTGACTACTCATTTTGCATTGTATATGTCTCTTATTATCTTAATAGTTTCTAGTTTATTATTCTTTCTTTAAATATATAAATCTATATACTTTTTGTCACCTTGACCTGTATTTGTATTTAAATAATAATATTAATAAATGCTAGGATTCAAACAAAAATAATAAATTAATGTATTCAAAATTTAATTTATGTCAAGGTTTAAAAAATTATTTTGCACCACAAATTTATTTTTTTGACTTACTAATCCCACATTTATTTTGACTTTGAATATAATTATATCCGATCTAAGAGAGGCTATTTTTGTTTATAAGTAATAAATTAACTATGCTAGGCCGATTATAAAATTTCATCACAACTGAGAAAAACTCTCACCAGCTGAGTTTGATCTATAAATTATTTAGGCCTATTTTGATTATAAAAGTAATAAAATATAACTTAATCAACCAACCCTTTCCGATCCTAAGGGAAAGGAAATTTTAGACCCCATTTTCGAAAAATATTTATGACTCAAGCATAGATAAAATATTTGCTATATTTTTGAGAAAACAATAAATAGTAATAATTATTTTTTTTTGTTTTTCATTGATTTATTAAGCTAATCAATTCAGTAATTTTTTAATATAATTTATTAATATATTATATTATAAATGTAATGGTTAAAGTTGTTTAAAAAAGGAAAAAATTAAAATAAAATAATATAAACTTTTTATGTTTAACTCGGACAATGAAAAACTGGAAAGAAATTAATTTTAATATAGACATTTTAATGTTAATAGTAATTAAAATTTAGCTCATTACCTATAGGCGAAAAATATTAAAATAAATAAAAATTTCAATCAGGAAGAATTATTTATCACTATTTTATTCAATTTCTATAGCCTACATTTTTGTTTTTTTTTTGCTTTTTATTTGGTTTTGTTTTGTTGTAATTGTTTAAATTTGTGTTGTTGGACCTAGCCACCGAGGACTGGTGCCTCTAAGCGGGTCCTTAATAATTTTATTTATTTATTTATACAATAAAAAAAATTAAAAAAAAATTCTGGTTGCGCTCGCCCTCATCTCCCCACCACCTCAAAGAAAATTTCAAATTTTAAAAAAGAATGCGCTTCAGAGGAAAGAAAATTTTTTTTTCATGACCAATTAGAAGTCTAAAGGCCGCTCAAGAAAATCTTAAATATTCTTTTTATTTTTTTTGAAACTTTTAGAGTTGGGGCAATCTTTTAAAAATAATTTAATATTTTTTTTATTAGGAATTTATGATTGAAAAGTTTAAAGGATCCGGTCCCTGGAGATTTATCCCCCTCTGTCTGCGCCCCTGCCGAAACTTCTAACTTTAAAATAATCAAGACAAAGCATTGATCGAATTTTTTTTTTTTAATCACTAGTTTTTTTTTTAATATTCCCAAGCGTTAGAGATATACAGTAAATAATAACTGATAATTATACATTTGAAAATGTTTATTTCTTACGTAATAGATAATAACAAAATTATTTTCAAATGTATAATTATCAGTTATTATTTATTTATTTATTCATTGACACTTTTATTTATTATCTAAGAAGAAAATAATTAAATATTTATGAACATAAAAAATTTGCAATTTTTTTTTAATTAATTAAAAAAAAAAATTATCTAATAATTCTTCTTCTTTTTTTCTTTTATAATATAATCTTAATAAATTTATTTGATCGTAGTTAAATAAAAAAAAAAAAAAAACATCAGGTTTCGCATTAATTTACTTTTTAATATTATCATTTAAATGAATAAATTTTAACTTTTCTCTCTTTCGCTCGTTCTAACCATTTTTTTTTTTTTTAATGAAATTGTGTAATTTATAACTTACTTTTTATTTTAATTGGGTAATTTTTAAGGTGATTAAAAAAATGAGAGAACAGGTGGACCATCAAACAATGGGAATATCCATTATACCATGTTACTTTTTTATTTATTAGTTAATTAATTAGTATTTTTACTATTATATTCTTTATAAATGGTTATTATTACAATTTTGTATTAAGATATAGGCTACATACTTGATTTAATTTTTTTCTGATTTTCTATTGTTTTAATTTTTATTTAATTAATTTGAGAAATATGTATTTATTTTGTAGACGTTTTGGCCCAATGGCGTGTGGCTAAACGGACGAAATAAAAAAAAAATTATTTAAATATTTATTGGTACGGTAATAAAAATTTTCTGCCCTCAGAGCCTTTATCGTTAGACATCCAATTAAAAAAAAAATTCGTAAATAAATATAATGTATATATAAATTATTAAAATGCCTTTAAATCTTTAATGCCCTCAGGCTTGGCGTGGTTGGTAGCGCGCCCGCCCAGTATACCAAGGGTCGAGGGTTCGAATCACAGGCAGTGCGATGATTTTATTTATGCCATTTGGATACCAAATGGCTTAAATAAGAATGCCTGGACCCCCAAAAGATATATTTACAAATAACGGGTATTGTACAAAGTCTTAAATGGCCTGAGTTGCCGAAAAGACTGTGTGTATGAATGTGAGTGTGAATGGGAAAAAAGTGTGAGTGTTAAAAAAAAAAATCCTTTTAATAATACCCTAGTTATTATTATAGGTGTGAAGTTTAGGCCAATTCGCCAAAATGGCATACAAATGCCAAAGGCCAATAAATAAATAGTTTAGGCCAATTTCAAGTATTAGAGTAAAAATGTGTATGTTCCCATGTGCTAACTTACGACCATATAAAAGAAAGACAATAGCTCATTGTGATCTTTTTTAAATTAAAATCAATTTAATTTTAGTTAAAAAATTATTAAACTCCAAAAAACACACAAAAAAAAAACATTTAATATTCATAGTAATTTCTATTAAGTAAAATACTTCATTTCTTAATTAAATTATACTATAATAAATAAATAGTACACTTTGATAATTCCCATTATTATTATTATTATCTAAAAATGCGTTAATTCTCTTCACGTATTTTGCCACTTTAAATATTTTAATATCGTTATAAAAATTAATTTTATTTCGTCATATGAAATAACATTAAGGCATAAAATAAAATTTCATTGCACATTGTGCGGTAAGAAGGCTAGAAAAAACTAACATTTATTCGTTCATTTTGACTTTTATTATTTATTTATTTAAACACCCTTTTTTTTTATTATTAAAAAAGAAAAAAGTGTATTTTAGTCCTAATGAATGGTATAATAATTATTGTTATTGTATTGTTTAAAGATCAAGTCACCTCGGAGCAGAGAAAGAGGTCTCACTTCACGTTGAAGAGGTCAGTGAGATCGCGTTTAGGCGATAAAATTTATTTAAATTTAATTATGTAAATATGAATTGAGTCGAAATGGCCTCAGATGCCAAAAACACTTTAAAATAAAAATATTGTTTAAAATTCTCCTTTAATAAATAACCTAAATAATTTTTAAGATATTTCTTTATTACTCTCTCTTATCCTATATATGAAATATATATAGAGAGAAAGTATTGCGATCATGTCAAAAATTCGATGTCGAGATTTTTTGTATAAATACTGTATCTATAAAAATTCAATCACTCAGTTCATCTCTACCGTCAACACATAATTAATCTTACCTAATCAAGCTCATCAAAGTGTAATGATTAGAATAATTCATTTACAATAATAACAGGCGATTATCTTCTATATATACAATAGTGGAGTGTCCGTCCGTCTGTCACGCTCTGTTTGACCAACTTCCCGTTGGAATTTTGATACGAAATTTTGCCACTTTAGGCCACTAGAGGACGTTATGGAGAGTCGAGAAAAAATACTAGGGTCCCAAAATGTATTACTTTTTTTAAAATTCACACTTTTTTCCCATTCACCCTCACATTCACACACACACACATACACACAGTCTTTTCGGCAACTTAGACCATATAAAACTTGACGATAACCGTTATTTCTTGAAAATATATATTGGGGGTCCAGGCATTTTTATTTAAGTCATTTGGTATCCAAATGGCTTAAATAAAATCATCGCACTGCCTGGGATCCGAACCCTCGACCCTTGGTATACAAGGCAGGCTCGCTACCAACTACGTCAAGCCCGAGGGGCACTTTTTGAGTTATTAATTTCTAAAGTTACTATTTCTCCCATATATTTTCCATAGGAAATGTCTAGAGAAATATTTGTGTATTCTTTGCATTTATGTATTCTATGAATGTAAACAAATCCCCAAGCAGACACTGGATTGGAATATTAATAATTTTCTTTCCATAATTAAGAAAATGCCCTCGGGCTTGGCGTAGTTGGTAGTGCGCTTGCCTTGTATACAAAAGGTCGAGGGTTCGGATCCCAGGTATTCCGATGATTTTATTTAAGCCATTTGAATATCAAATGGCGGGGGGGGGTGCCTTCCTGGTTAGGCGCAATCTCCGTTGAAGGCGGGCGCCGCAGCCGCGGCTAGTTAATTCTAAATATCACACGCAGATAAGATTTCAAGAGATTTATTCGAAGAAGACTTCCATGAACAAGCAAGAAATTCTACCGAGTAACAACAGAAAGAGACACAATTTCTTCAGGAGAGAATTTAAATACGTAAATAAATGTCACTAAAAGTCATCGATATTAATTTTCTTCTCTAATTTAAAGTCAAAATATTCTTAGCAGCCAAAACTTATTCAAAATTGAAAATAGATATATGTTAAATAAGAAAGGAGTAAAAATGTTTACAAAAAATTTAAAAACGAAAATCTCTTCAATTTTTTAAATAAATGCACTTATCAACAATTTAAAAATTAGCTCTTGCACTAGTCTTTCTGACATTGTTCGTAAATTCCCTTTTTTTTACGGTTAATTTAATCCGGTGGTTTTTTCTCTTGTCCATAAATTTCAAAACACGAAACAAAACACAAAAAAAAAAAAGAAAACAAATGTAACGCAAATCATTGAGTTTTAAATTAAGAAGATGCTTAAAATTGATTACAAAATTCAGTCTGTTCGCAGTATTTTAACTTGATCATTAAGTTTAAATCTAGCATGCGGAGGAAATGGAAATTAATTGCGGGGGTGGAATCCGTATCCCCACCACATCGTCTCCAAAATCGCGTTTCTTCATGGCTCTTTAATCCTTAAAAATAGATCAAGAGAGAAAAAAAGAATAAATACAAGAAAAAACAAAAACTCACCTGAAATTTGTGTCCCGTGTGTGTGTCGCGTGTTAAATTTCGACTGACTGACCCTTTAGGGCCTAAAATCGACAGACTGCCCTCCCACCGACCCTGGTGACCTCGAGATTTTTCGACCAGAAAGGTCCTTTTTTCCCGCAAAAAATAAATAAAATAAAAAACGGAAGCTCTCGTTTCTACCCTTTGGCAAGTTAAACGGTCCTCGAAGGTTATCCGGGAAGGGCTGTAAACCTTGGGCGCTATAAACAGGAGCTGTTCCTGTTTGAGCCCTTCGAGCCCAATAAAAAGCATCCCATGTGTTCCGTTCCGCCTTCGCCCTACCTGCTAATAACCACCCTGGAGCCCTAAGGAAATTCGCCATTCCCCATTGGAGCTTATTCATCCGATTTTAATCTCTGATTTGAATTTTTATGATTATTCTCTGCTATTTTTTTTTATCTCTTTGGGTTATTAATTATTCAAAAAAGATATAATAATAATAATTCCATACCATTAAGAAACATATTCAGATGAAGCCATCATCATATAAACAAACATCTCATTTGAAATTAATGTTTATTAGAGAAATTAATCCAATAAAAATGATAGATTTTGAATTTGATTAAAAATAAATTTACCCGTTCCTGTTTGATTACTGAAAGGTAGGCAGCCCAAATGACCATGACACTAATGGAATTTTCGATTAAATACTCATCTAGTCAGGTATTGTTTAAGAACACGTGCCTTGTTAAGGAGAGGGTCCTTAAAGGATTAGTTTTTCAAATTTTTTCTTTTTCTTTAAAAAAAGTTATCCTTCACATTTAATCAATATCTATAAAGATAGCAAAATTAGCAAATTAGAGCAAAAAATCTCTTTAATGACTCAATATAAAAAGGCTTTGATTATAAAATAAATTTTAATTATTTATAAATAAGCTTAATTATGATTTAATAATTTTAATAAAATGACACATGCCCCACTTCTGAGGCGTGTCCAATATTGGTACTTGTCGTATCAAAGTAAATTCAGACCTCAATGGAGAGAGAAGGTCCCGCAAATTGGTCTGTCAGTGTGTAACGATTTTTAGCATGAAGGAATTGAGCTACCGGATTGAAATTTTATATTTAAGTTAGGTACCGTCCCGGACACTCAAAATAAGCTTTTGAAAAATCGGCCAAAAAGTATTAGTACTTTATTAATGTACTTTTTTAGTTTTTTTTTCGATTTTCTCAAAATTTCCTCGACCAAAATTTTTTTAAAATTCTAAAATCAATTATTTTTTAGATGCTCTTTAAAATGTATATTTTCATTTTGCCCTAAAAGGGTTTTGAAGTACACTTTACTGATGTAGTAGTTCAGATTTTTCAAATACATTTTCCGGCTCTTCCTTCCATAGAGCCAATGTTAAATCCCTATGGGGGATTTGCATGTTAATTTCGATTCAACAGGGCATCTTTGGAACTTTTTATACAAAAAAATGTTTTCCAATTCTTATGAAATTTTGTATTTATTCAGGATTCTCTATTGTGTATAAAATGTCCAAATATGAGATTAAAATTTTGAAAAATAACCATAGTTTATTTCAAGGAGTCAACATTTAAAATGCAAGTTTGAAACTAAGGTGCTATCGGAAACTAAATATATCTCGACAGAAAAAATCTGGTGTGGCCAGCACGGTGCACAACTTTCTCTTACCTTTCGGTTGTGTGCTGTGTGCCAGTCACACCAGATTTTTTTATATATATTCAAACATTTTTGAAGTTTAGTTAGCAGTTAAATTTTCAAAAAAAATAAGGCTAAATTTGAGTTATTAAGTAGGTCTATTGAGTTCACAAGTAAAAATCATTACATTATAATAATTAACCATGATTCATTAAATGACTACAATTATTTATGCTTACAAAATTCTAATTAAGCTTAAATGAAGATAATTTAATTATGATCTTGAAAGTAAATTCATTTACTTCCAAAATAAAATATATTTATTTTTCAAGGTTCAAATAGCTTTTTGATTTATAAAATACTTTTCAATTGTTTTTTTACCCATTTATTGCGTAAAAAAAGAATTCTTTTTTCCCGAGTCCCGCTCACCTGCTGCTATTTATTGTTTTGAGGAAGGGTTGTCTGCCCGTCCTTGGATGTCAGAACCCTTTGGCCCTAAGGGCTCAAAGGGCTAGCTCTAGCTATTCATCTACTCCCAAGGATTCACCTAGCCTTCAGCCTTCCTTTTTTTAAATTATTATACGAAAAGGTCCCTGAACTTCAATTGGAAGACATTCTTTCTAAATTTTGATTCGGTGGGAGATTAAAAAAGGGTCCGACTTTTCAAGTCTTTAGAACACAATTATTTTTTTGCCTTTGAAAAAGAACGCCGCGATCTGGACAAGTATAATATTATAGATCATATTGATATACTGTATAAGATGGGAGAGATTTTAACGTTTATTAAAATTATTTCTTTAAATTTATTAAATGAGATTAAAGATTTTAAAAAATTTCCTAGCACTTTGGTAAAAATTTTCGTCAATTTAATATTAATATTTGCCAGATAAGATGATGGGTAGAATTTTGTTATTTCAAAAGAACAAAAAAATTAATAAAAGACATGATCAAATCATGCAATTTTAATTATATCGCTCAGTTAATTTAGAAAAAAATACAAACTTTTTAAAATAAAGTAATTTATCATGACAAAAAATATTTTTAAAAACTTATTAGGTAAAGTACTACTTTCAGGTGACGAATTTATTCCAAAAGTTGATACAGATCTACAAAATTTTTACAGAGTATATACAAAATTTCATCGATCTGGCTGCTTGCGTTTTTAAGCAATCGTGTCCACACGGACAGACATTATACCAAAAATGTTTTTTTTTTTTACTCGGTGAATTCTAAAACATGTAGAATCATCAAAATCTCGAAATCGAATTTTTTTACCATTACAATATATGGACCGTTTATTTTGAAAGTGGTGTAAGTCCATTAAAAAAAAAAAAAAAAAAAAAAAAAAAAAAAGAGATATCACATAATTTATGCTTAAATTAATGTAAATTTTCTATTTATAACTAGCTAGTGGTAAATTTCTTAAAAAATTCCCATGTTTTGTACAATTGAAAATTGGTCGGTAAATAGATTTGTTAATAAACAGATATGTTAACCTTTCATTTTCTCGAAACAATAGAAAATGGACTTACACCACTTTCAAAATAAACGGTCCATATATTTTTTTATATACCTGGTACGATAAGTAAAAAACAAGACAATTATTAAGTCTCACTGGATGGAAGGGTATTGTTTTCTGAGGGATAGACGATCCAAAATACCAACTAACTAATGGATTTTTCAATTAATTGTTAAACCTTTTAAATTATTTCTTGGCCAACAACGTAATATGACTTCCAATTAGAACACAAAAAACAGGCTGGACAAATCACAATACTGTTCAAAGTAATTAATATAAAAAAAGCTACGAGATAATTTATAAAATAGACAAAGAAGAAATTAATGTATTTAACAAGAAAAAACATCTAAATAAGAACTAGATAAAATAGCATAATCTACAGTACTTTAAAGAAACTGATGTGACTGGCGCACAGAACACCCTTCGGTAAGAGAAAGTTGTGCACCGTGCTGGTCATCCCATATTTTTTGTGCCGGGATATATTTAGTTTCCCATAGCAAATTAGTTTCAAACTTGATCACTTCCAATTCATAAGTAAAAAGTAAAAAAGTCAATTAATTCAAAATTTCCATAGGCTTTGTGTATTTTAAATGTTGACTGCTTGAAATAAACTATGGTTATTTTTTAAAATTTTAATCATAAGAATTGGAAACTGTATTAAAAGTTCCAAAGGAGACCGATCCCCTTTTGAAACGAAATTAACATGCGAATCCCCCATAGGGATTTAACATTGGCTCTATGGAAGGAAGAGCCTGAAACAGAATTTAAAAAATCTGAAATCATTCCTATGGAGTAGGCTACAAGAGTAAAGTGTGCTTCAAAAGATTTCAATGGCAAAATGAGAATATTCATTTTAAAGAACATGTAAAAAATAATATTTTTTTTTAATCATTCATACTTTTTCTCATTTACACTCACACACATTCACACAGTCTTTTCGGCAACTAAGGCCATACCGTATAAGACTCTACGATAACCGCTATATATGATAATATCTATTGGGGGTTCAGGCATTTTTATTTAAGCCATCTGATATCCAAATGGCTTAAATAAAATCATCGGACTGCCTGGGACCCGAAACGTCGATATAGAAGGTAGGCACGCTACCAACTACACCAAGCCCGAGGGCTAATGAATTTTAAACAAAATTGTTAGAGCGAATTTTGGGAAAATCGAAAAAAACTGAGCAAGTACATCAGTAAAGTACTAGTACTTTTTGGCCGATTTTGTTTAAAAGCTTATTTTTACAAGTTCGGTGGGTGCCCAAATTAAATATAAAATTTCAACCTCCTAGCTCATTTCCTTCATGCATAAAAATGTCCACACACACAGATCTCGGAACCCACTTTTTTGAACTCAGGGGACCTCAAAACATATACAGAAAGTCAAAATTTGACAATTATGAGCCTGTTGTTTCCGGGGCGGATATTAAAAGGAAAAATAATCAATAAAATAATCACAAGACGTGACAAATGAAGTCAAATTTTTTATAAAAGAAGCGGAAGTGCCAAACTTAGCTCGGGTAACTCGTGGTCGCTATCCACGTACTCACAAGATGTGAGCCCCTGAGTGAAAACTGCCAAGTGTTAGTAAATTCCTCTTTATATATAAAAAAATTATTAATTGACTAAAGGACGAATAAAATTAATTATTAATTCGTAAATTATTTCCATAAAAAAAAAGAATTAATTAAAATTCCAAAATAAATGAGAGAAAAAATATTGGTAGTTTCTCTCAAGTGAGAGACCAAGAAAGAACAAGGAAGTACCCGGGCAATGACGTCACAAGAAGCTCTTTTTTTATAGGATAACAATCTGTCCCGGGTGATTTACGTCTCGGGGAGGTTTTGATGCGTTTCGGAATCGGTCATTAATGCGGCGTTTTAAGATTTTGGCGTGTGGCTCGTGTCCCGGGATATATCGGGGCAATAAACACGCTTTTATGACATCTCCTCTATAAACACTCCCAGCCACCAGCAGCTCCTATCTCTCGTTCTCTCTGTCTCTCTCATTCACTCAAACAACCAACAACCAAGATAACCAAACCTAATAAAACAATCGGTAACCCAAACCTAACCTACTTTATAATTTATACCTTATTATTGATGCCCATTAAAACATTAATTATCTAATCTAATTTATTCCAAAACCCGTGACTCAGAGGTAGAGCATTAGCTTCTGGTCCTAAAGGTCAAGGGTTCGCATCCCGTCCCAAGCGAGAAATTTATTTCAATTGAATTGGATACCAATCAATGGGGTCCTGGTCTATATGGACTCAGATTTACTCCAAAAATGAATCATATACAGAATAAAAATGTCGTTAAAATTCAAAATTACTAGGAAGTAATTTATTCTCATTTAAATTTATTATCAATAGCAAATGGTTATTGAGTTTTGAAATTTTCTAAAATAAAAATTGAGAAAAATAAATGGTAAAAAGTAAAAAAAGAATCAGAAGTTATAAAAAATTCCAAATCCATCCGGAAGGGGGAGGCTGGAGGTGGGGAGTGAAATTTGGTGGAGAGAGGAATGCATCTCTTCCTCCCTCCACCCCCCCCCTTCTTTATTCTGTTAACAAATTAATAAAAAAAATTTAATTAAAAAAAAAGTGTTTTTAAATAAATAAATATAAATTATAGCTGTATTTCAATTAATGGACTTCGGATCCATTAAATATCAAAATGGCCTCAGATGCCGAAAAAGAGCTTAAACAAAAAATAAATAAAGATCAGTTATAAATGTGTACTTTTTTATTAATAAGTAGGCTAATAATAATTAGATTTTTTATAAAATTTATTAAAGGTCTTTTTCTGCATCGGAGGCCATTTTGATATTTAATGGATCCGTAGTCCATTAATTGAAATACAGCTATATGAAATATCTCTCTATTTATTCCAATTTATTGGATACCAATTAAATTGAAATATTTTTTGTCGCATGAGACAGGATGCGAACTCACGACCCTTGGTACAGATGGCCAGCACGCTAACCACTACACCAATATCCGAGGACATAATTAGATTTAAAATTTATTTAATTTTTAAAAATAATATAAATTAAAAATAAATTTTTTTTTTTATTTAAATTTTAATTGATTTTTTAAGTAAAACATTATTTAAAAAAAAATAAATTTTGAGAATAATTATTTTTATTTAAAAAAAAAACTTTAAAATTTGTTTTTTAATTAATTTATTGTCACCTTGATATTAGACACATAAAATTTATATAATACTTCACCTGACGACATGAAAAATTTTATTTTAAATAAATATTTACAGATTACAATATAAAATAAACCTTTGACAAACAAAAAAAAAATTATCTAAATAAATAAAAGGTCATTTAAAGGTCAATCAATTATTTTTTATTATATTCAAAATGGTAAAAAATTAATTATCACTTATACATATATACATGCACAATAGAAGAGAAAAAATAAATATTTATAGATCATTCCAGAGATATTAAAATTGGTCCATGCTTATTGATATATATATATATTTTTTTTTAATTTACAAGGTCAAATAAAAATAATAATTATATTTTAAGAAATATTCATTAACATGCATGTGTATCATTTCAAGGTCAAATATATGTATAATAATTGGCAATTGAAAACACTTTATTTGACCTTGAAAAGATAAGATGAGACAGAGAGAGAGAAAGAAGGAGGTTGTTTGGATGTTTTTTTTTTTTTTTCGTTTTTTAATTTTTTTTTTTTTTTGAAAAGCAACTGGTAATAACTTACCCGGTCGGATTCGTCGGGCGGTGGTGGCCACCAAACCATCGAAGTGGTTTTACCGGTCCTGGGATCTTCAAGCTGTGAGAAATCGGCTTGGCTGGCTAGCTCAGCTCCGGGCATAGCCAGGCGGCGGCCATCTTGCTCGTATCGAGCGGAGCGCCTGCCTGGAGGGAGGGAGAGTCCCCCCTCCCCTCGCTCCTATCTCACCCATGGCCGTTTCCCCTCCAATGGCAACCAACCCTCCAGGAACAGGCGTTTAAACCAGGGGAGAAAAACCTACCCGATCGCTAGGGGTTCGAACTCAATTCAAATACATGCATTGCTCTCGCGCTTATATCTACTTTATTTTTATTATATATACAGTATAATTAATAATCATTTCATATCTCCGTAAAAAGACCAATTAGTAAGTCTATATGAGCCAAAAATGGTTGAGTTTCAAAATTTCAAAGAATATTTCTTGAGCTTGATTTAGGGTGAGTTCAGTTTCCAGGCAATTTGAATTGTTATTTATATCAAATAATATAAATAAATACAGTATTTATTGGTGTAGGTCGAGGGTCCGGTGGCCTGGCGCAATGGATAGTACGCCTATGCCGCGGAAAGGCTGGAGGTCCTGGGTTCGATTCCCGGAGGCCATGTTTGGCCTCGCCAATAGCCTATATCTCTATGACTTAGTTAAGTCCGAAAAGAATTGAGCTGTTTTGAATCTAATTCAAATATATTAATCTCGAAAATAATTAAATCTGAATAATCTCCGAAATAAATATAAGAAAAGATTTAAAAAAATTACAATGCAAAAATAAAGTAATGATTCCAAAAGTTTAGACATCAAGTACGTACACGAATAATTATAATTTTGATTAAAAAATTGTACAATAATTTTTTAGAGTAAAAACTAATATCATGAGATAATAATTGGTAGGTCTACTGGTATTTTAAAAGCACTAAAATTTATTTTAATAAAAAAAGTATTGTTGCTGGTTGAGTTGAAGGAATTTGAAAATGTTCGTCTTGATTAAAGTGAGTTCGTCATTTTGGTTGCATATCTTCCAGTAAACAAAAACTATGGCAAGGTGATTTTGCAAACAATGACATGTAAACAAAACTAAAAAATCAAACATAAGTAATGATGAAATTTATTTCAATTTATTGGTAGCCAATTAAATCTAAATGGTCTCCGTTACCGAAAGACCTTAAATAAATAAAAAAAAGTAAAAATGAATCATAAGAATCATATTAAAGGAAATAAAAGGAATAATTAATGGGTTTTGGAAAAAATTATTTAATAATAATAATAATAAAGGTCACACAGTGTGGTATAAGTTTATTTTTATTTTGAATTTTATAAAATAGTTATTTTTTATTATTTAGGCTGTAGTATTGTATATATTTAGATCATATAGCCTACTCATACTAGTTACATCTCTCCCTCTCTTTTATTTTACTGTTTTCTCACCAAGTGGAATATCCATCATCAGCTGGGACTGAGAATGTGTTTGGCTATTAAAATTTTTTATGTATTGCTTGAACTTCCTGTTGTTGGTTTAGTAAATTAATATTACGTAATAAAAATTAAAACTTCAATCTTTAATGTTGATAAAGAAAATGAAATTTTCAAATAGACTACTGCGACTACATTCTAGCTTGTACTGTACAGCCCACCTTCAGCGGTTCACACAATTCCGGAGTTATTCACGTTTCATTTTACAATCCAGTATTTTAATTTTTAAAACAACTTTATATTTGTATATTCTATTTTTTTAAATACCAATTCCTAAATATGGGCAGTCTGGTATATGTGCGTTCAACAACACCGGCCGTCGGGGAGCCTGGCAACAGAAAAGAACAACAGCCACCAAAATCATTACTGTAAAGCAATGGTAAAGCAAACTTTAATTAAAATATATATAAATGTTAAACCCCTAATTGGCCTCAGTAACCGAGAGGGACAACTATAAAAAAAACAAGATCAGGCGAAACGAAAACAAACTGCATACATTCACTGGCATAGGCGCCGACTTCCAACTCCATGGGGCCCAAGAGGCTCTAGCCCCCCCCCCCCAATGTTGAGGGAAGAGGGGCCCAGCCTCCCAGAAAAAAACGCTTCATTATCGTTAAAGGCAAAATCTTAAAACACTTAATCCGTACCGCTTCATCAATCATATTTAGGCCCCCCTAATAATTTTTAAAAGTAGGCGTGTCTGCACTCTCTCTCTTCTATAGGTAAAGTAAAATCATGGTCAATGCTCGGCCGAATTAAAATCAATTATTCCACCCAATGCAACATATACACGGAACACAAGACAGGCATCGTCCTAGCATCCCTATGCTGTCCAACTCACGACTAATAGAACTAGTCAATTCCAATCTTCCTTTTAAATATATTCTTCTTGGTCTTCATGACCTCCCCTGATTGGAACAAGCTTCCTGCTTTTATCTTCCCCCAAACCAACAATCTTCAGACTTTCAAGTCTAATCTCAACTGGCATCTTCTCAGTTCCCGCAGTTGAGTTCCCCTTTTATGCTTTTTTTTTAAATATATTCTTTCTGACTGCATGTGACCACTGGTCATTCATTATAGTTCTTCGGACCTTATGCACCCATTCCAAAAGAAGAAAAAAGCAACACCCCGCCTAAGAGGCATGCTGTTTATACAGTAGAATATTGATATTTTAAAAATTAAAAAGCCCCCGGGTTTGGCGTAGTAGGTAGCGTGCCTACCTCCTATTCCAAACGCCGCGGGTTCGGACCCAGGCAGTCCGATGAATTTATTTAAGCCATTTGGATACCAGATGGCTTAAATAGAAATGCCTGAACCCCCAATAGATATTTTAGATACAAAGGTTATCTTCAAAAGTCTTAAATGACCTGAGATGCCGAGAAGACTGTGTGAATGTGTGTATGAGTGTGAGTGTGAATGAGAAAAAAGTGCGAATGTTAAAAAAAAAAAAAAAAGATTATTTAATTATTTAAATTTCATAAGTATGCAGTCATTAAATAAGTAAAGTTGAAATTTTAAATCATATTAAGTTAAGACTGTCATGAAGTAAGAAGAAGGAATGTCAGTCTTAGCTCAGGTACCCTATGGTTGCGATCCATACAAGATGTGAACTCATCAGAAAATTAAAAATAATACTCAATAATAGAAAAATAGAATCCTGAAAAATATTAAAAATAATAATAATAATCTTTTGTAGTAGGGACAACAGTCCGAACGACGAATTTTTTTACGAGTGAAAAAATAGGTCACATTCTCTCTCTGACTTCAAAAAAAAAAAAAAGTTGAAAGGATTTTGTGTTTTAATTCTTGAAGACCTTCCGGGTTCGTAAAAGCATCCGAGTGATCTTAGCAGAGGGAAGTAAGCACAGGTTCGCTGAACGGTTACCTGGAATCAGAAAAAAAAAACTCACGTCAAGAATTCTTTGAATTTTATTCCAAATATTTCACATAATACCCCATGTTTGAAAAACTTGTGGACGAAAAGTTGCCAAAAAATAACTTTTATTAGTAATTTGTACTTCCAGGTGTGCTTCTGAATTGTTGAAATAAAAAACTTTTTGTAGCTACTTGTTTTATTTCAACTGTTCACTTTTGTCTGCAGTGACTGCAACAAACAGCTAAAAGAAACAACATATTTACTAATTAATGGCTCTACTCAAAAATTTTAATTAACTTTTTTATTTCAATACTGATAAATAAAAATAGTCTTAAAAAAAATTATAATTTAACCTTGAAATGACCTCTTTTTTAATGAACTTATCAGATATTGGATTACAGCCTATTAATTTTTGTTTTTTAAATAAACCACAAATGTATTAATTTACACATAACAAATTTATTTTAAAATATTATTTCCTAAATAAAATAAAGATAATAATGGGAATTTTATATTGTTTTTATGCTTATTTGATAGATGGCAACTGAAGTGATGGCCACATCATTTCTTTTTTATTTAATGCTATCTTTTACATTAGGAATATTTTTCTTTTTATTCAAGTAAATTGCCAATTTACTTGAATGTTTATGACAGCGGATTAAAGCATCAATGGACAGACATTTTGTTTTTTATTCTTCTCTTTCTTCTTTAGAAATAAATTCTCGAGCTTAAATCAAAGAGCTTTTTAGATATAAAACTTTAAATTCAAGAAGACGTAAATAAATAGATAAATTTAAACTACTTATTTAATTAAAAATTACTTTAAATTGGTAATTAATCAAGTGATAACTTAAATAATAATAATAAAAATTATACAATTTTAATTTCAAAGACAATCACTCTCCGCCAAAAGTCAAACAAATATTTTATAAAGTTGACATTTGAGATTGGAATGTGATGAAGGATTAAGAAAGTAACAACAGCGAAGTCGTGAGAAAAAAGGAGGGAGGAACTGATCAAAATGGCTTTCCTTAGCTAGCATCAGCGGTTGCCAAACTATCAGGCGTTTGAATGAAAAATTGCGCCGGCCGCCTTAGGCGGGTTTCTTGTCCAGTCATGGTGATTCCGTCTCCCTGGACCCCCTCCACGAGACCACCAGGACTTTTCCTTATTCATGTTCTGAAATGTTTCAGACAATTAATAGATATGCTTCTAATAAATATTTTTCAATTAAAATTCCCATGACCTAGAAGGTTATTGACACAGAGATCGATGTGGTTAAGCTTTGCTCATGATAGATATCCTTGGATGAACAAAAGGATACTTTTTATTAAAAATCGGGTGTGACTGATCGCACACCACGCAACTTTCGATTACCTTCGGTAATCGAAAGTTGTGTTCTGTGCTCATACCAGATTTTTTGTGCTGACATATATTTAATTTCCGTCTGTATGGTGCATACGAATTTCAAGATGTACAATTTTTTTTTTTTTTTAAACATTCACACTTTTTTCTCATTTACACTCACACACACATTCACACAGTCTTTTCGGCAACTTAGGCCATTTGAGACTTTGACGATAACCGTTGTAATTAATATATATATATATATATATAATATATTGGGGGTTCAGGCATTTCTATTTAAGCCATCTGGTATCCAAATGGCTTAAATAAAATCATCGGACTGCCTGGGTCCGAATCCGCGACGTTTGGTATAGGAGGTAGGCACGCTACCTACTACACCACTGGGGCCCATGATGTACAATTTATAAGTATGGGAACATATTTATATTGTTACCATGGCAACCATTTCACCTATCTTTCTATGATATAAAAGAGTAAAGGTGTCTTCAGAAGATTTCAATGGTAAAATGAGAATATACATTTTAAAGAGAATCTAAAAAATAATTGATTTTTGAATTTTAATCAAAATTTTGGGACCGAATTTTGAGAAAATCGAAAAGAAAAAAAAAACTGAAAAAGTGCATCAATAAAGTACTAGTACTCTGGCCGATTTTGTTTAAAAGCTTTTCACACTCCAGGGAGCTGTCTAACTTAAATATAAAGTTTCAGCGTCATAGCTCAATTCCTTAATTCTTTTTTTTTTTTATTAAGCCGGGTGCCAAAGGCCATCCCCATAATATACAATTTATGACATTTTACAAAACAATATAAATACAATATCAAAAGAAAACTAAAACAATATAAATACAATATTAAAACATCCTTCAATCTTAAAATTGAACACAGACAGACAGACCATGTCGCGAAAACCACTTTTTTGGATTCAGGGGACCTCAAAACGTGTATATCCATCAAAATCTCGACATCGAATTTTTGACATGAATCCAATACTTTCTCTCTCTATATATTAACATATATAAAGGTAAGAGAATGTATAAATTGTATAGATATAAAAATAAGAGAAAGTAATAGCAGTAGCAGTCAAAATTGAATTATCAAAAATTGAAATTAAATAAAAATTCTCTTACTAAAACAAGCTTATAATAATAATAATAAAGTAGAATAATTAATAGGTGCGTTTAGAGAAATATTAATGCAATATAAATTTTTTTTTTTGGACAGTTAATAATGCGAAGGCTTGCCCCGCCATAATCATAATCATATAATTGCGCTGTAGCAGGGAGTCAAGATGAATGGCCGCTGATGCATCCTCAAAGCATTCCGGGGAGATAAAAGCGAAAAGATTTATTTTGAAAAGCACTTAAGCACCAGCTTATTGGCTTTTTTTTCTATATATAAATCTCAACGAAATTGTAAAAAAAAAATTGCTGATCATTTTTAAAACAAGTTAATCTAATTATTACTTTCTTTTAATTTATTTATGAAGATTAAAAATCTCAAATTTATCTAATCTGGTCTTGATAATATTTTTTTTTCTAATTTACGCTTAAGTATTAATCAAATTACGAGATTTTAATATAGTATTAATATTTTAATTTCATTAGTTCGTAAAACTATTGACACTCAGTAATTTATTCAACTTAAAAGTCAAGGGGTGTTGGTTAATTAATTTAATTTAATGCTATGAGCTGTGAAATCTACCGATTAATTTAAAAAATTATAAATAGCTCAAGATGCCGAAAAAAAGACTTAAAGAAGTCTCTGTATTTTTTTTTTTTTTTTTAATACGCCTATTAAAATTTTTCAAAAATAAATTTCTAATCAGTCCAGTTTAGTTTTGATTAAAAATAACAAATTTTGATTACTTACTCTCCCTTCCTATAAATATTAATCGAAAGTATAATTTATTAATAAATTATTTTTTCTTTTTAATTGCTTAAAAGATATTGCATTTAATTCAGTGTGACCTTATTCGCTGATTACTTCGCTAACTAGCGACATAATTCTTTTTAGTATGACAACCTCAGAGTTTAAAAATAAAAATCCAACACACAAATCATATAAATTTATTATTATAATATGAAAATTAATTGAAAAAAAGACGTCATTTATTTCTCTTCGTTCAACTTCCGTTTGTCTGAAAAAAAAAAAAAAAAAACGATCGGATGTTTTTAAAAAGATAGTAAACGCTGTCTGCCTTCTCTTTATATTCTTCTTCTTACCTTCTCCTTAAATTTATTTATTTATCTATTGAATCTGAATGAAAATTCTTAAAATTTATTTATAGTATAAAACGACAAGGGGATGTAGCTGGCTTGTCTTTTAAATTATCTTCATTAAATTTATAATTTTCTCACTATATATATTTTATATTGTATTTAATAAATATCTTAGTAAAGATCAAGTCTTTAATTACGCTGTTCAAAAGTGAATTTTTTTCTGGGCTATTATAAGCTACTCTTGAGTATATGGATAGCGCTGATTTCAAAAATGCCATCAATTTTGCCCCATCAGGCATTGTTTTTCAGATATAGAAAAAAATAAATTTCAAAACAGCGGCAAGAATGCTCAAGTCGAAAAAAAAAATTTAAAATATTCTTTAAAGTGGCTCTAATATTGAATTTCCAAGATTTTTTTAAAGCGAACACCTTAAAAATGTACAGATAGTTAAAATACATAGATATATTCAAGTTTTAGTACATTTGGAGGTGATTTAGTGGTGCCTCAAACGTAAAAATCGAATTTTTACTGTTTTTTTGAACTTTAATACAATTTTTCCGATCCCTGAATGTAAAAAGATATTTTACGATATTATATAGTTCTTCAACTTTCCAAAAATCATTCATTCTTGAAAATCTGTTAATTATTAATGAAATTATGAACAAAAACATAATCCAAGTCAAGTACAAATATAGAAAATTTGATGATAAATGCCTTAGAAATTAGAGCTGAAACTGAATATACCATCTATTGCAATAGTAGTGAGACTAAAGCCCGGTAGTTAGGCAGCCCAAATGGCACGCGCACACTAAAACTTTGTTGTCTGCTTTGAAAAAGGTATTTCTCACACGGACATGAAAACTTTAGTGAGCGTGTGCCATTTGGGCTGCCAAACTACCGGGCTTTAGTCTCAATTATATTGCATTAGATGGTATGTACAGTGAGCCCTACAATTAAGTCCCCACCTGGTATCTAGAGCCTTAAGTATATGGTATAGTATGGTGTATAGTGAAATAATTTTAATGACTAAAAAGGTAAAATAAATCTGGTTTAGATGATTTTATTTTACCTTTTCAAATTTAAAATTATTTCATTATAATTGAGAATTTTATTTCGATAGAGATTAACTCCCTTTTGCCCAAATACCTGTCATCATTTATTTGAACTTTTGTCATCTGTCCTCAGGCTTAGTGTAGGGGTTAGCGTGATAACTTTCTATGCACCAGTCCGATGATTTTATTTAAGCCATTTGGATACCAAATGGTCCCATCTTGATGATGATTTGACAGAAAATTAAAGACAAAAAACAACAGCAAGATTAGATCTTGTCGAAGTGGGAGTCTACTTCACTTGAAGTTCAAACCTAAAAAAAAAATATCAATTAGTTAAATCAAAATGATGTTTTTCGGCGAGTATAATTTAAATAAAGAGGTGAGGAAGAATAGGCAGCTAATGGTGATGAACAAACACATTAGATTTAAATTGTAAACCGTAGGCTCGAGTTGAAACATTAGAGAAATGTATATCAAGATTTAATTTGGTAAAAGAAAGTTGTATTCTGTGCTTGCCACACCAGATTCTTTTTGAGTCGACATACAGTGTATATTTATTTTTACTTTCCGCTGAAATGAATATTAAAATTCAAAGACAATTTATAAACATGGGAACACATTTAGATTTTGTTACAATGGCAACCATTTCTCCTATCTTTCCTATGAAGTACAAGAGTAGAAATTTCAAGTGCAAAATGACAATATACAATTTAAAGAGCATCTAATATATAATTGATTGATTTGAATTTTAATCAAAATCTTTGGAGCGAATTTTGAGAAAATCGAAAAAAAAGTGCATCAGTTTTGGACGATTTTGTTCAAAATCTTCGTGACACGTGCCAGGGCGGTGCCTAACTTAAAAATAAAATTTCAACCTCCCTGCTCTTTTCTTTCTTGAGATATTTTGTTCACACACACAGACATAAAAATTTCGACATGAAACCAATAGGCTATTTTCTCTCTATATATATTAACATATATAGGTAAGAGAAAGTAAAAAGTTAATAAATAATAAATATTTGAAACTTATGACCTAGTGGTTGTAATTTTTTTAAAGTAAAGTTTATATATGGACCGTTTATTTTGAAAGTGGTGTAAGTCCATTTTTTTTTAAATGAGATATCACATAATTTAAGATTAAATTAATGTAAATTTTCTATTTATAACTAGCTAGTGGTAAATTTCTTAAAAAATTCCACTGTTATAATAATAATTGAAAAATAAAAAATAATAATAATTGAAAAATAAAAACATTGCTATAATAAGTTTTTGTTTTGATGGTATTTCATTTTGATTTTTCTTTTTTTTTACTTTATTTAATTAATTAATTAATTTTTCTGTTCTCATTTGGTCGCGTAATTCACGTCCATCCACATATCCCCGAACAATGTATTTATATTATTTTAAAATGTTAAAAAAATAATAATGTTAACAAATAAATGTAAATGGTAAAAAGGGGGCTGGATTGCCGTAGCTGATAATAAATTAAAAAAAAAAAAAATTGCTATAAAATCTATTTTCTTCTGATGATGAGGGAGACTGAAGACCGAAACGGCGACAAAATAAAATCTTTTTATTTTTCAGGTTTGGCTGCCTCTATTATCTTTATATTATAACTCCAGCATCAATAACCAAGCACCTAATTTAAATAAATTTTATCGTCCAGGGCAAGAATGAAATCTTAGATTGTTCGATCACTTCGGCTATAAAAAAAGGAGTTTATTAAAACAATATATTATCAAATTTTTCTATTCATCATTTAGATCAGGTCTATTTCAAAAAATTAACGCTCTGGAATCACCAATACCCCAAAAATGGCCATAATAATATCAATAATTAAAGAAAATAGAGAAATAAATACATTTAGTTTATATTGAATATTATAATATAAATAATACGAATTTTATTACTCTATAGTAATATTTATTGATGTATGTATTTCAACCCATATTTATTAATGGCTAACTTTTATCACCTTATATACAAGACCATATAAAATTTATCGATTATGTTAATGTCTTTGCAAATTTAATAAATTTATCAATGCATTCATTACCAAGTTCTCTTGAAAAATATAGCCTATACAAATTAAGAAATAAATAAATATTTTGAAGATGATTATACTACTTTTACTTCCTTATAGCTGTAAAGTAAAATATCGCAATCGTGAATTTTTATCTTAATTTATAAATATTTATTTGTTTATAAGAGAAAATAGTAAAGTATTATTATAATTTCACCGTTTTTTTTTTTTACCTCTAATGGGACCGTCTCTTAACTTAAATATTTATACCATCATATTTTACATTTTTTTGTTAAATTTAATGATGATCCAGATTTTTTTTCTTGTCTCTAGTTAATTAAATTAACTCCTGCAAACTAGAAAATTTGGTCTGAAATATTTAGTTATCTTTAGATCAGGTGTGACGAAGTTTGCACCTGTGTTTTTAGAAATTAACCTATTTTTAACGAGAAATTTTGTATTAGTGGTATTTTTATTTTGCTATCATCTCACACGTTAACGATAATTTACTTAATATATTATTTCACGATGAGGAGCTTTGCTTGAAATTTTTTTTTTTTTTGCTTTTTTGTCTCATGTGGCACATGTTCCTACGACATGCCCTTTTTCCTCCCCCCCTACTTTGCGACATTGACCCGAATGAATTAATTCGACTGAAACACTCGCTCGACAATTCACGTAAAATATATTGCAAATTAAAGAGAAAAACCTTCCATTTTAATCTTCTATTTATTTATTTATTTATTTGAACTCTTAATGCGATTTAATTAAAAGCTTATCATTTTTTTTTTTTTTCCTATTTCATCTAGAATTGATTTATTTGTCAAAACTAAATTTTTTTTTATATGGGGGCGGGAAACGAACCCGGGACCCCGGCGCGAGAGAAGTGTCTTTTCTCTGAGCCACGGGTCAAGGGCAAAAAAAAAAAAACTAAATTAAAATAATTAAAAATTACATCTAAGAACCGATTAGAATTTCGCAATTACTTTAAGTGGTTGAAATTTGAATAATTTTTCAATTAAAAATTTTTTATTTTAATTAAAAAAAAAATCCTCAATCAACATTGATGAAAGTAGAAATTAAAATAAGACTTGAAATATTGGAAGTCGGTGAAATTTAATACCTCGTATAGTCCAGCTTCAAAATTGTCCAGTTTAACATTTTAGATTTAAAATTTTTTTTTTTTAAAAAGAAAAACTAAAATCTTTTCTTGAGAATTTTAAACTAAATAAGGTATAAAAAAGGACTTATCGGACTAATCGAGGTAATAACTTTTTAAATAAACTCATGGAGATGAAAATTTATAAAGTTAGAGAAGTTAAAATGAAAGAGTAAATTAAAATGTTTTTCACTAGTTTAGTAAAAAAAAATCTAGAGGGCGGGGGAAAAAAAAAAAAAAAAAAAAAAAATTTTATTATGATAGTTTTTAATTATAGACCCGATTTTGTATTAAAAAATTATTAAAAATATAAATACTATACATTAAGTACTGTATGTAGTCGAAACGTTGTAGAGTTTATATTTTTATAAATAACACAGGGTAAATTTTTTTGGGGTGGGTTTTTGTATGAAATTTTTTTTTTTTTCTTAAATAAAAATAAAGTTAATATGAAAAAAGTTTGTTTTGGTGGAAATAGAGCAATTTTTTGAATTTTTGAGAAAAATCACTGATGTTTATACATGTTTTATAATTTTATTTTAAATATACGATTAGGATAGTTTTTGCTGGACATAAGAGTGTTTATAATTTAAGATTTGTGATAAACGCTAGCATATAAATGTAAAATAACAAGATCAAGTTTAAAAATGAATATTTTTTGTATTTCTTTTATCTGTGTACAGGGGTTAGACAAAAGAATAAGAACACCGGACATATAAACAATATTTATTTATTGTTGAGCTACCATTTGCTAATAGAAATTTTTAGGACAGGATCTTTAGGAGATACCTCCATATCTATCTAAAGATTTTGTCCTCGAGGACCATGTGCTAACTTGAGGAGAGGTGGCAGAGGGGTTGCAAAAACCTCAAAAATTTTAGGACTTTTTTCAGTTTTTATTTTTTAAACGAAGTTTACAGTTGGCTAATTTTGAAAGTGGTGTAAGTCCATTTCAGCGAAATATATATTAGTTTGTCAAATTTATATAAGCAAATTAGATATTGATAAATCCGTAGAAACATTGCCAGACTTCATATAATTTGCCTAGATTTTTTAATTTACAGATATGCTAACCTTTCATTTTCTTGAAACAATAGAAAATGGACTTACACCACTTTAAAAATAAACGGTCCAAATATGCCTGGACCCTCAATACATATATTATATAAAAATACGGTGTCGTAAAAGTCTTATATGGCCTGATTTGCCGAAAAGACGTGTATATGTCTGTTTGAAAAAAGTGTGAGTGATTTTTAAAGAAAAAAAATACTACTAATAATAATAATAATAAAGAGAAATAAAAGAATTGTTTTTATTTCATCCTTAGTTGCCTGAACCACTCAATGAAACATCAACAGCAAATAAAAAGTATATTTTCAATTTTTTGCTTGGATTTATAAGATTAATTTTTGTATAATAAATCAGTTTAAAAACCTGTCTATTAATATTATAAGCATCCTTTTTATAAGAAACACTTTAGTTAAGTGAGTTATTATTAAATGAAAGGTAAGTTAATTAAATTTAAAATTAATTAAAACGTCAGATGTTTATTTTTTATAATAATTATTTAATCTCTTGGGGATCGATTTCGCTATTTATAGCATCATCAGGCCAGCTGGAAGAGCAAATTACAATTAGAAAATTTGAATATAAATACATTTATACAAATTATGTTTTTGTTGCTGTAGTTATTATTATTATTTTTTTTTAAATTAATTACTCGCGATATTTCAAAATAAGAAATCACTAACAATTTTTGAATAAATACCCGGGCACTAGTTAGTTCTCTGTTCGGTGGAGAGATGTCACTGGCATTGGGGGTGGGAACCGCCCCCTTGGCTATCGACAAGCACACTTTGGGGCGCGCTCGGTAGGCGGCGCGTGCGGCGCCCGCGGCTTCCAAAACTCACCCCCGAGCACCAAACCCGGATTCGCAGCCCTTTTTATAGCCGTTTTACGCCCTAGTAAATATAACCGTGCGACCGTGCGCGTGACTGAAATATATTCAATTAAATATCGAAGAGGATTCATTGAACGGAGAACGATATTCACATTTTGTGACTATTTGTCACAAACAACCATTTTCTAAAAATAAAAAAAAAAGCAACAACCATTTGATTTTCCTCTCTTAACATATGATGCTGGACATGATAATAATAAATAAAATAAATTAAATAAAAAAAAAAAGAGAGAGAGCTCAGATGAATGGACAAATGGGTCTATTGTATTCCACAGGAACAATTTATTGTGTTCCATCGGGCAATGGAATTTTTAGGGGTGAATGGTCTTCACTTTATGTGCTAAGAGATTTATAAAAAGAATGAATGTTATTAATAAAATCATCATTGAATTCAAAAATAAACAGGCAACACATTTAAAAAAAAACGCTTAATACTTGACTTAATAAAAAATAACAGCGAAATATTAATTAATTCTTTCTTTTTAAAGAAAATTATTATTTTAAAATTACAATTCAATCTTTTATTAAACAAATGTTTATTGTTCAAAACAAAAAAACCGTGAAAAAGATTAAAAAAAACAAAATCTATATCGAAATCTTTGGCAGAATATGAAATTTTATACAACTATACTTTATTTCTCATGACGGTATTAATAATTTATTATTCATGTATAAACATGTATATAAATATATAAATAACGAAACATAATGTATTATTCGAAAAATGTTCTCTCTTTGTCTTTGTCTTGTAACAAAACAAAGACAAACAAATCTTTGCTTTGCATTTGATTAACAAACTGACGGAATTTTCATTTCATATTCCATAGGCAGGATTTTATTTATAAATACTAAGCTGGTGCTAAAATAAAAATCCCGAACACGTTCTTGAACAGCCTGTGGCTCTATTAGAGGGGGGAATGCGAACGAGGGGTCCAGAACCTCCTGGAGAGTCTGGAGCCAAGAGTAAACGAGACCCAAACATTTCACCTTGTCTTTAATACCATCTCTTTTATTGGATTTATGAACTAATAAATAAATAAACAAAAATACGATTATATTTTAAAAAGTTTCAGAACAAAGAAAAGAAGATGATGGGACCTTGAAATTTAATATCAAAAGAATTTTGACGAAAATATAAGGGTTTGAAATAGTAACCCTATAAATAATTAAAAGAAATATCCTTTCGAAATTAACCAGCATTAAGGAAAGGGATAGAGAAATAAAAACTGGATCTGTATGAGAAATTTATTATTCAATTCAAAATTAAAATTGAATAAAATCTTTTTTGTTGTCAGAATTTTTGGTATTATTATTTGAAATTTTATATTGATTTTTTTCTTATTTGAAATTTCCACCATAATAACGGTTATAGGTTATATATCTCATTGACGTCGTGAAATTAGACAGTTCATGAACTGTCTAGAAATTCATGAACTGAGAGATGTGTAATGGTCAAAAGTTACATGATCTGCTAAATGATTTTTGACAGTTCATGAAAGAAATTTCTTGCAAATTCGTAATGCTCTAAAATTATGAAATGCCTAACTCGTTTTTAGGAGTTCATGAAATGTAAAGTTATGCGAGTAGTTCTGATGTAAATGATTGAAAGTTTTTGTTCATATTATTATTATCGATTACTAGAATGTTCCAAATCTCCTCACTTTGTAGACCTTGAGTTAAGGGTGGGGTTCTAATTTTAGGAGACAGGGCACATAGAAGCTCACGTCAATTTTTTTTAATTAAAGCATTAAAATGATCTAGAACTAATAGAGCACAGGTTTGGATCTTCGATAGAATATCAGAAGTTGCTTGGCCCTAGATCATAATTCCAGTTAAATTTCGAAAAGTAAACGATGCAAAAATGCAGTTAGGCAGTTCAAGACTCTAAGAATTTGACATTTCATGTCTCTATTATTTCACGACTTTTTAAGGCTAATTCCATTTCATGGAGTGTCTAAAATTTTCAGACAGATCAAGTAAATGTTTGACCACTTAAAAAAGTAAAAAAATAAATAGCTAGAAAACTAATAGTTTCTTTCAGTTTGGTCTTATTTATTATTATTTTTATTTAGACGACTAGAATAATGAACAGATTAGTCGACAGAAATTGCAAAGAGAGAGAAATGCAAACAAAATGTTGACACAAATGAATTTTAATTATTCTTCTTCTATCCTCGCCTTATTCCCGCGGTGCGGGGTCGGCGGACTAACTCTTTCCCTCCATTCCCCCTATCATGGGTTTTGGCTACCGGGAAGGATAGGACAGGCCGGCCTGTCGCACGGTCTAACGCCTGTTGAAAATATAGAAGGAAGAGACAGACATATAAAGAAAAGGACTGTCTGTCCCAGCTCGGGCAGCTCGTGGTTGCCATCCACGTACCCACTAGATGTGGGCCCCTGAGCTAAAATAATTTTTATTTTTAATTATTAAATTCTCTTTATCTCAATTTAAAAAAATTCAATTGGAATTTGAATATGTTTCATGGTTAATTAATGTTCAAATGAATGCATTCTTCAAGTGCAAAAGGAGATTATTTATTCTAAACTTTTTAAAATATTGTTCAATTTTTTTTTTTTTTTTATATATATAAACAAAGTAATTATATAAATAATTTCATATTGTACTTATTTTGTTAAATGCAGATGAAAAAAAATTCAATTAGCATTCACAATTTATGTTATGGTTTTATAGTCCATTTGTCACACACTCAAGAGTGTTGATGGAATATAAATTTCAGAAAAGAATCGCCATAAATAATTGAATTTTTTTTTTTTTTTTTTTAAATACGAATTTGAATTTTAGTATACTATATCTAAAATCAATCAATTGATTGGTCTAAATGACCTCAGATGCCAAAAGAAATTAAAATAATTTTGATTTTGTGTTCACATTCGTCTCAACATTTGGTAAAGGGGATTAGTGCCTCTTGGTTAAAAGTTCAATTAAATTATACGCTATATTTACTATCTGTGACAAAGGACTGCGGTTCGTATTTATTTTTAAATCCTTAGAAAAAATATTAATTATAATAGGAATAATTATTTTGGTCTGGCTTAGGAATAAAACGTTTTATTTCTAAGATCTGAAAAAGATTAAAAATGTAGTAATTTATTTATTTTTTTAAAATTATATTTAAGGATTTTTTTCGGCATCTTGGGCTCTTTAGACCTGTCCTCAATTTTTTTAATTAATAATTTTATTTAGAAAAAATTTTCATCGCTTGAAACGGGAAGCAAAACCCAGTCCACAAGAGGATGTATTAATTTTAATTTCATGTTTAATGACTGTAGTTTATGTTTGATTAACAAAAATATTGTCCTGATGATGATCATGATCAAATCGAAACATTTTATTTCCACTTCAGCTGCTGTTTTCTTTTTTTTTCGTCTTTTATAATACTTCCATTTCCCTACGGAAACAAAGGGAAAAGAACGGTGATTTGATTTTATAATTAGATAAGTTTTGGTTAAATAAAAGGGTGGCTGGTCACCCTTAACCCTTTCTTTCTCGCTTTAAAAAAAAAAAAAAAAAAAATGAAAATCGATAGTCAAGCAAAATACAAACAAAAACTTTTAGAATTAACGTTCAAGAGAATAATTCATTTAGCTTTTGATTACTGGTAGGTAGACAACCAAAAGATATTGTTGATATATAGAAAGTATTTATGTTATTCGAAATTTTAATGGAAATACACGTTTTTTGAGTCCCGTTGAATTAAAAAAAAATGGGTCCCGGAAAATAGTCTATCTATCTATCTCAAGAACGAAAAGAGCCAGAAGTTCAAAATTTGGTCTTTAAATTTGATATTTTTCATGCACGTTGCTCGAAGATTTTGAATAAAATCAACCAGAGAATACTAGTACTTTACTGATGTACTTTTATAGTTTTTTTTTTTTTTTTTACTTGAAATTAGTTCGAAGGATTTTGATTAAAATTCATAATTTAATTATTCTTTAGATGCTCTTTAAAATGCATATTCTCATTTTGCTCTCAAAAGTGTTTGAAGCACACTTTACTCTTGTTTTTTATTTCATTTAATGTCTTTTTCGGCATTGAAGGCCTTATTTATTTAAATTGATTGGTAGCCAATACAATTTAAATAAATTATTGCAGCATGAGACGGGATGTGAACCCACGACCCTTGGGTTCAAATGGCCAGCATGCTAACCACTACACCAAGGCCCGGTGGCACACTTTACTCTAGTACTTCATAGGAAAGAAAGAAGAAATAGTTACCATTGAAACAAAATATAAATATTTTTACAACTTGAATTCTAAAGTTTACATGAAAATAAATATATGTCGATATAAAAAAAAATGGGATGAGAAGCACAGAAAACTGTCAATTGCCGAAGGTAAGAGAAAGTAGTGTGCTGTGAGTCACACCAGATTTTTTAAAATTTCTCTTGAACTCGTAGTAATTAAATTTACCTAGAAATTAATACAGGAGCACAATAATCATCAGATCTTGAGGAGCTCTTCGAATCGAAAATCCAATCTTTGACATTTGGGTTGCATATCTTCAAGGGAGTGAATTTATTGATCTAAAAAAAATCAGACAAAAATCCGTGAGTAAATCGGACTAATTAAAATAAGAGAACACAAAACAAACTAACACTAAAAAAACACAACACTAAAACAAGCGCTCTAAGTATATTTAGTATAACTCATGTCACCCACGTGACAGCATGCACCGCTTGTCATTCGTTTCGTTTACGCAAGATCTTTAGATATCTATAATAATACACCCAAAAAACCACGTGACGAATTCTACACTCCCGAAACTCCGCCTGTTTTATGAATATTAAGAATCAAAATGATTTACGAGAGAATTAGAAAAATAAATAACTAAAGGAGAAAAAAAAAGAAGTACACGCAATAAATGTTTAGAAAATGTCGTTATTTATGACACATTTTTAAGCCAACTCAGAGAGAATGTTTTATTCAGCTCACTTGGACTTAATAATCAACTTACAAAGAGTTAACTGGAAATTTACTATCTATTATTAAGATGACGTTAAGAATTGACAGGGGGAAAAATTTTCAATCGTTTGCCACTCGATTATTTATAGTAGTACTAATAATTAAATATTTATGACTTTTAATTTACACCTTAATTAAAGTTTATTTTTTACTTTCTCTTGTATATATTGCAGGGGCGTATATAAGGGCGAGGGGGCCCGGGCCAGTGGCGTATTCAGGGAGGGCCCAGGGGGCCGGCCCCCCCCAAAGCCTTCTCCAAAACAAAAAAATACCTATTGTTTTCCCTAATGATATTTTTTTTTTTAAATAAATATTTTATTAACTCTCATAAATTCTAAAATCTAACAAAAAACTTATAAATAATTGAAAAAATCTCTAATATTTACGAATTTTGTATTAAAATTATTTTTTATTTCTAGAAAAAAAATTTTTTTATTTGTTTTTTATTTATAATTATTATATTATCTAAAAAAAATTTCTCCACTTTAAGTTTCTTGGTGAAGGGGGAGGGGGTTCATAAAACTTGGGCCCCCCCCCAAGCAGAAACCTGGCTACGCTACTGGCCCGGGCCCCCCGAAATTTCCCAAACACATATACATATATAGGGATATACAGACATCAGCGCAACAAATTTTTCCGCAGGATGGAAAACTTTGGTTCCGCAAAGGAAAAAATGTTCCGCAAAAAATTTCGTGTGAAAAAAAATTTAGTTTCTTAAAAAAAAATTTTCCTCAGAAAAATTTTTGAGTTCAGGCCCCCCCCCCCCCAGAAGAAAATTTCTATATACGCCTTTGATATATTGTATGTAATATAGAGTGAGAAAGTATTGCGATCATGTCAAAAATACGGTGTCGAGGTGTAACGATTTGAAGCAAATGAGTTACGAGGTTGAAATTTTATATTTAATCTCGGCACGCTCCCGGACAGTTAAGATAAGTTTTTCAACGAAATCGGCCAAAAAGTACTAGTGATTTATTTAAATATACTTTTTTTCCAATTTTCTCAAAATTTTGAATTAAATTCATAAATCAGCTATTTTTTAAATGATCTTTAAAAAGTATATCAGTAAAATTTTTCGGGAAAATTGTTTGAAGTACGCTTTATTGATGTAGTATTTCAGATTTTTCAAATTCATTTTTTGACTCCTACTTCCATAGAGCCAATGTTAAATCCCTATGGCGATGTTCATGTGAATTTTTATTCAAAAGTCATCCCTTTTAGAACTTTTTACACATTAAAAAAAAATTTCCAATTCTTATGATTTTTGCAAGTATTTATTTAGGATTCTCTATTGTTACTTTCTCTGACCCTATGAAATATATAGAGAGAAAGTATTGGGATCATGTCAAAAATTCGATGTCCAGATTTTGAGGTCCCCTGAGTTCAAAGAAGTGGGTCCGGCAAGTTGGTCTGTCATCTGTGAATAAAATATCTCAAGAATGAAAAGAGCTACGAAGTTGAAATTTTATATTTAAGTTAGATACCCCCTGGGACGTGACACAAAGTTTTTTTTAACAAAATCGGCCAAAAAGTACTAGTACTTTACTGAAGAACTTTTTCGGATTTTTTCGATTCTTTCAAAATTCGCTGCAACGATTTTGATTAAAATTCATAAATAAACTATTTTTTAGCTGTTCTTTAAAAAGTATGTAAGTGAAATTTTTCGTGGAATTCGTTTGAAGTACACTTTGCTGATGTGAAAACATTCTTAGCTCAGCACCATCTACATGTATGAATCGCGTGATCAAGTTTGAAACTTAGGTTTTAAGAGCAACTAAATTTATATCGACACAAAAAAATCTGATGTGACTTATATACTTTTTAAAGAGCAGCTAAAAAATAGTTTATTTATGAATTTTAATCAAAATCGTTGCAGTGAATTTTGAAAGAATCGAAAAAACTGAAAAAGTACTTCAGTAAAGTACTAGTACTTGTTGTGTATTGTGCGTTAAGTCACACCAGATTTTTTGATTTCTAATACATACCAGTACATAAATGGCCCCATTTATTCCGAGATTTCAACTATTAAATCTCCCTCGATCAATAATGAGTGAAGAAGCCGGGATTTTGTAGAATCTAAAAACAATTGATAATTTATTTCAACGTGAATTTTCCAATCATTTATTTCTTATTAATAGAAATTTTGTGGCGCTAATAAAAACGATTTAAGATGTAGGGGATTTTTACGTTTAAGACTACAAAAAAAAGGATTCTTTTTTTTACAAATTACTTCTCCCTTATATATATTTTAATACATATACCTATGTAAATTTTATTCTCACCTCATAAAAAATAAATTTTTTAAAGTTAAATAAAATTATTATTTATAACTTGTATGAAATTTTTAAACTAAGGAAGAAAAAAATTTCGTGTTTTATAAAAAAGTGAGCTGTCCCAGTAGGTACTAACTCTTAAAATTTATTAATATAAATTTAAAAACTATTCATTCTTATTTAATTCGATTTCATTTGACACCATTTATTATCTGTATACATCTTTATAATTTTTATTTCCTTCCTCTATCTATTTAAAATAGTTATAGACCTCCAGGGGCCTTTAGGTTTCAAGATTCATCCGCAGAATTTTTGAAATCCAGTCGAGGGGCAATTCAAGTTAAAATCGATAGCGAGTTTAATTTAGGTTGGGTAGCTAACGAACTTTTACTCCATTCATTTATAAACAATTATTATTATTGTCCCCATGACCTCCCGTGATTGGAACAAGCTCCCTGCGTCTATCTTCCCCAAAACCTACAATCTTCAGACTTTTAAGTCTAACATCAACAGGCATCTTCTCAGTTCCCGCAGTTGAGTTTCCCTTTTATGCTTCTCCTTTTGTTTTTATTTTATTCCTGGCTGCATGTGACCACTGGTCATTATAGGTCTTCGGACCTTGTGCACCCATTCCAAAAAAAATAAATAAATAAATAAATACTTTTAGAGAGAAAGAGAGAGAGAGAGTAAACTCAGACTGAGATGAGAATTTCTATGAAAAAAAAAAAAACAAATTGAAAACAAAAAATTTATATTTTAAATTTCTAATAAGGCCAACCAAGTTCTTAAAAAAATCTTTCGACTACTATAATATAAGCCATCTTTACTACCTTGAAAGAAGTGCTGTATTAAAAAATCTGTATTGAGCTCACAGTAACTTCCTCTAAAAAGAAGTTATTATCTCAAAACCTATTCAGTTTTCAAGAAATTTAAAAAATTAAATAAAAAACTGCTCAAGGCGAAAAGCCGTTAGAGACGATTCAGTACCGAGTTGCTCTAGGCGGCAAGAGATGGCGTTAGTTTTTCCCATAGGGAAACAAGGGATTTATTCCATTTCATCTGAAAGATTCCAGCTAATTAATTAAGGGTAAAAAATTAATTATTTTTTTCAAAAAAATTAAACACAATGATTACTAATTTAATTATCTATAAGATATAGAGCGAATTTTTTAAAAATATCTTTTATTTAATGCGATTAATCTAAAAAAAAAATTTATTTTTTCGAAAATCAAAAAAAGGGCTTCTATAAGTTGTAGATATTTTAAATAGCTTTAAATTAAAAAAAAATTTGAGGTCGATAGCTTTAAAATTGTGGCCGCTGGAATCTCCCAAAATTAGCACCCCGAGACGCACACCTTAAAATAATAGAATTTATCATAAAATGAAGAGAAAATTACAAATTTCAACATTTTTGAAAAATAATTATTAGATTAAGTGTCATTTCAGGTTGAATGATTTATTCCAAAAGTGGATACAGATCCAATTTTAGTTACAGAAATAACAGAGATAATTCTAGCTCGTTACGTTTCGAAGTTATCGTGTGCTCATAGCTCTTTTGACTATTACACAACTTCCTACTTCGTATTCGAGAAATAAAAAAAAATAGATATTAGTGAAATTATTATTTAACAAAAAGAAATTGTGATATAAATAAAAAAAAAATAAAATAATGAGAAAAGTAATATAAATTTCACTATGCAAAAAATTTTAACTCTCCCTCCCCCCACAGAATCCATAAGATTTAAGTTAATTTTTGTCTCTTCATCCCGTTAAGTAAATAATAGAGCGACAAAAGAGGAAGTGACGTTTATAATAAAAATACAAACACACACTTCTACAAATATATATATAGTCTACCTATATATACATTCACACACACCTCGTCTCGGAGTTCGTAAAATTTAAGTGGTATTAAAAAAGATTTGTAATAAAAATATCCTTAATGGCGATGTAATAGGCCACGCAAAGGGCGCTTTTCACCCTCGGCTAATCCCTCAAGAGGGGGGGGGGCGTGTGCCCCTCCCTTAAAAAACGGGTTGAGGTGATATATAATAATAATAATAATAAAAATAATAATACCTGACGACTGTCGACGTCGCCGAGAAAGAAAGAGAAAGAGGACTAAAAAACGAAACAGTTTGAAATGTTATTCCTGAAAGTTAACGAGTGTTTTTGATGGTCCATAAAGCCGGGTTTATGTCCCCCCCCGGTATGTTTGTGTGGTCAGATTCAAGGAACGCGGCATAATCGCCGCTTAATCGGCTCTAAACGTGCCATCAACCGGCAATCCCCCACCACTTCACCATACCCCACCACGTATCATCTGGCAAATTTGCAAAAATTTAACCACGTAAGGGCATTTATTGATAGATGATGGGAGATAGATCGAAGAAGGAAGGCGCCTTGCACCTTTTCTACCTGCAATTTGAGGGATCCACGCGCCACGCCATAAATGTTTATTGTACATTAAGTTTGTTGTCATGCTCATTTAGTTAATGGCCTATTGACATAAACCCCCCCTCCATACTCCCTCTCTCTCTAGCTCTCACACATAAATCATTCTTTTGATTAATGTTTATGCTTGTTTGTAATGATTATCTCCTAATAGGGAGGGGCCTTAAAAAATTAACTCGAAACCAGGGGTATTAAGTTATTATTATTATTATTATTTCACTAATCTAAATGCAATGGCTCATCTCGGTTTAAGGGTCTTCAAATATCTCATTTATCTACAATAAGAAAAGTATGGTAATCTACATATCACATCCTTTAAATGAAACTTATTTTAATATAAGGGGTGTATTTTATAAAAGAGGCCTTTTCTTTTTTACACATGAACAATTGACCATTCTTAATACTTTTCCTTTTAATAAATTTTTGCTCTCGGGGCTTGGTGTAGGTGTTAGCGTGCTAACCTCGTATACCAAAAGTCGCGGGTTCGGACCCCAGGCAGTCCGATGATTTTATTTAAGCCATTTGGATATCAAATGGATTAAATAAGAATGCCTGGACCCCCAATATGTTTATTAATCAATAACGGATATCGTAAATGTCTTATATGGCCTGAGTTGCCGAAAAGACTGTATGAATGGGTGTGTGAGTGTGAGTGTGAATGAGAAAAAAGTGTGTGTTTAAAAAAAAATAAATAAATAAATAAACTTTTTTTAAAAATAATTTTTTAACAAAAAAAAAAAAAAAACAAAAACGAAGAGATAAACAGTCAAATAAATAAATATTTCATATACCTAGTAGAGGGTAAGAGAAAGTAAAAATTTATTTAAATCATATCAAATATGTTTATTTTAATCCTTATATAATTAAAATGAATTACTTATACATTTTTTATTTAGTTGTCGTTGGTTCACTAGTCTAGAATAGAATAAAATTAAAATATACAAATTAAAACTCTTGGTTATTTATTTATTTAAGGTCTTTTTAGGCATCGAAGAAAATTTAGACCCATTCCCTGTTTATTTAAATTGATTGGTAGCCAATACAATTTATATAAATTTTTGTCGCATGGTATGGGATGCGAACCCACGACCTTTGGTACAAATGGCCAGCACGCTCCACTACACCAAGGCCCGAGGACTGGTTATTTGTTTCAAAATATTTATCGATAATAAATAAACACTTTATACGTATTTCGATACGGGGATGAGTGATTTCTCAATCAATCATATTTCGATAAAAAATCTAAAACAAATAACCGAGTGTTTTTATTTGTATATTTTTTTTAATATACCAAAGGTTTTAACGTGAGCCAACGGTCGAAATTCGAAATATTAGAATAAAATTCTTCTTCCATCAATATATCTTACAGATCTTACAGATTAATAATTTGATGTCAAATATTGTAAATTTTCAGATGTAATTATAACCTTTGGGCCATAGTTCTCTGATAGAGCTTCTGCATTTTGTGCTAGGGTCAAGGGTTCGCATCCCGTCTCATGAAATAAATAAAGACGGGTTCTACATTTGAATTTTTTGGTCTTAAAAAATTTCCTATATGTAATTAAATATTGAATTTTTTTTTTTTTAATCAGTTAGTAGCTCTTGGGATTTATTCAAGCGTTGAAAGGTAAATTTACTGCCTGACTATTAATGTAGAATTTTATTTATGTAAAAAAATTAAGGCAACGATTACTCAATAACAAATAGCAAAAAAAAACTCGACTAAGGATATGGGATAATTACAAAATAAATGGAAATTGTGGACCATATGCTCCCCTCCACTCCCAATAAGAGGACATTGCATACTGGTCTCTTTATTGTTGTAAATACCTTCATATATGGTTGTTTAAAAAATTAATAGGAATATTTGAAATCTTTATCTGCCACTGAGACGTAGCAGTGATAGAGTACTCGCCTCTTGTGTCTGAGGGCCAGGAATTCGCTTCCAGTTCCAAAATTGAATTGCCTTAAACAAAAATAAAAATCTGTTGTGACAAGCACAGAACACAACTTTCGATTACTGAAAGTAATCAAAATCGAAGGTGTCACACCAGATTTTTTGTGTTGACATATATGTAGTTTCCGCCTATATATTAGAATTCAAGTTTTTTTTTTTATATATATAAATATAAAAAAAAACACTCACACTTTTTTCTCATTCACATTCACACAGTCTTTTTGGCAACTCAGGCCATACAAGAATTTGACGATAACCGTTATTAATTAATATACATATTGGGGGCCCAAGCATTCTTATTTAAGCCATTTGGTATCCAGGGAACCCGCGACTCTTGGTAAGGTTAGCACGCTAACCCCTACACCAAGCCCGAGGGCAGAATTCAAGTCGCAAAATTTATAACCATAGATAAATATTTATATTTTGTTACCATGGTAATCATTTCTCCTATCTTTCCTATGAAGTACAGGAGTAAAGTGTGCTGCAAACAATTTTTAGGGCAAAATGAGAATATACGTTTTGAAGATCATTTTAAAAATAATTGATTTTTGAATTTTAATCAAAATTGTTAGAGGTAATTTTGAGAAAATTGAAAAAAACTAGTATTAGTACTTTTTGGCTGATTTTGTTTAAAAGTTTATTTTCATCTCTTGGGGGGTGCCTAATTTAAATATAAAATTTCAAACTCGTAGCTCTTTTAGTTCTTGAGATATTTTGTTCACAGACACACGGACAGACTGACACATACACAGACAAACAGACCATGTCGCGAAAACCACTTTTTTTGGACTCAGGGGACCTCAAAACGTATATATCCATCAAAATCTCGAAATCGAAATCTTGACATGAATCCA
Organism: Euborellia annulipes; assembly: GCA_023213315.1. Classification (NCBI taxonomy): domain Eukaryota; kingdom Metazoa; phylum Arthropoda; class Insecta; order Dermaptera; family Anisolabididae; genus Euborellia; species Euborellia annulipes. The sequence continues at coordinate 156,191 of JAKCPI010002671.1, forward strand.
ATACTTTCTCTCTCAATATATATATGCAACATATATAGGTAAGAGAAAGTAAAAAAAATCTTTATCGCCAGGTTATTTAAAATTTATTTAAATTAATTGATAGTCAATCTAATTTAAGTGAATTTTATCGCACAGGGCTTGAAGCGAATCACAGATAATAAAACAAGAACTGTGCCCCCAGAGATTTTTACAAATACTCTTTAAACTTTCACCGCCTTGAATTTTTATAATAATTTATTAATGCATTAACAATTTTCTTAGACCAATTTTGATAATCGAAAAGAATCAATCGATTTGGTGTGTTCCTTAACCCACATTGGTTGCTCTAGGTCAGTGACATCTTCAAAACTAGAAAATCCTGATTCTTCACTATCCATTTATTGATTATCTCCTTTATATTGTTGATATTTTTCTTTTAATGTCATATAGAAAAAAAAAGTTTCATCGTTCCTTTGGTAAAAAATTATTTTTCCCCTAATTTTTAATCAATTATTAATTTAATTAACTTTTTAATCCATATTTTATTATTTATTCAATTATATTATTGTAGAATAATAAATAATTACAAACAATAGGGTGATTTATTAAAAAGTAATTTTTTATAAATCAATGAAAATTTATTTAAATCATTTGGATACCAAATAAATATGGCTGGATAATTTGTAACGATAAAATAAATATTGTGTATCATTTAAAGTCTAAGATGCCGAAAAGACAAAAAAAAAAAAAAAAAAAAAAAAACTTGTGACCTAGTTTATTTTTTAATTTCTCTTAAATACACAATGTTTCAACTAGAACCTATGATTTATAGTTTAGATTTATTGGAAAAGTATTCTAATTAGTATTATAATTATAATAATAAATAATTCTGTATAAGAAGAAATAAATAAGAGTAGTCATTATTATTAAAATTATGATATTCGATTTTAAAACAAATTTTTTTTGGCTGAGTTGAGATCTTAATTAATTAATCTCTTTTTAAAAACCTAATTTCTACAATAAATTGATAATAACTTTAATATCACGAGCCCTCCAAAACTCCAGTCCTATCACCAATATATGTAAATGTTTTTACTATAAATTTAGGACTATACTAAGCTCCTTAACCACCCTTTCGGCTTCTGGATCAATTCCGATTTCCCCCCCTTCTCTAGATGTCCCTAATTAAATCCAAAATATTTAATCGATAGATTATATGATTTTAGATAGAAAAAAGTAGATTATTTTTTTAGTATTTATGCCTATTCCTTAGTTATAAATTGTATTTTATTTATTATTAAGTTTTTGTATATTCTTTTAGGGAATTGAAAGGGGGCATTAAATCATTGACTCTTCTTTTTTTTTTTTTTTTGTTAGATAAGCTACCCTAAATGTGTTGATTGATTGTTTATATAGAAAAAGGCTTAGTATTTTTTTTCATCCCCGAAACTAATTTATAGTGAACTAATAGAGGCATTTTCTTGCTTGTTGCAGGAGGAAATTCCACCGAGCAGCTGCATGGTGAGTAGAAAATGCTACCATTAAATCCCCTTACAGGTGGAGCAATGTGCAAGTGCAGTAGTGTTTGTGATTTAAAAAAAAAAAAAAAAAAAAAGTGCCAGTGATTTGTGTTCGGTGCAATTTGTGTTTGTTGTGTCTGTGCTTAGTGCTTGGTTGCTGACGAGAGATGGCTCTGGCGTCGCGAGGCGGGGCGCGCGCGTGCGCACCCCCTAGCGGTGGCCCGTGTAACTTGGAGCGCGTCGTGTTTGAACGTCGTAGCTCATTCAGTCTGTCACTGGGCCCGCTCTGATTGGCCCGCGGCCTGCACACCTGCTCGCTGATTGGACGCTTGGAGCCAACGAGTGCGAGTGAGACAGGCCGTGGAGGGATAGCCATCGCCTAGCGCCATTATTGTAAGGGGTTACATTTAGTTGGACATATCGTATAGCGAAGGTGAGGGCATCACAAAGACCATAAACGATTCCAACAAGTTAGCTGCGTGTGCTGTGCCGCGGGAAGGAAGAATGCTCCGGGAGCTATGAGTTCCAAGTTCCTGTTGGATAGCATGCTGCCCAAATACCACCACCAGCTGTACCACCAGCAATCGTTGTTCACGTCGCCGTCAACCGCCGCTGCTGAAAGTACTGGACTGATTGGACCGGCAGCCGCTGCAGCAGCCGCAGCCGCCAACTACGCGACCCATTCGCCGTCCTCGTCATCGTCGTCACCAAACCACGCGGCGTCTCCGGGTTCTACGCCGGCGCCTACATCCGCCGCCGCAGCCGCGTCTAGGATGTATCCGTATGTATCGGCGGCGGCCGCGCACCACCATCATCAGCAACAACAGGCAGCTGCCGCAGCTGCATTTGCCGGTGCAGCTGGATCTATGGTACCCGGTGCGTTTTCCTCGTCGGCAGCTAGCTCAGCGGCATTGGCCGCTGCAGCTGCCGTTGACGCGGTCACCGGTGCTGACAAGTCATGCCGTTATACCGCAGGCCTGGCTGCCAACGTGCCACCACCCGACTCCATGGTCAACTACACCCTCGGCCATCACAACCACAACGGTACGGCTGCAGCCGCTGCGGCCGTGTCAGCTGCCAGCAGTGTGACGGCTGCGTCGGCGTCGATGGCGGCTGCCGCACAATTTTATCACCAGGCGGCTGCCGCATCCGCCGCTGCCGATCCACTCTCCTCGTGCTCTCAACCTGGGGCTACTGCCGGGCAGCCCATCCCGGACATCCCCAGGTACCCCTGGATGTCCATTACAGGTTAGTCAACAACTTTTTCTTAAAATTTAAATAAAAATTTGTAAATAAAACATTAAAATAATTTTCACTACATAAAATTTTAATAGTCTATAAAAAGAAATATAAATAATTTTTATATCTTGTTTATATAAACATTATTAGCGCCATTTAAGTGATTCAGATTAATGAAAGTTGCATTGTTTTTTTTTGTGCTTGGGGCGGGAGGGGTGTGATAGGGGTTGTCAAATACCGCCCTATAAAATTTTCACCTCTGTAAAGGAATCGCGTAGTCGACTAGCGACGGCCGTCGCTTGTTGACTCCGACGACTTAAGCGCCTCCCGGCGAATAATTTACGAGTGTCATTTACGATTTCAAAAAAATAAATATTTACTCTTCTCACCAACCCCCTCCTCGGTGAAATTGTCATCATTCCCCCACCCCCTGCCGGCCCCACCCCCTATTAAGGTGACCAAATTGCCCCCACCCCTAATTAATATTATTATTATTGTTATTATTATTAATCGTTAAGGCCATTAATTTAATCACAAATGGAAATTTTATTACCTTAATGAATTTTTTATTTTATTTTTTAAATTAATGAAATTTAAAAAATAATTTAATTTAATTATTATTATTATTATTATTATTATTCATTATTTATTTATTTTTTATTTTGCTTTATTAAGAACAAAATTGAAATTAAAAGCGTAAATATGAACAATATATACAAATTTTTATAATTCTTGAATAAATAACTTTTAAATATCTATTTCTTATTTAAAAATTTTTTTTTAATTAGACCACTACTAATCAATGAATTTATTTTTTAAGAAACAACCTGAAGTTTGATAAAAATGAATGAGAGAAAATTTTAATATTGTTTTTTGAATAACTAAATGTTAATTTTTTTAAAATTATATTTCGTTCGTTGAAATACAAATAATTCCTTTACATTCATTGCACGTGATATCTGACATTATTAGAAGACATTTTTTTAAATCTCTGTTTAATTGGGTTAAAAAGTGCAAATTTTTTTTTTTTTTTTTGAAAAGCTCTAATAACGAGTAGAAAAATTTTATTTAAAAATAACTAAATCTAGGTAACTTTTAAATGTCATTAGTAAAATAATTACATGTAATTATTATAATCATTATTAATCATTTCAAGGCATTAAAAATTTTATTTTGTCAATAAATTTTTTTAATATTTTCTTCCTTCGATTATTTAATTAGGTAATAGGTAACAAATTTCATAAATAGTAATGCGACTTAATAAAAATAATTTAAATTATAAAGTGAAAGAAATATTTTTATAATACATTAAGAAATTCAATTATTGGAATGATATCAAAAAGAGCTTTCAAGATATTTGGAATTATTTTGATATCTCTTAACAATAAACCGTAATCAGGTTTGAGAGAGCTTCAAAGAAAAAATTTTAAAAAGTGGGTGCTTTGAAAAAGTTTATAATTCGAAATTTTGGGAGTTTTTTTAATTAAAAGATAAAATTTTTATAAACAAAATACAACAATTTTAAAAGTAGGTAATAATTGTTTGAATTTATGTTCTTATTGTAATCTTTACTTTCTCTTACCCTATATAAGAAATATATATAGAGAGAAAGTATTGCGATCATGTCAAAAATTGGATGTCGAGATTTTTTTAATAATTATAGATTCATTCTTATTTGGAAAAATTTAAAAAAATTTATTGAAAATTTCATATTTCTTTGAAAATGAAGCTATAGTCATATTTATTATTAGGTGAATTTTTAATTATAGACCAGATTTTGTATTTTAATAAATAATTAATACAAAAACCAATTTTGTTTTTAATAAATTAATTAATTAATACAAAATGTGGTCTATAATTAAAAATTTCCTAATAATAATAATTCAAACCACAAAAGCTTTAATATACTATATATTTATATTTTGAAAAATTGAAATTACGAATGAAATGTAAGGTAAACTCATAAAATATAAAAAAATGCCATTAAAAAAATTACGAAACAATGAAAGTAATAAGTTTGCTATAAAAATAAAAGAATAACAAAGAAAATTATTTCCGGTGAATAAACGTACATATTAAACAATTACAGTATTCTATCTAAATCAATCCCAAAACCAAAATATAATCAGGAATAAAAAAATAGAAAAAAATCCTGGCTGCTTTTTCTACTATTTAATAAAATACCCTTATAATAAAAAAATATACTAAAATTTTTGTTAGTTGATAATTTTGACCTGGTGAAAAGATCAAAAATATCAATTTTCTCGACAAAAAAAAATTTCAATTTTTATAAAAAAGCTTATTTTGAAAAAGAAATATACCGTATTAAAAAGTAAATTATTTTATTAAAATGGAGTTACAAGAAAAGGCTAGCTAGCCTTTGATTTGACTCATGAAAAACGCCAAAAAAGTACAAATACATTTCACCCTAGAGAAAAAAAAAACCTAAAGTAAAGTCATGTGAATTAGGCCTAATATTCCAAGTAAATAAGAGTGATAATTAATTCTCATGGAATATGAATAAAATTTAGTCGTTTTTAGTTTCGTATCAAGATTATATTATTAATATTTGCAGATATTTCATCTCGCCATTTTTGTAAAAAAATGAAATTTTCAAAAATTATTTTATCCATTTGCTCCATCGCTCAATCATATAATTTGATTTAAGTTCAACGTAATGTCTGCTGAATAAAATGTGAGTAGGGTCTAAAAACGGGCTATTTCCATGAAAAAAATTGCTGGGTTCAAAATCACTCCATACTGATAGTAAATTTTTCAAGTATTATAAAATAAATTAAATAATTTTTATCCATTATATTATAATAACTGTCATGGGTTTAAGATTCAAAAATCTTTAGTGTCATTCAATGAATAAATTTAATTTTGATATTATAGTTAAAATTAATTTTTAATAATAATAATAATATAAATATAATAATTAAAAAAATGATAGGGGCATAATTCCCATGCCAATGAGGGGCTTCAAAAATATTATTTATTCACTTAGGCTCTCTCACTGAAATTTCAGTTATTAACCTAATATATAAACACATAAATATTACATAAACTAGCTGGTAATTAAAATTATTTTTATAATCTTATCAGGAAATACTTTAGAAAGGAATAAAAGTAAACTTACGTATTTATATTAAAAATACAAGATTCAACATCATTAGGTGTGTAAATTAACAAAAAAACCTTTTTTTTTTATTTAATAGCTTATATTCATTTTAATTCCCCCCTTCCCCTATAGTATAATATATACTTAAATATTTTTTTAGATGCAGTTAAGTAATTATTTCTAGAAACGATTTTTTAAAATATTTTTAATTAACTGTTTTATTAAAAGGAAAATTTTTTCAAAGAAACTCGTTATATAGGCCTAGTGCAAAAAAAAATTAAGTGAATAAGACATTAACTATGCTTATGTCACCTCATTGTTTTACTAAAAAAAAAAAATATATTATCAAATTTACTCATAATAGATATATAATTTTAGCTTTTATCAGTAAAACCAACAAAAAAAAAATATTCCATCACATCAACAAAATGATTTTAAGACTTACTTATTTAATTGATTTAAGTGTAAATATTGTATTAAAAATTTTTTTGTAAAATTTAAAAAAACCTGGAAATTAGGTAATAATTTTTTTAGTTTTTTTTTTCATAAAATTTACATTTGGAGAGAAGAAAAAAATTTAAAACCTAACTCATATATTAAAGTACTTTTAAGTGGTTAATTCTCTTTTTATCTATCATAGAACGAAAAAAATGTCAACTATTTCCTATTGCTATTTTTGGAATTTTAATTTAACTTTTTTTTTATATTATAAAATAAATTTTTCTTACGGTTGAATACTATATAAAATTAAAAATACTTTTTCTTTCAAAAATGCTTGATGTGAAAATATTAATACGTAGTAGAAAAAATTTCTTTTAGTAGGCCTATTTCGAATTTTTTAAACCACACTTTATTCATGTAATAAATAAATTTTAAAAATTAGTCTTTTGAACCTTAAAATCGCCCTCATTTTGCTGCTGAATTGAAATATTTTTTTGTTGATTTCAAATCCCGAAATTAAAATTATATATTCTGAGGGAAATTGTGGGTAGATTGAAATAAAGAGAGAAATGTTTAACCCCCAAGAAGCGTTTTAATATACACAAATGTAATGAGAATGTCATAAGATTTCATAACGCACAGTAGTTAGGCAACCCAACTGCCCCTTGACTACTTAAGCTAACTTATCAAAGGACAATTTTTAAATGGAAAAACAAGCACTGGATTATTATTATAGATATTTTCAAAATCCCAATGTCTTGTTGTTTACATAAAAAAATTTTAATTTCTTTTTCTATCTCATTCTCTAAATAAAAAGGACTTTATTATGTTACCTAAAAATTAATTTGGAATTCCGAGATATTTAAAAATTGTAATATCTGAATTTTTTAAAACATTTTTTTTTTATAAATTTTAATATTCTGTAGATTTTATCAAAAAATATGTTTTATTACTGTAATCAATAATTTATTTAATAAATTAATCCAAATTTAGTGAGTAATGTAAAAATCAGTAGCTAGGATTTTTGTTTGAAGCTTATGAGTATAAAGTACAAATGAATTTTTTTGGGGGAGGGGGTAAGAGTAAATTCTATTAAAAATTGGCACATGCACAGTTTCAAACTGTTCTTGGAATAAAACTCAGATTCACGTATTTCAAAATAAGAAAAATATGAATTTTATTAGGTATACAGTCAAAATAGTACTAACCTAATATCTTATTTACTAGCTGTGTAATCTGCCTTCAGAACACACGAGCTGTCCTCAGAGATATCGTTTTAATAATTATATTCTAGAGTTATTTCCAACTTTTAAAATTTTAATTAATAAATTGATATATTGACATAGATTTAATTGCAAAAAATTTCAACACATTTTTTTTGCAAATGTCTCTGATAATTAACGAAGTCAATGTTTTTTAAAACTTCAAAAATAGTAATATTTTCTTTTATTCGAATTTCCATTTTCTTGTCCGAATTTTTTTTTTTTTGGAAGCATTAATAATAGATTTGAAAACTACATGTCAAAATGGTTTTTTTTAATGCAAACATTCGAAAAGTATAAAATTCTCTCATTCCTTTTTACTCAATAATGTGATTATATATCGCCTGCTGAGAATCATAGTCCAAAATTCAACAAAATGAGTTTTATAAACATATATACTTATATTTAAATGACCGGGCAATAAATGAATAGGCCAGAATCAATAGCAAAGAATGGAAATATATTTTCGCCACTTTGGTACTCAAAAGAGACGTTTTTAACAAGGCTTAACTCAAAAATTGAACTTTTTGAACTTTAGCCACTATGATTCTCAGCAGGCGATACGATATATATATTTTTTTTAAATATTCTTAGATCAAAAGAAAAATATTTTTAATTTATTATAATGATCTTAATATTTAATTTTCTCATAGTTAAAAGCATTCACTAATATCTTATTAATCTTTTTTTTATTACCAGATGGCTAGTAAATGGTTTCTAAAAAAAAAAAAAAAAATTAATATAAAAAAAATTTCCTTAGAGAGAATTTATTTTCCAAATTCGGCAAATTTTATATTATTTTAATGAATCATTAATTAATTAAATTTTGATATTTATTCGAAATTTTATCTTTCTCTCACTAGATGGCTCTTAAATGAATTCAGACACAAAATTTGTTTATTTTTTCATTAAGTGAATGATTAAATTTTGTTAACTTTTTAGTTAATATTTAATGAATTTATTTATTTTTTTTATCATTATAAATGTTATTTTCTTTTCCAGACTGGATGAGTCCTTTCGACCGAGTTGTTTGTGGTAAGTGTTTAATAAGTCTATTTTGAAACAATATAAATGTTTGTGTTTGTATATGTGAGTGAGCTTGAGGATCGAGAGGGGCCCACTCGTTGCCCTTGGACCCTCACTCACACTCGCACATACTCTTATTCACTCAGTTACATTAGGATCAAATTTGGAACAACAAGCAGCAGTGATTTCATTTATCCCCCCCCGCCTCTGTTTTTTTTTTTACTGACCCCCTTCCAATTATTTTATTTATTTTTTTTGGTGACCCCTCTCACGCTTCTGCATGTGAACGTTTACCTGTCTCCCTCCTCAAACAATTTTATCGTCCTCTCAAGTTGTTGTTGCTATCAACTTGAACCGGGGAATAAATTATCCATGTCGGCTCATCCTTTCTCGGTTGCTGTTGCTGTTGTTGTTGTCTCGGCGGCGGCGATGGCGACCGTGCCCTACAAAAAAAAAACATGCCTCTCTGGTCTCTCACCTTTTTTTTTTTCTTAAATATAAAATACATTAGAAGTAAACCTATACTTATCCTTAAGCAGAGAATATATTTCACCTTTTTTTTTTTCGTTTGTTCGTTCGTTGGTTCTCTCGGTTGTTTATCACCTAAGATAAACAACAAACGCGCTCTTCTATCTCATCTGGAAACGCTTTTACATTCATTAATTCTTAATTAAAATACTATTTCGAAATTTTAAATTAGGCTTTTATTAGTTGAAAAAGAATAGTTAATCAATTAATTTTTTTACACTAAAAAAAAAAAATAATCAAATTTTTTCTTTTTTTTTTGTTGAGAATAGTGTAAAAGAAAAATGTTTCTTTAGTATGATATATTTTTAATAGGAAGAGGATGCAGCCAAATAATTGAGCCTCTATTTAGTAATAAACACTCTTTATTGTGACGTTTCGGCTGAGATCAACACTGCCATCTTCAGCCTTCTAAGAGCATATTTAAATTTTATATAATTAAATAGAGTTGTATTTTATATATATAAATAGACTTGTATTATTAACTAATGACAACTCTATTTATATATGCTTTTTGAAGGCTGAAGATGGCAGGGTTGATCCCAGCCGAAACGTCCCAATAGTGTTTATTACTAAATAGAGGTTCAATTATTTGGCTGCATCCTCTTCCCTATTAAACATTCCAGCTACAACCACGTTCTATTATTCAGTATGATATATTTAACTGAAAAATAATTGCAAAAATTTCAAATTTTTTATCTAAATTTGTCTCTCGTTTTTAAAAGAAATAATCTGATTAATTTGAAATTTCAAAATTAAAAAAAAAAATATGTCTTTGAAATTTCGGGGTCATATTTTTGTGATGCAGTGCAAAATAAAAATACTCCTAAATTTTGTTTAAAAAAAAAATAATAATTATTTTAAAGCGAAAATAAAATATAGTGCAATATCTTTATCAGAAATTTTAATTATTATCTCGAACATAAATGAATAAACGAAAAGAAAAAAAAATACTGATTTAAATTTAATTTTTGAAATTAATGAAACAATAGTATCGATGATAAAAGAAGGTAGTATTGATACTTTTTAATTTTTTTTTTTTTTTTACTGCACATTTTTCTATAATAATCTTGAATTAACTTAAGAATTCCTTGGGATTCTCTAATCATAAACCTCTTTAATTTCTCCTGAATAATGAAACTGTAATAAACCCAAAAATATCAGAGAGATAAAATATTCTAAGTAGGCCTATATACGGTTATCAAATTTAAGGTGAATATTAAATTATTGAAAAATAACTCAGAATAGAAGTTTCACAAATAATTGTGAAAAAGATCAGTAAATATTAATTTGGAGTTGTAGATTTATTATTTATCAGAGATATGTAAAATATGATATCAAAAGGAAAATATATTGGTTCAACGTTTCAGTCCCAAAAAAAAAAAATTATACACTAACCGGTGGTAAGTTTTTGTTGAAAATATAATTTTAAAAAATTCTGAATAAAAAAAAAAAGGGAATTTTTCAAACTACCTCTAATTATTAAAAATTCCACTCGAAACTTAATGTCGACTATCCATAACTAACTAGCACCATCAAAGCAGGTGTCAGGGACCCGTTTTTTCTATCGTGAGAGGTTTCATTCGGGTGTCTATTATGTATGATGTCAGAACTATTGAATCGGGGACCGATGGTGGTCATTTGCTTCGCTCAAAATGAAAGATATCTCGAAAAATATCACACCTGAATTTTAGAGGTCTCGCCTAATAAAATAAAAATGAATAAAAACGCAACACTATTAGATTCCCCTGATGGAACTATTATAAACGAAACGAAATCAGAAACATACCTTCATATTTTAACGAATCATCCAATATTTTATACCCAGGTCTTTTAGAACTCGAAATTATTTGATGAATTAAATTTAATAGCTATTAATATATCGATGAACCTGAAAAAAAGCAATAAAATTTATTATATCACAACTCTGAATTTGAAATTTCAAATTAAATTGATACAATACTAGATTCAAAGATTTTGTCTCATTATCATAGACTGAAACAAGAAGAACGCTTGCAATGTTAGTACAAAAACTTGGTTCTTCTTTCGACCATACTTAATACACTCATCTTCAACGATAAAACAGAAAACAATATTATTTTCTAGTCCTGAATATTAAAAAAAAAAAAAAATACTATTTCAATTGTAAAAAAAATTGTAATTTTGAAAAATTAATGAGATGCATGCAATATATAGAATACCTATTTTGATTCAAATTTTGAATATTGTTGAAATTTTTTTTTTTTTTTAATTTTAAAATCTGTTTGAGAATAAAATAATAAAAAAAAGAAGAAAGAAAATGTCTCAAATAGCGATGATTTTTCTAAATATTTTAATAAATTTTCCTTGCAAAGGAATCTTGGAGAGGAGCTCTATCACTCCTATAATAAAATTATTTTTATCTCATTAAAAAAATATTTCGCTTAGAGATATATCTTGCAAATAAACAAAATAAGCAACGAGACTACTGCACCAATATTGTTTGTTTATACAATACATTCTTAAGCATCTTGCTTCTTTTTTTTAAATCTGCACGATAATTAGCCATCACTGATGATGGAACCCGAAATTGAAATTCATTGCGGATTTGATTGATTTTTGGCAGTTTCTACTAACAAATATACAAGATTATTCTAGAGAACTTTTCAACAAATAACGGAGATGGCATAAATGCCAGTACAGAGATGCCTACCTTAACCAATCAAGATTTTAAACAGCCAAAAAGAATTACATATCATATATTCTTTATTTTTGAAAACATCAATGGTACACCTTGAACAAAAACGTTCTTTTTAACTGAAATGTTACAATTTTGAAGTCATCGAAGAAGTTTAAAGAAAGCTTGGGATACAACAAAACCAGATATTTTACGGCAAATATGAATGGAAAGGCTCAGATATGCCAATCTGTCAGATTAGAGGCTTTTTTTTTTTTTTTTTTTTTTTGTTATCCTTACTGCCAAAAACTCAAAAATGGAGATTTTTGAATTATGAAGATATTGCAGCAATATTAACATTGGTAACCAAATATACAAGATTGTTCTCGAGCAGCGTTCCCAACCCGTGGGCCGCGGCCCACTTGTGGCCCGCGAGCTGAGTGGAACTGGGCCGCGGACGTCTAAGGAAAGATAAAAATTATTAAAATAATAAAAAAAAAAATAAATAAATAAAAAAAGTAAAAAGGTTGAATGCGATATAAGGCTAGAACTATCCAGTTTTCATCCAAATATTGACGCTCTTGTAGGTCTAAAACAAACATTGACTTTTTTCAAACATGACCTATAAGTAGTTTTTAATATTCTTTTTGTTCTTAATTTAAAGTAAAAGCAATAAAATAATTTTTTTTTTAAGCAATTATTTGATTAAATCAAATCTTTCTTGCACACTTTTGTTTTCGATTTTAAGAGTATCAATTCATTTTACTTGATACACCCACATATCAGCGTTTTTTTTTACTGATAAAGTGGGCGGCACATCAAAAAAGGTTGGGAACCGCTGTTCTAGAGAATCTTTCAACAAATAGCGGGGGGATCGAAATTATATGTTATTGTACTTTGGAAAAATTCTCTTTTAGTCTGGGCGCTTATTGAGAAGCGAATGACATGTGAGCTGCTACACTTTCTTTAATTTATGAAGCTGTAGCTATTCGTTACATAAGAGCTTCCCACCTCACACGTCATCTCAAAATGCGTCTAATTTTAAAAAAAAGTTCATTATATTATCCTTTTCAATAGTATTTTTTCTTTGAAGAAAAAAAGGCTCAATGTAAAAGTTTCATTTACATCTTGACCTTTGTTTAATTTTTTTTTTTTTTTTTTTTTGTCCTAAATTCACTTTGCAAAGGAATCTCCGATCTGACTGACACTTTATCGGTGTCAGAAGAGAGAGGAAGGAGAAGAAGCACGTGGCTGGAGCTGGAGCTGGAGCAGGCTCACCACCGTCATAAAACGCCCAATAAAAACTTTAAAACCCGATAAGATTCTTTTGACACTCGTCATAATTGACCACAATTACAACAACAAAATTGTATTTTTGTTGGGTTTATGGACACCGATGTTTTTTTTTTTTTTATAGAGGTGTATTTCAATTTATGGACTACCGGGTTACCTTCATTGACTACTCACTACCTAGCTATCAGTCCATAAAAACTAGTCCATAAAACGGTCATTTCCATACAGCTTCTATTTTTTTTAATAAAATTTTTTTTTCTTTTTTTTTATTACCTAATTTATGTCCACCCAAAAAAAAAAGGCATTGAGAAACAAATTAGCCAACTTGGACAATTTCATAAGAGCATAAAAAAAAAGTTTTAAAACTCTTATGAGTTTACTTAAGGATCTATCAGATCACTTATACATCAAAAACAACAACAAAGAATATTTGTAAATATCTTCTAGAGGAGATGGGGAAAAAATCAGAGTAATTTAGAGAGTTTGTTTATTTTATATTTTTGTTAGACCGATGGTATTCAGCTTTTTTTGTCTGGTGGAAGAAGTAGCAAAAGATTTTTGACCTTTTTTTGCTTAACTAATTTTTTTTTGTATCTAAACAAATAACTAAATTTCTGACCGATCCTTTTCTCCACTCGAAAAATATTCTCAAATATATATACAATATTTTTGAATTTTGATAAAAAAAAGTTTATCAAATAAGGACCTAGCCAAAATAAAAGCCTTTTTTTAATATTATTTAAAGACTTTTCGGCATCTTAGGCTACTTAAACTTTAAACAATAGGCCTACTTATATTAAATTACGATATATAGTGGGGTCCAAGCATATTTATTTATACCATTTGGTATCCAAATGATTTAAATAAATGCATTGGACTGCATGGGGTCCGAATCCACTCCCCACGACTATTCATCAAGCAATATTGTCCACATCTCTAAGCTTTCGGTCACGGGAAGGGATTAAACTATACTTAAAATGTTTTATTTACGATAGTCTACAAATGATCCAGTCACATTTATTAATAATAAAAACCTTATTCTATGTTATTTTGGCCAAATAATGAGAGATTAAATGTTTTTTGAGATTGGTAAGCTTTTTATTTTGAGTTTTCCTGCTTTTATTTGATATCCAATATTATCTTACTGAGGAGGCTATTAGCCGACGAATAAAGAAGTTAAGCTTATAATCCTGCTTGGAAGACAACTCGAGTTCAAATCCAACTCATGGCAAAAAATAATCCAACTCTATTTAAGATGTCTCCTCCTGAAGAAGGAAACGGAAAACCATCTCAGTATTATTCCCATGAAAGTTACTCCTCAGAGTAACCACAACGTGATAGTTCTGACACTAATGACTGAAGATTATCCTACAAACAAAACCATTGGATATACGCTTGAATTTTTTTTTTTAACAATAGTCGTTCTCACAGAATTCCAAGTAAAATGGATAAAGAAATGTAACAGAAAAAATATTTAAATGGCATCTCTGTGTCTTTAAGAAGGAACCTGTTTTTAAATCATAATTTGACAGTGAATAATCTCATTGCCAATATTGGCATAGACCTAACTGTGATTATGATAGCTCACCAAACTAAATTTTGAATATGAACACAAGAATGCCGGTATTGCAGCTATGATACAATTTGAACAAAAAGTTTGTTTATCAACAATGTCATTCATCTACAACAGTCAGCTATGGGTTTTAAAAATTTTTGAAACAATACAAACAAGAACCTTGAGTGCTCTCTCTGGAAGACTTAGTTTTATTCAGTTAGCAAGTTCTGGCTGTTAGAGAATTGAATTATCAAGAAGAAGATGCAGCCAATAACAAGTGGATTTACTTTTCAAACACACTTTAACCTAAAACGTTTCGGTTATGTTTCACAAAGCCATCCTCAGCCTTTTAAGAGTTCTTGAGCTTTTCTCTTGAATATAATCTTTTGATGATAATGATAATAAATATACATTCGGCACAATACATGTTAACTGTATGTCGGCATATGTATTGAGACTAACGTACAGAATTTAAGCAACCCAAATGGCACACGTCTGTATTTGGCAGTCCTACGAATTTTGAAAACGAAATTAAGTAATTTTTTTCTGATAAGACTTGGGATAATTTTTATTTTGATATAATATGAAAATAGAATATTAGAAAAAATGTATGGAATTTTGTGAAAAAGGTTCACATTGTCTTTTTTGACAAGGTTCTGCCCAATACAGGCGTATACCATTTGGTTGCCTAAATTCTGTATGTTGGTCTCAATTTATATATGCCGATGATGGTATGTATGTAGAAAAAGACATTTTTTTAATATGTCAATTATACAAATATATGCTTTGTGAAACATAGTCGAAACGTTCCTGGTTAAAGAGTGTTTGAAAAATAGATGGCTCTGTTCTTATTATTGGATGCTTTTTTTCCTTGATAATCCAATTTATACTGTTAGTGTATCATCTATTGCAATAGTATTGAGTCTAAAGCCCGGTAGTTAGGCATCCCAAATGGCACGAGCTCGTTTTTTTTTTCTGATTAAAACATTGAGATAATTTTTATTTTGATAGCCTATATCTTGAAATTTATATTAAAATGATAATTTTTTTTATGGTTATTCTTTTGCCAAAGGTCGTTCGGCCTATTGTCTGCTTTGAAAAAGGTATTTATCACACAGACAAGTTGCTATTTGGGCTGCCTAACTACCGGGCTTTAATCTCAATACTATTGCAATAAATGGAACGTTTCAGTTTAGAATTCAATAGTTTTTTCTTGATGTAGTAACGATCTTTAGACAAAATTTTTTATAAATAAATAAATTTGAATTTTTATAATTTCATAGCTCTTGGATAGTTTTTTAATTCTTCATCATTATAATCTGGATTTTGGAGAATAATTTTTAATTCCTCTATATACGAATCAAGAACCTCTTTTTGTCTTGAGAATTTGTGTTTATTAGTATTTGTTAAATATTTCCTTAATTAATGAATTGTTTTTAGTATGAGTATGATGTACTTTTGATGGATTTTTGTCACGGTTAATATAAACATAAAATAATTGTCAAATAACGGAGTATAGAATTTTTTTTTTAATTTTTTCCGACTTTTTTATAAATAAATTTCGCACATTCATTAATTCGCATTAAAATTACTCAACAACAGTTTTTTTTTAATTCTCTTGTAAAAAAATAAATCATGGTTAATTAATTAAAATAATATTTTTTTCATTTTTAAAAATGTTGTTTTTTAAAAAATAATATTTAAAAATGTTCCAAGTAAAGCTTGATACCGTTCGTCGAACCTAAAACCAATAAATTTTGTAGTCTATCCTTTTTAAGACCGCTGAATAAGGAAATTTTTTCTTGACCCTCTCTTATCTTTTTTTACTTTTAATAAATAATAATTATTTATTAATGAATAAAGTTAACAGATTACAATATTCCAAGGATAGGTAGGCCTTTTTAAAATCAAAATCCCTTTTTAACAAGAATAGCTTTTTTTTTTTTTGTTTAATGATACGATTCATATCTAAAATTTACGATTGAAAGATAATGAGAATATTCAAACAAACAAAAAATACATCCCTCATTTTTTATCATCAATCCCAATTTCTATCAATAAAGTATAGAGATAAAATAGATGCTATATTTTAAATGCACTGGAATTCCTTTCCTCTTTAAATTCATTGCTGATGATTTATTTCTGTGTGGTTAGTGACCGATAAAAAATTTTAAAATATTTTTTGTTACGAATCAAAAAAAAAAATGTTTTAAGTAAATTTTATATTAAAATAATATTAATTTAGGCAAAAAAAAAAAAAAATCCCTTGTTTCCATACCATAGTCAGAATTTTTTTTTGGTGGGGGGAGGAGGTGGAGTTTGGATGGTCACATGCCCCTAGAATATAAAATATTTTTTATAATTTCTACAGCATTTAAAATTTTAAAACTATATTTATTTATTTTTGACATTTCTGGAAAAGGGGAGGAAACGGCCTTGGATCTCCTTCCTGGCATCGGCCCTGATTTATATTACAAACTAGAGAAGTGAAACTTTTACATAAAATTCACATTCCCATTAAGAAATTTGTCAGATATGTTCAAATAATTTTCAATTAGAAAAAAAATATTTTAATTTATTAATTAGTAAATAAAGGTGAGATAATATATAATACATATAGACCAATTTATTTATTGGTTTATTTATTTTTTGATTTTTTTAATTTCTACCATAAAGCAATAAAGTTTTTATAGGGTGAATCTTTTTATTATAGGCGCTTACAAAGATGGTTGGTTGTCTATCTTACAGGCGTATTTTGAATATTTTTGGATTTCTATTGGAATCCGAAAAACATTTCTCGAATTTTTTTTTTTTTTTTTTGTATTAATCATTAAGCGTTTTTATTTATTTAATATATTGCAATTTAAATAAATTTTATCTATCATGGCAGAGAGTTAACATCTTGATTCATTTTTTTTGCTATTTATTTTGATAAAAGTAAATAGTTCTTAAATTTTTTCTCTATCAGATGTAAATTCTGTAGAATTTTTTTTTTTCAGTCATTTCTGGTGCAGAGGCCATTTGACTATTATAAATTTATTTATTAATTATATTTTAAAGTATCGATGGCTTCCGGCGGGCGTTCAATGGTTCTAGAAATTTTATTTTATATTATACAGAGATTATAATTATTCTTCTTATTTTAAAGTGTTTTCTGACTAGAGCTTTGAAGTTATTTATACTTGAGTGTTCTCGCGCTCCTTAAATCAATTTGACATTTTTTTTAAATGGAGATATTTAATTTATGTGAGGTTTAACTGGGTTTTAAATGATAGAAACATTTGGATTTCTAACTTGATATATTTCGGGTTATTAGTCCATTTGATCAAGAGTTACATACGAAAACATTTCAAGCACTGTCCCTTTCAAAATAGTTCCCCTCTTCTGACAATACACCGTTCCAATCGTTTCTTCCATCTTTGGAACTCCACCTAGAACACATTTTGTGGG
Organism: Euborellia annulipes; assembly: GCA_023213315.1. Classification (NCBI taxonomy): domain Eukaryota; kingdom Metazoa; phylum Arthropoda; class Insecta; order Dermaptera; family Anisolabididae; genus Euborellia; species Euborellia annulipes. Next base: position 174,258 of record JAKCPI010002671.1, read on the forward strand.
ACGGAGCAGGTTTCTCGTCACATTGTCCTGTAACTTCTCTATGGATTGGAAAAAACCTCTTTCAACGTATGAATTTGTGCCACGTGGCCAGATGGTAAACAAGGAAGGCTACCAGGGAATCCTAGTGAGCATGAGGGATGCTGTGCGCAGGAAGAGAGAGGTCTGAATTGTGGGATAACCAGAGTTGGATGTTGCATCTTGATAATGCACCAGCTCACGCGTCTCTCCTTGTCTGCAGCTATCTATCTAGCTAAACACCACATTTCCGTTGTGCTCCATCCACCTTATTCTCCGTCCGTCGTTTCCAAACCATAGAGGAGATACAGGACAAGGTGGCGAGAAACCTGCGCGCCGTCCCAAAAAATGTGTTCCAGGAGGCGTTCTAAAAATGGAAAAAAAACTATGAGAACGGTGTATTGCCAATAGAAGGGACTATTTTGAAAGGGACAGTGCTTAAAATGTTGTACAATAAGCAATAAAGCTGATACAGCAAAACGTTCTGTTTCTTTTTGAACAAACCTCGTATAAAGAGTTAAAAATTAAAATATTTCTTTCATTTAAAAACCCACATAAATTAAATATTCCCATTTATAAATATGTTGTACACGAAATACCTACACCGCAGCATTTTTTTCCTTTATTAAATGGCCTCTTCTTGGCCTGTTTGAATAATTTGACATAAATGGCGATATCGCTAAATATAATAGCAACAGCCACAATGATCGTACCTGTTAAGAAGTGCTTTATCAAGGTTAAATCTCGGATTGATCTTGTCAAAAGACCCAGGAAGCCAACATTTTTTACGAGATGTTGTTGATTAAACATCAAATGGTTTTGGATCCTGAAAAGAAAACAAGTTAAATAAATAAATGACTATACAACAAGAATAAAAATATTGGAAGAATTTACATAAGGAGACGAATCTTATATTTGATAATACTATAGAAGCCGCATTCAATATGACTGATAGGCACCCATCCTTACTTTCACTTTAATTTTAAGTTATAGGCTACCTTAGTTATACCTTTTTATACTATAGTATAAGAGACAATGTAAAGTTTTAACAAATTCATAATAATGAAAAATATGGTTTTGATTTTTTTACCTAATAAACCCTAAAGACGAAAAAAAGGCCTTTTATCCAATTTATTTTTAGTAGTGTGTGTAACACTTTCCAACAAGTTAAAAGGTGTTTGTTGCCCATTTACTTCTTTAGAGATCACAAATTAAAGAAAATAAAAGTGAAAGGTTTGTTTGGATGCATATCTAACAAATTGCAGGCGGCGATAATTCACAGATAAATTAAAAAAATTGGTGTGGACAATTTTACTTCGGTAATCGAAAGTTGTGTACTGTGTCCCAGATTTTTGTGTGATGTTTTAGTTTCGACAGTAGGGTACAATTGAATTCAAGATGTAAAATTTATAAGTATGAGAAAATATTTATATTTTGATACCATGGAACCATTTCTCCTATCTTTTCTATGGAGTACAAGAGTAAGTGGTCTTCAGAAGATTTCAATCACATAATGAGAATATACATTTTATAGAGAATCTAAAAAATAATTGATTTTTGAATTTTAAAAAAAATCGTTGGATCAAATTTTGAGAAAATCGAAAAAAACTGAAAAGTGAATCAGTAAAGTACTAGTACTCTTTGGTCGATTTTGTTAAAAGTTCGTGTCACTCCCATGGGGGTTACTTAAATATAAAATTTCAACTTCCTAGCTCTTTTCGTTCTTGAGATATTTTGTTCACAGACACACACAAGACAGACACACACACACACACACAAGAAGACCATGTCGCGAAAACCACTTTTTAGATTCAGGGGACCTCAAAACATGAAGATCCATCAAAATCTCGACATCGAATTTTTGAATGAATCAATACTTTCTCTCTATATATATATTACATATATACATAGGTAAGAGAAAGTAAAAATACGTGTATTAGAGATATTGATATTATTTTTTTAATATCCCTCTCTTTAATAAGTCTTTCAATAAAAACAAAAACAAAAAGCAAGATGCAAATTTAAATTATCAGATAAATAAAGTCCTATAATAGAACGATGTTGTACAAATAAATAAAAGAATAATGCGTATATAGAAGCTTTTAGTATGAAATGTAGAAATTTTAAAGACTCTCAAATAAAGGTTGTTTTTGTATTCTTAGCGAAAGAGAAAACACCCCCATTATTTTGCTATCAAAATAACATGTAAAAACTTGATTCAATTTCGAACAAAGAAGAAATCCTCCCTCTCTTTTTTTGTGGTTTTTTTTTTTTTGAGGCACTTCTCTTGAGGAATCTCGCCATAATTAGGCAGCCCGAGGGTTTTCGCTCAGAGGGGGGGACGGACCGTCCGTCCAAATCATTTGCACAGGCGTTAATTCCAACTTGTTTTACGATGTTGACTTTATGTTAGAACTTTGTGCCGATAGCCGCTCTATTGAGTGCCTAGATTGTTTTACAACGGTCCATTTTCTTGGGCAAACTTCTTCGGGACCTCACAAAATGGCGCCTCTAATCCTGGGCTATTGTGCGGCCTCCCACTCCGTTTCTATTCATCCCCATAGACAAGCCTCCATTATCATTTATTATTATTATTATTGTTATCATCATTTTTTTTTATCTTTTCCATCTAAAGAGCCATTCTAAAATAGAAATGGAAAAACTATAGGAGGATAAAAATTAAAATTAGAGCACTACGTCTGACAACTAAAAGACTCTTAAAATATATATATTTACTCAAATAAAATTTGATTATTTTTAAAATCCCACGGTGGATTGAATGAAACTACGTTTTAATGGTTCTTATAATTCATTGATAATTCATTATGTTACCCAGAATGCTTTGTTGAAATTTCTCACTTCATCATCCTTAAAGAACCTATAATGTGTGTATAACCCAAATGTCCTCATGTCAGTTATAAAGATTCAAATTATGTTGAGCTGGAGCTTTGAAATTGTGTATATCTTAAAGTGGCGCTACACGATGCGTCAAACACCTTCCAACAATGGATGGATAGTTTATCGCGTCGTATAGCATTGAACGATGACATTCCAATCTTGGGTCGAATTTTCACATTAAACCAAGTACATGATGCTATTCCGAATCCTTCCAACACATGTAAGTTGGTCTCATCAAATAGCCTGACTTTGAATGATGATTTACCAACTTCCAACATAGGCGTTGGAACATTTGTTGTTCCAAAGTTCGACTACATGATGCTACATTATTTGTGCCAAATGTTGAAAGGTATCGTAGCATTGTGTATGTCGGCTTTAAATAATCGCCACACCTGGTAGTGTATTAGAACGGGGAACGGGGGGGGGAGGGGGGGTTCCCCGGGGCCGCCCTCCAGGGGGCGGCTGCTCCCTAAAATTCTAATAAAGATATTTTTCATGATTAAAATTTCAATTAAAAAAATCATTCTTGAAATTTTTCTTCAGGGAGCGGCTAGTGGAATCTAAAATTTCAATTAAAATAAATCATTTTCTTGAAATTTTTTCTTCAGGGGGTTAGTGGAATCTTAAAATTTCAATTAAAATAAATCATTTTCTTGAAATTTTTTCTTCAGGGAGCGCCTTTAGCTGGAATCTTAAAATTTCAATTAAAATAAATCATTTTCTTGAAATTTTTTCTTCAGGGGCGGCCTTTTAGCTGGAATTAAAATTTCAATTAAAATAAATCATTTTCTTGAAATTTTTTTCTTCAGAGGGCGCCTTAAGCTGATATCTTAAAATTTCAATTAAAATAAATCATTTCTTGAAATTTTTCTTCAGGGAGCGGGCCTTTAAGCTGATATCTTAAAATTTCAATTAAAATAAATCATTTTCTTGAAATTTTTCTTCAGGAGCGCCTTAAGCTGGAATCTTAAAATTTCAATTAAAATAAATCATTTTCTTGAAATTTTTTCTTCAGGGAGCCCGCCCTTTAAGCTGAATCTTAAAATTTCAATTAAAATAAATCATTTTCTTGAAATTTTTTCTTCAGGGGGCGCCTAAGCTGAATCTTAAAATTTCAATTAAAATAAATCATTTCTTGAAATTTTTTCTTCAGGGGCCGGGTGCTGAGATCTTAAAATTTCAATTAAAATAAATCATTTTCTTGAAATTTTTCTTCAGGGGCCAGGCTTTAAGCTGGAATCTTAAAATTTCAATTAAAATAAATCATTTTCTTGAAATTTTTTCTTCAGGGGGCCGGGCCTTAAGCTGGAATCTTAAAATTTCAATTAAAATAAATCATTTCTTGAAATTTTTTCTTCAGGGAGCCCGGCTTTAAGCTGAAATCTTAAAATTTCAATTAAAATAAATCATTTTCTTGAAATTTTTTCTTCAGGGAGCCCGGGCCCTTTAAGTGAAATCTTAAAATTTCAATTAAAATAAATCATTTTCTTGAAATTTTTTCTTCAGGGAGCCCGGGCCCTTGACTCAGGATAGCTAAAAACGCAGATTTCAGTGGTAATTTTCAAAAAATTTTCCATACCCCCAGATTCGGGAAATCCTCTGTCCGGATCTGGCCTCGATAAATTATTGTACTCTTTGTATAGGGAACTTTGAAAAATTTTTAAATAACTTTATTTAAAAAAATATTGTAAGCTGTGTAACTATTTCAATAGTTGTGTCACAAACTGTGTAAAAAATTGTTGGCATGAAGGCACAATAGCTTTACATACTAAAAAAAACTTTTTTTTTTTTGGGGGGGGCCCGGGTTAGTAAGTAGCCCCGGGGCCCGTAAGTTGTCTGCGCCCTGATTAGAACACTTGCCTTAAACTATTACCGTATCATAATTTGATGCTCTGCCTTTGAAAAATAAGTTTCACTTTAAAAAATATTAAAAGTAGATAATCTTGGACAAATACGATTCTTCGAGATGACTAAAAGCGTTTCTTTCTCTTGTTCAAAATTTTCTCTAATTCTCCATTACTCCGATCTAAACAAGGACATTTATTATGGAAAATTCGGAGAATCACCATTAATAGAATTCCTCTCATATCATCTTTATTTAGTAAGTAGAGTAAAGTATACTAAATAAAGATGATATGATAGAAGTCCAATTAATGCTGGTTTCATTTTCCGGAGGTACCAGAACCAGAGATAATTTCCATTCAAATATTTTTATCTTATTTTTACAATATTTCACCATTTCGTTATTGTAGATAGAAACAGCATGACGTATCTCAATTTCCTCTCAGCTTCCCAAGTTTTTTTTTATTTAATATCTTTTTAGGCATTGGAAGCTATTTAGAAAATATTTAATTCCATTGAATGTTACCCAATTCATTTTGAAAATTTTCTCATGACATGGGATGATCTATTAATTCTTAAAAACAAAGAAAACAAGTCAAACCCAAAACGCAACATAGACACACCAGGTCCAAGAGCGGATCCAGAGGAGTTTCTCGGGGGGGGGGGGGGGATCTCGTGTGACTGGTCGCACAGCACACAATTTTTTCTTATTTTCGGTAATTTAAAGGCGCATTCTGTATTTGTTTACCAGAATATAGGCCTATATACAAATCAAATTTTTAAAAGTATTAATTTTTAAAATTTTATATTAAAAATAAAATTGTATTCCCAAAAAAAAATTAACTACCCCCTTTAACCCCTCTTGTATCCGCCCTTGATCAGATCCTAGACATGGACTATGTAGTTTTTATTTTTCCAGTGATATGATGTATTATTGACAGCTTTTTCATAGATCATGTTACAGATAAATAAATAAACTAGATCAATAGTGAAAATTTAGATACGTCATATTGCTTCTACAATGATTTTTTTTTTAATACAGAAAAAAGTGAGCTAATCAATCTTCATTTTAAACCAAATCGGACGCAAGAGTAACTACTGTTATTAATAAATGTTTCAAATATTATTTATTGAAACTTGCAATCCAATGATAAAAAATCTTGATCAAGTTTCTATGAATATTTATTTTATCTTTATATAATTTCCGTCAATATTTTCCTTCTCTCTCTCTCTTTTCATATTATCTTTCTATCGTTTAAAGTTTATGAAGTGACATATCTATAAAATATTATAAACGAAATTTGAAGTGCATAGCAAATAACATTTATTCTGGATGGGAAATGTACTTGAGGGCCATAGAAAGAGGGACAGGCCGAGCATAAAGCTAGCAAAAAGAAGAAGCAAAAAAAAAAAAAGAGATAGAAAGAGAGAGAGAGAGGAAAAAGTTAAAGAAGTTTTAGAATGGTTGGTTGGGTTGGAATCCTTTTGCAAAGCAACAGCCATTGGCTGATATCCTCTTTTTGCAAAACATCGCCCCCACATAAATGACCATCAAACTGACTTGAATTATTAATGAATGAGAATCAATTTTGATGTTTATTTTTATTTTTTTCTTTAATTATTATTATTATTATTATTATTATAGAAAGTCAAATGTTTTTAGAAAGATCGTTAGGATTGCCAAAAGTTTTTTTTTTTCTTTTTTTTAACGCTGGTCTGGGGGGCGGCAACCCCACACTCCCGGTTTGGTCCCTTGGCCGGAGGCGGATCAATACGAGCGCAGGCAGCCGGGCCAGGGAGAGAAAACCTCCGCCTCCAACCAACCAACCGCCCCCCTAGCAGGAGAGACTTGACACAACCCCAGGGCAGAAGCAGAAGCTTGCTTTTGCTTTTGCTTTTGCCTCTGCCTGCCTTTGCTTTACTTAGCTCACTCTCTCTTCTCTCATCTCTACTCACTTGTATACAAATATAATAAATTCACTTTATTATTATTTACTATGATTATATTAACACGAAATTTTATTAAATATTTTTTGATATTTTTTAAAAAATAATTAATTAACAAAATATTAGTTTCATAAAATTTTAACTCATATAATGATAAGAAAAATTTTATATAAATAATTAATAAATCAAACAACCGGGAGTTGAGCCACGGATTTGCTGAGTACAAATCAGTAGATCCGTGGTTCAACTCTCAGCAGCATCCCTATCTTTTTCGGCTGTTTGATTTATTAAATATTAATTATTTATATTTATATATGAATTTTCTTCAAGGACCCAAACGTGATATAGAGTACTATTTTTATACAATTAAAAAATACTTCTTTTCCCTGTAATAATAGTAGTAATTTTGGGTTTGAGCTCCGGTATTTACTTTCGTGAAGGGAATGATTATCTCTAACTCTTGTGGTCTTGGAAAAAATATATTTAATTGTGATACTATTTAATATTAGAAATGTCATTCAAAGATTTTTTAGCGATCTATTTACCAAATTTAGTGCAAGACCGTTGCAATATTTTGTAAGCATCGTAGCCTCGCCTTCTTATCTTCACACCAAATTTTTTTATTCGGCTTAGAATATACACTATATAGGAGTAAAAAAAAAATTTCAATAATTTATACCTTATTTAACCCAAGAAGGCTTTTTTTTAATTTTAAGTGTTCGGCGTCAATAAATTAAAATTTTCCTCTTCTTTAAAAGCTTTCGTACTAATTCTTTTTTTTTTCTCCAAATGAAAAAAAAATACACCTTTAACGAATTAGATTTTTATCTTTTATTATTTATTATAATTAAATAAATTGGATAATTACCGAAATATCTAAAAAAAAAAGTGAGTTTTTAATGAACTATATATCATCATATAATGTAAAATTAAATTTTTTTGAATTAATATTAGCATTTTTTATGAATAATATTTATTTTTTTATAGAAAAAACTCCACCACTATGAAAAATTGGAAAACTTATTCTTTCGCCGAAATAATAGGCATCCGACAGTACAAACAAATTATTTTTGACACTTAAGATATTTGTGTATTCATTTAGAACCTATACAGAGATATAAACTTTTTTTATAGGCCAATAAAATGAAAGGGGAATCATTAATGCATGTTCCTAATTCTTTTGGCATGGTTAATATCAATAAATAGAAGAAAAAGTTACTTTTTTTATTAAATAATATTGTAAGGGTGTATTTACTAAAAAATGAGGACACGAATTCTAAACCGCGACTACGCTTAGGTATTAATTTCATATCTCTTTTTAATATTGAGGCTCTATAACGTTATTTATTCAATAAGTGAAAAAAACGCATTATCTTTAAATATTATTTCAACGCCATTTATAAATTTTTTTAAATTATAGTATAATTTAACAAATATAGTTTTTGATAATTTTATTTTAATTTATAAATGAATAGACTATCAAGAAATGTTGGAAAATTATCTTATCTCTTGGTTTAACACTTTTAGTTAAAAATTTATTAATAAAAAAAAATCCCCCTAAAAAAGTGTCATTCTGAACTTTCTCTTTTTTTTTTTACCTGAGAAGATTTTGTTCACATTTTCTCTCTCTCTCTCTCTCTCATCTCATAATTTTAAAAGAGAGAAAAAAAAATGTGAAAGTTGAATGGAGAAAAAGGGCTCTAATAAATCTCGTAAGTGTTTAATTGAATTGAAAAATAAATTTTTAACCTTTTACAAAAAGTAGCTCATACATTTCAAAGTGTTTGTGAGTGAATGTGTTCATTCGTGCGCGCAAATGGAGGAGGCACTAAACTATAGAAGCCGTTTCGATGTCAAAATGGTTAGGTCCAGAAAATAAATAATAGAGAAATATAATTTTAATATATGAAAATAGATAGGGCGAAAATTTTCTTAATAATCCGCTTAAAGTTTTTCTAGTAAATAAATAAAAAATTAAAAAGAAAATTTAACAATATCTTTTATAAAAAAAATATGGTGTGATGGTCTCACAGCACACAATTTTCTCTTAGTTTCAGTAATCGAAAGTTGTGATCTGTGCTTGCCACACCATATTTTTTGTGTCGAGATATATTTAGTTTCCGCCGATGTATTAGAATTCAAGATGTAAAATTTATAAACATGGATAAATATTTATCTTTTGTTGCCATGGTAATAATTACGAAGTACAAAAGTAAAGTGAGCTTCAAAAGATTTCAAAGGCAAAATGAGAATATACATTTTAAAGAGCATCTGAAAAATATTTATTCCCCTCTAAAATGAATATATTTGGATTTAAAATTTAAACTTTTTTTTTGAGGGGGAGGGAGGGACGTATAATATAATGTTCCGGGACCCGGCTAGGCCATTGGCCCTGTTCAAAACCTTAGTATTGCCTTCAGGGGCGTATATAAGGGGGGGGGGCGAGGGCCCCCCCCCCCCCGAAATTTCTCAAACACATATACATAAATAGGGATATACAGACAACAGCACAACAAATTTTTCCGCAGGATGGAAAACTTTGGTTCTGCAAAAGAAAAAATGTTCCGCAAAAAATTTCTTGTGAAACAAATTTAGTTTATTAAAAAAAAAAATTTTCAGCAGAAAAATTTTTGAGTTCGGGCCCCCCCCCCGAAAAAAATTTCTATATACACCCCTGATTGCCTTCCACGGCTTTATCTGACCAATATGAGTCTTATTCATGAAATATTTAGTTGACACACACACCCATAGACAAAACAGTACAGGGACAGAGCCTTTTCAGGGATCAACTTTTTTTTGCACTCAAGGGTCCTCAAAATGTGTCCAAATTTCAAAGGATTTTTATGAGATCGCAATACTTTCTCCCTATATTGTAAATATGAGGTAAAAGAAGTCGACTCACATTCGCCAACCTTATTAGTCACTGGGTTTGATGTGTATTTCAATGAAAATTTTAATTACATAGACTTAAAGAAAGACAAAGATTATATATGTATGAATTTAGATGGCCCTGATGATGAAAAAGAATGTATATATTATAATTATAGTTTGGAGGGAAAGTGTAGGTTTTACGTGAAACATATTTATAAGTAAAATTATTTAGTATATGTGAGATTTCACTAATTTGTAAGTTATAAATGAAAGAAATATTTGAATTTATAACTCGATATATTTCGGGCTATGAACCCAGCCTCAGGAGTACATGTGACTGACAGTGAGTGTGACTCACATTGTAGATTCAATCACGGGAGACCTTTCAGTTCCTTCTATTTAAGAGCCATCTTCAGTCCTTAGATTGAAATATATGATATATCAAACTCACCAGTGGGACCTATCGTAAAATATTTTTGACCTGGAATATACATGTGTAACATTTTTATGATGAAACAACGGGGAATGTATATGTCAAAAATAACAATGACTAACTCTGTGCAATTGTATTTCAATCTAAGGACTGAAGATGGTTCTTAAATAAAAGGAACCGAAACGTCTCCGGTGATTGAATCTGCATACAGAGTCTATTTATTGGCTGCTCATGCCCATAATTATCTATCTATACATCTCAGAGCCACTACTTCGAACAAATTTTACTTTTAATTATAATTTTATATTTTTTTTTATAAATGACGATTGGGGTTAAATGCTGGACTAAATATAGCAAACTATCACATCTTGGGAACCGCTTTTTATTATAAGAAATATTTCAGCCGGTCTAACGCCTAGCCATCTTCAGTGGAGGAAATATGCATTCCTAGCATTTCCGCTGATATTCAAAAAAATTGCATGAACAGAAGAGGGGGAAATCGAACTGTTATACAATAATATAAGGTGGTTCCTAAGATTTGCTGTATTTTTTTTTAAATATATACATTATATGCAGGGCCGTGCCTAGGTTATTTAGCGCCCGGGGCAAGTTAGTCCTTTAGCGCCCTTTGTATATATTTTTTACATTGTCACAATAATGTTTCCCCGTCCGAAAAAATATTTTACCTTTTTTTTAGAGACGCTAAATTTTTGCGCCCCTTCAAAATTTGCGCCCTGGGCAAAGGCCCCGGTCGCCCCCCCCTCCTAAGCACGGCCCTGATTATATGCGTATTTACTTCCTACCGGAAATTGTGCTATTTTTGATTAAATTTTCTGAAAAAAATTTTTTTTCAATGGATTTCTGCCAGCATCGATTTAAACAAAGTTCAAGGATTTTAAGGATTTTGTTGTTCGACTATTCACCGGCCAGAAATAAATTTTGACTTGAAAAACCATGAATAAAAAATAAATCAAATAATAAATCTTACGAGTATTTATAGAGGCGGAGGCTTTTTTCGCCAAAGGCTGGCTGACCGAAATACACATCTGCTCAGTGTGGCACAGGCGCCCTCTTTTTTTTTATTTTATTTTTATTATCCATCCGCTAGTTCATAAATTATTTTTATTTTTAAAATATACACGTACCTAATTAAATTGCCATAATCAAATTAAAAAGCATTCTTTTAGAACATTGTTTCTGGAAACATTTTACGTATGTTATATTTACATAACGATGCGTTAATTTCCTACAAAAAAAAAATTTAATTTAACATTTACACAATTTTACTAAATATATAAATTCGCTAATCACATTTCCAATGGGATATTTATCTTTCAGGCGAACCTCGCAAATTTCCAAAAGGAAATAAATAAAATTTATAACCTCAAATTGTTGTAAAATGAATAAATTAAATTTTATATACAATATAATTTTAATTTATTATTTATTTTTATTGTAAATGATAGTAATTTCTAATAAATTTTTTATTCGTTGAATAAATAAAATTAGGAATTGCTCACTTTGTTGTTATAGGTGTTTAATTTAACATTAAGGTTTCTATACCTCTTATAAAACGGTGTAATTTGGAAAAGATAATGTAGGCAAATTAAATTTTTTGGACATAATTGGCTTTTGTTTACTTTCTCTTACTTATATATGTATATATAGTGAGAAAGTATTGGATTCATTCATTCGTTTTGAGCTCCCCTGAGTCCACAAAAGTGGTTTTTGTTACATGGTCTGTCTGTCAGTGTTTTGTTTGTAAACAAAATATCTCAAGAACGAAAAGAGCTAGGAGGTTGAAATTTTATATATAAGTTGGGTATCCCCTTGGGACATGACGCGAACCTTTTGAACAAAATCAGTCTAAAAGTACCAGTACTTTACTGATGAACTTTTTCAGTTTTTTTTTTAATTTTCTCAAAATTCACTGCAAATATTTTGATTAAAATTCAAAAATCAATTATTTTTTAGATGCTCTTTAAAATGTATATTCTCATTTTTAAATGACAAATTTTGAAAACGTCCCCAACAAATTCTTGAAATTTTCACTACCAAATTTGTTTCTAATACAATCACAAGTTTATAAAAAAATGTTTTTGTATTTTGTCTATGAATCAAAATAAATATTAATGGAAAAAAAAATATTTTACAATAATAAATTGATAAATTCACATGGATATAAATCTTTCCTAAAAACAAAGGAACACTTTTGTTAAAAAAATTTATTATTCTTTTAATAATTAAATTATCTTCATGCCAAAAAAAAATCTTCCAACAAGACTACGTTTGTACCAAACTAAAAAAGGAAATATTTGATTTGTATCATGTTAATAAATATTTAAATAAATTTATTTAACAAGAAATAAAATGCAATACAAAAAGAGAAAACAAAAAAACATTTATTTATATACATCAATATTGAATTTTAATATTGTTTTGAATTATTCATATTATGTAAAAAGATTATTATTCGAAAGAAGTAAAAAAAAAAAAAGTTTTATATAAAAATGTTCTAAATATTATAAATTCTATAAAAAAAGCAAACAGGTTTATATAATTAATTACTAAGACTTTTTAATTTTTTTTTTAATTTAAGGTCTTTTTCAGCATATAAGGCCATTTAGACCCCTATTTATTTCAAATGATTTGTACCGGTAGTCAATTCAAATGAAATAAATTTTTCTCGCTTGGGACGGGAAGCGAACCTTGAATTCCGGCATGAGAAACTAATGCTTTATCTCTGAGCCACTGGTCCCGGGAAATGATTATTTTTACGTTTTAATCTTTTAAAAAATCTGGTGTGACTGGTCGCACAACACACAACTTTCTCTTACCTTCGGTAATCAAAAGTTGTGTTCTGTGCTTGTCCCACCAGATTTTTTGAGTCGAGATATATTTACCATGTTGCGAAAACCACTTTTTTGGATTCAGGGGACCTCAAAATTCATCAAAATCTCGACATCGAATTTTTGACATGAATCCAATACTTTCTCTATATATTAACATATATAGAGGTAAGAAAAAGTAACAATTAATTTTCACTTGAATTAAAAGTTTATTTTAATGAAAAATTAAGATCAATTATATTTAATAATAAATAGGCGGATAGTTAATGATATTCATTCTAATATACGTAGTTCATTAAAAAAAATTATTTGAAGATCGAAAGTGACAAACTAGACCCTGATGACAGGACTATAGTTTCTGATACTTGTGGCCCTCATATAAACACAGAAACTATCTATAATAGGAGCCAACCTTCTTGAAGAAATTAAATATTTTTCACAATAAAAAATATAGAATTATTTTTTATTTTCAGATTTATTTGTGAATGAAATCGTAACAGTTTCGGCATACAAGGTTTTCAACAAATTAATAAATTACAAAAATCATTCTTACCCCGAATCTTTAAACATCGATATCTCAATTTATGCAATACAAATTTTGATCAATAAAATTTTTTTTTTTAAATATTTACCTCAATATTTTTTACCTTAATGATTTTGTCAGAGATTTTTTAAAATATTTATAAATTTGAAATTATTTGATATAAAATTATATGATGCAGCTTAAACAGGGCTATATAAACAGAAGATAAACTGACATATTTTCTTTTTTTTTCTACAGTATTTAAAAAAGACCTGATGATGGCATTGTATGCCGAAACTCTTACAAAGTTTAAATTTTTAATAAATTCCTAAAAGTTTTAGAATAATTCGTAAAAATGAAAAAAAAAAAAAAAAAAACGGTTTATCACACAAGGACGTAGTGTAGACTGTGCTAAAAAACCGCCGCCTTCAGATAGGCCACCAAACTTACTCATCACTAAATAGGACCTACAAATACAATTTTATTGCCTATCTCTGTTTATGCACTTTTGTCTTGATCTAAATCTTAAGAATGACCTAATAAACAGGGCAATAAAAGTGTGTTTATAGAGGTGAGTAGATTTGGATGCCTCTCTGACAGAGTGAAGGCGACGTCAACTATTTTGTAGGCTACACTTTAAAGCTAAAGACTATAATAATAATATAAATAAAAATTTATATTAATCAATAACTAATTTTGTGTTATATACCATATAGGTATTTTATATATTATAGACTATAACCTTTCTAATTTTTTTTGGTATGGTCGCTCTATTTGATTAAATTTGCATTTTTTTATTTTTACTGATATTCTGTTCCGGTATCATCTGACTAATAAATGTCGCCGATTTGATGGTCATATCAACTCTTTAAAAAAATGGCCATACCATTAAATTTATCTAAATATCGGATATTTATTTTATCTCCTTGAATATTTTATTTATTAGGTTAAATAATTTAAAACTTTTTCTTATATATACTTTTTTTATTTGAATAAAATTCTTATCTAAATTTAGCCAATAAGCCGATAGGTCCTATTTTACAGATTTTATTGTCTTAGACAGGCAATTTCTTTAGATTTAAATGAATGTTTTTTATTCGTATATCTTTAAAAGTGTTGTTCAATTGTATCTACAATTGATCCGTAATTGGATCCATTATCTTTCCAATACATTAATAATCCCCATCCTTACTCTTAAGGGGGGGTCCATGATGGGGGTGTTAGGGGATGGGGGATCCATCTAATGTATTATAATCCGATGCAAATTCCTGGGGGAACTCTCTCGTCTCTGATTGGCTTAAACATTCCGCCGGCTTTATCCAATCGTTCCAGACACTGTAGAGGAATAGACATAAATTTTAATTTATCTTTTTCTTCTTTTTTTTCTGGTGAATATTTATTACACGCATGGGAATATTTTAATTTCATAAATTATGATTCAGAAGTGGTAGACCTAATGCATCCAATAGGGGAGCTGAGTATCTTAAAATTCCGTTCCGCAAATCGCATGTAGATGTTCCGTGAATATAAAGAATTTCAACATATACATAAAATAAAAAAAATATTTAGACCGGGCATGTTCAATCTATATGCTCTTTATATGTTTCCCACATATAGGTAATATTAAAAAATTAAAATAGATTTTAAAATAATAAATGAACATTTATGTATATTGTTAACACTGTAGATAGTTTTTATGACTATTGTTTTATACTCCCTCCGTGCCAAATTAGTTCCTAAATTTTTTTTCTTTAATTTCTCCAATCACTTAACAGAGAATAACTCCAATTATAGAGAGAAGGAGGAGACATTGACAATGTTTGAAAATTTTCATGGCAAGTGGGATTTGAAGTTTTGTAGCAACTCTAGATTCGTAATTCGGATCTTATCCGATTAGCCATGAGCCTCCTCAAATAAATATTCAATATTTAAATTAACTTGTATTTTTATTTATTTATTTAAGGTCTATTTCGGCAACGGAGGCCATTTAGACCCCGTTTCTATTTATTTCAAACTTTATTGTATTTGATATTACAATTATTATAAACCTGTTATTTGAATTTTTTTTTTTCTACTTTTCATAAAAGCGGCATTTTTTTGTAACAAATTTTTCGAAGCAACATTTTGAAACTAATTTGTCACGGGTGATGTACTTAAGGAGGGAACACTTGGCAAGCTAATATTAATGATTGATACCATCAACCTAAAATCTCTGAAAAATATTAAATTAAAATCATCAGTAGCCTACCAATAATCAGTAGAAAAATATTCAGCAACTAATTTGGGCGGATGGAGTATTATATTTTATTTTATTATTGAATTTAAATTTTACGCATTGTGTAAATTTTGATTGTGGCTCAGGAATTTGTTGGCCGGATAAAGATTATCGTTTGGTCATAACTCTGAAAAAGCTTGTTCTTGGTTCATTAGAGATTTTCTTTGACTTTATACAAGAATTTGTTGTATGCATTACATACTATTCTTTTTGTTTGCTGAAAGGTATGCAACCAACATGGCGAACTTTCTAATAGCTTCTCAGCTCGTCTAGAACTTGAGGACTTGACATGCGTATTAAATTTCGGTAGAAATTCATTACTGAGCATCAATTAATCAAAAAGTGATTTGTTCATAAGAGTTGCATGCCTATCAGTAAACAAACACATGAATATATTTCTGCAACCGCTGGTATTATGCAATTCATTACATTACTCTTTAAAGATGTGTGAAGGTCTCTTTCTGAATTATTACCCTTTGAGAAATGCTGATCTATTGACAAAAACCAAACCATTAAAAGAATCTGGAACAGATGGTCTCGAAAATGTGACTTTCTTCTGGGCAGGTAGAAATCGGAAATCGGCTTTTCACTAAAAGTTTTTGTTTGTTAAGGGTTATTACTCACTAGACTTGGCCATTCTATAGCTCAACTAAAAAACCAAATTCATTTTTTTAAGAGAAAGTAACTAAAGAGGAAGTTTATTTTTTTAATGCTTATATTTATATTATTAGCCTATATACCATTAAACTCGGAAACTAGTTTTGTTTTGTTTTTTTTTTTCTTCATATTTTTTAGTTATTAAACTTAATGAATTATGGTGTCTCCTAAAAACAAATATAAATCACCGAATTTATTATTTTTTCCTGTTTTGATTTATTTTTATGTTAAAGTATAACGTTTCAACTTTCCATTTAGTAATTTATGTTTATGTATTTTAAGCCCAAAAATAATTCCGATGTTAAGTGACTGACTTCTTAACTGATTAGTTAAATTATCGATAAATATCAAATGAATAGACAATTTGACGTAAGCAAAATTGAATACCATTTTAAAAAAAAATGTGGCATGCGCCTTCAAATCAAATATAGATATATAATAATAATCATTACTAATTTATGAAAAAGAACGACTGTCTATAAATCAGAATTATGTAAAAGGAGAGTCAATTTCTAGAGGGTATCTATCGTAGTATCAAACTTCTACTTTCACACAATTTTGATTATTAATTTTCTCTAAAAAATAAAATTATTAATAGTTATGTTTATAAAAACCCCGTAAAATAATTGAGAATCTAAAAAAAGAAGGGCTTTATTCAAATAAGGGGACAAGTTTTATAAATAACAAAGTGGTAGAAGAACGTTTAGTAGATTAATAAAAAAAAGTATTTTCTGCCCTTCATACTGATGTTTCGTAGACTAAACATCATCCTACCATAGAAAAATATCTTGCCTGCAACAACCTTCTCATCTTTCAAGTGGGATCGCAGGTGTATCAGTCGATGGTAAGTAATATATCTTCCGACTAATATCTTGCGGATGGATGACGTTTAGTCTCCGAAAGGTCGGAATAGAAAATAAAGAGACTTGGGCTGAATAAATTTTTTTTTATTCACACTCGGTTAGGCGCACCCCTAAAGTTACACGGATAGTCGTTGATCTGAGAGATCCATGTGAGAAAACGTTGATAATTTTGAAAAATGCCAGTGCATATCTCATTCATTTGGTGGATTAAGATAAATATAAACAATAAGGGGATATAGGACAAAGCAGCTAGGTAGTTAGTCTCCACGAAATGAAACTCTCTGATGAGGAAACAGTTTCGGTTTTAATGAAATAATGATGGTTATATTTTATTAAAACCGAAACTGTTTCCTCAACAGAGAGTTTCATTTCGTGGAGACTAACTACCTAGCTGCTTGCTCCTTTATCCCCTTATTGTTTAATACGATAAATATAATCATCAATTTTGATATAGGTGTTTATTGAAGGTATTGAAGGCAGTATATACTGCCTAGGAGCGTTAGGGATCTGTGAGATCCGCAAATTTTCAAATATTTGTTATTTTTTTATTTGGGTTTTTCTTGGATATTATTGTAGACCTACAGCAGAGACCAACCCCTCAAATCCATAAAGAAATATTACAATTGCAAAATTTTTATATAATTGAATGGGACACTGCTCTAGATGTACAATAATATCCAAGAAAAACCCAATAAAAAAAATAACAATTACTTACAAATTTGGTCTGCGGATCTCACAGGTCCCTAACGCACCTTTGGCAGTAGGTAGTCTATATGTCACCTTTCGAAAAGTCAAAACAACAATGAAGTGTGACGTCGGTCAAGCTAGGAGGCTCATGTGATGAGTATTCTTCCACCCCAAAACAAAATCGATATACGGCTATATATGAAGCTAGTGGATCTCACAGATTCAGCGCGACTAAATTCCTATAAACTTTATATATATAATACTACGTAGTTTGATGGATAAATTTTAGCGGACAAAAATTTTGTTGAATCATTTTTGAATTAAATATATGTTGTTTTTTATAATTTTCTTTATTCAAATTAATAAATTTTGTAATATTAATAGTATACTTAAGTCACTAATTAATATTGTTATAGTCTTTTTTTAATTTAAGATCGAGTTAATCTGGATGAGGGTATTTATCATTTCGATCCCCCCAATACAATAACTGACACTTGCGCAGGACAATAGTCTCTCTCTGTATGCATCCCAGGCAATGGGCAATACCATCCAGGGATATTTGGACCACACATTCGCATCCACACACACCCACATTCTCACCATTATTGCATATAAATACGTGCACATGTTTGCTTTTACGCTTGTAATATGCATCGAATGCGTTTCATTTTAATATTATAGCATTTAAAATACAAACAGAGAATTTTTTCCTTAGTTGAAAAATTTTAATTTGTTGATGTAAATTAAAAAGGCAATTGCTCAAAAGACTTTTCTATTGTCTTTTTTTTTAATTTATTCATTGTTATTAATCAGTTAATTGCGTGTTTTATTATTATTTAGATTTCATTCATTAAATCGCTGTTTTTTACTTTTTTATTTTCTCTTACCCTATATATGAAATATATAGAGTAGAGAGAAAGTTTTGCGATCATGTCAAAAATTCGATGTCAAGATTTTGATGGAAATACATGTTTTGGGGTCCCCTGAGTCCAAAAAAGTGGGTCCCGCAAATTGCTCTGTCTGTCTGTCTCTGTGGACATTTTTAAGCATTAAGGAAATGAGCTACGAGGTTGAAATTTCATATTTAAGTTAGGCACTTCCATGATGCGTGGAAATAAGCTTTTAAACAAAATCAGCCATAAGGTACTAGTACTTTTATTAGGAGAATTTTTATTAAGACCACATGGTCATAAATGTGGTCTATAATTAAAAATTCTCCTAATATTTTCTAATAAACTCCTAATATTTCAAACCACAAAAGCTTTAATAAACATACTAGTACTTTACTGATGTAAAAACCTCAAAAATATTGGACATTTTTCAGTTTTTTGCTTATATCTCGTAAACTAAGCATATGTTGCCCACCTTACTTTGCTCCAACGATTTTGATTAAAATTCAAAAATCAATTATTTTTTAAAATGTATATTCTCATTTTTCTCTCAAAATTGTTGGTAGCACAATTTGCTCTTGTACTAAATAGGAAATAGTTGCCATGCTAACAAAGTACAAATATTTTTCTATGATTATAACTCTACATTTTTTCCGCCCTCGGGGCTTGGTGTAGGGGTTAGCGTGCTAACCTCGTATACCAAAAGTCGCGGGTTCGGACCCCAGGCAGTCCGATGATTTTATTTAAGCCATTTGGATACCAAATGGCTTAAATAAGAATGCCTGGACCCCCAATATGTATAATTAATCAATAACGGATATCGTTTAAAGTCTTAAATGGCCTGAGTTGCCGAAAAGACTGTGTGAATGTGTCCGTGAGTGTGAGTGTGAATGAGAAAAAAGTGTGAGTGTTAAAAAAAAAAAAAACTCTACATTTTGAATTATAATGTAGCCTACCGCTGGAAGCTAAAATTATGTCGACACAAAAAATTTGACAAGCTCAGATCAAAACATTTAATTTCAGTAGGTAAGAGAAAGTAGAGAAAGTTGTGTGATGTTCCACCAGTCACACCAGATTTTTTATAAACACATCTATAGGGTAAAAAGTAGTTTAAGTAAAATATGTACAAAAAATCGTAAAATGGACAGGTTTTTTGAAATACACTGTAGTATCTGAGATACTAACAACTTCATTAGTAATATTTTGTCGATAAATATAATTTGGGAAAATTTCAAACTCATTATATTATTATAGATACAAAGTTGTTAACTCTTTTTAGTATATGATAATAGATAATTTTCTAAAATAAATTCCCTGAAAATTACTTGTTAAACATCCGATGTAAAAAAAAAAAAAAAAAATGAAATGAAAATTGTATTCGAATTACAGCCCTCTCATCTCATTTTCTCATTCACCAAAAGCCCTTGACTAACTAACAACAAAGGTGTAGGGGAGATTATTTTTTATAGGCATCTTACAGGTACATTTTATGACTCAAGTCGTAAAATTTTCGCCGAAACCTTAAACTAGATGCAATTGACGTTTGTTGCTGCCGCTGCATCGATGCTTTTATTATAATTTAATAATTCCCTTTTTCCGTTTAACTGGTTCTACATAATGGTACTATTTTTCTCAGAGGGTAAAAATGGCTCTCAACTCATTACATTCGGTCACCCCTGTGTGTGTCCATGTCCACCATTGCGAATTTCAACCCTTGCCTTGGAAAAAGGGGCTGTAATTTATATTATATCGGGAGTAGCACGCCCCCGGGAGCCTCTTTCCACCCTTCATGCAACAATTCAGTTCTCACACGTCCTTTACTGTTATAGAGAAATGGGAATTGTTATAATCATAACATAGGCTGTTAGTTTTTATTAGCGTTGCTTGCTGCAGCGGCCGCGTAACACACGCGCCGTCCTCACGCGCAATGCGTTACCGTTGCAATCCTTTTGGGAAATAACCCAGCACTGTAATGTTCTATCTCGCCCGAGTGGATATATACACCTGCACTCTTGTGCATTATACAAAACTCTAATGAAATGGTTTGTTCCGTGTCTGCCTGTGCATTCTACATTCACGTTATTGTTCAGTTGGCCACAGATAAATATGATCAAGTGGACTTTAACACTCAAAAGCGTCTATTTTTAATCATTCATTAAGTCATGTACGTCCAAAAAAAGATTTTCACTTCTTTCATATTTAAATACAATCAAGAATATGAAATTTAAAAATTAAAATTCATAAAAATAATTAAAATTATAGAAAGAATTATTAAATGAAGAAAGAAATTTGTATTTGTATAGTTTAGTTATTATTAAAATAAAAATATGGTGTGACTGGCGCACAACCCACAACTTTCTCTTACCCTTCGATAAGAGAAAGTTATGCACCGTGCTTGTCACACCAGCACCTTAGTTAATTTAAAAGTAAAAAAAAATCAATTAATTCAAAATGTCCACGGCTGTTTAAGGTTGACTGCTTGAAATAAACTATTTTCAAAATTTTAATCTCATATTTGGATATTTTATATACACACCAATGGAGAATCCTAAATAAATACAATATTTCATAGGAATTGGAAAAAAAAATTTTTAAATGTGTAAAAAGTTCCTTTTGATTCAAAATTAATATGCAAATTCCCTTAGAGATTTAACATTGTTTCTATGGAAAGAAGAGCAGGAAAAATTAAAAAATTTGAAATACTACAGTAAAGTAAACTTCAAACAATTTTCAGGAAAAATTTTACTGACATACTTTTTCAAGGGCATATAAAAAGTATTTTATAAGAAAAGTTGATTTATATAAATTTTAATCTAATGCTGAACGCACTCCAATTGAGCAATACACTCTTCGACAAAACGTTTTGTCCAAAAGCAAAACGTTTTGCTCAATGCCAACGCACACCGATTAGGCAAAATGTTTTGCCATTGAGCATTTTTTCTTAATCTGTGTGCGTTGGCATTGGACAAAATATTCGGTCATTGAGCAAAAATTCTCAATGACAAAACATTATGTTCAATGATGTCGAATCATGCCCATTTGGGTTTTGCCTAATCGGTGTGTGGTGACCCATAGAAAAGCAGTGAAAAAACAGTTTTAGGCACGATTCGTAAAAATTGTTTTGTCATTGAGCGTTTTTGCTCAATCGGTCTGAGTTCAGCCTAAAAAGAAAAAGATTTATATTTTATTATTATGGCAACCATTTCTCCTAAATTTTTCCTTTACATTTACAAGAGTAAATTGTGTTTCAAAAGATTTCAAGGGCAAATGAGAATATAAATTTCAAAGAGCATCTATAAAATAATTGATTTTTGAATTTTAAACAAAATCGTTGGAGCGAATTTTGAGAAAATCGAAAAAAAACTGGAAAAGTACATCAGTAAAGTAATAGTACTTTTTGGCCGATTTTGTTTAAAAGCTTATTTTCAAGATCCAGGGGGGTGTCTAACTTAAATATAAAATTTCAAAATCATAGCTCATTTCATTCATGCTTAAAAATGTCCACACACACAGACACACAGAGAGACCAATTTGCTTGCGGGGCTCACTTTTTTGTCGCAGGGGACCTCAAAACATGAATACCCGCAAAATCTCGACATCGAATTTTCGACATGATCGCAATATTTTCTCTTTCTATATATTTCATATATAGGATAAGAGAAAGTAAAAATTATTCTTCACCGATCTCGATTCATTCATGAATTAAATTTTCCTTCAAAGGTTAGGATAATCAATTTCTATTTTTTCCCATACATAAAAAAAAGTAAAAATAATAAATTTGTTATAGGAATTTATTATAGACAATATATAGTTATTAATATTCAAATAGCGTGAAATATAAATACCTTATAAAATCAAATTACCCTTTTTATTAAGTTATAATAATTTCATATTAACATATTAATAATAATATATTATATATTATAGTAAATTTTTTTTAATAGTGAAATAAAATTGAATGAAATATAAATGAATAATGAAATGAAAATTGTGGTCATATAAGCAAATACGGGACAAGGACAAACAGAGCAAAATTTATTGATTGTTACAAGGTGAGGGTTAGAAATAACTTCTTCAAAAATAGAAGACTTTCTCTCTCTATATATATAACTATATATTAAATTATATATAAAATAATAAAATATAGTTCAATTATAAGACTGTTTGGAAATTATGAATTTGAGTTTAAGGTGACTCCAAATAAAAAGTCAAAGAAAAAATTGAAAAAGAAAAAATTTCAAAATTTTAAATTCCTGAAAGAAATAATTCGGATTACTTTTTTAAAACTCTTTTATTGATTTAAATTTTCTATCAGAATTTTTTTTTATAATATATACAGTACGTATTTTTCGTATTTTCGAAAAGTAGATATCGATTATAGATATATTGATAACTAATGTACATTGAATTTAAAAAGAAACCTATCTGCCTTCTATGTGTTATTATTTCATTAATTAGATTTTAAAAAATCTGGTGTGACTGATCGCACAGAACACAACTTTCTCTTACCTAAGGCAATCAAAAGTTCTGTTCTGTGCTTATCACACCAGATAATTTTATGTCGAGATATATTTAGTTTCCACCAATATATTGTAGCCCTCGGGCTTGGTGTAGTGTAGTAGCGCGCCTGTCTTGTATACCAAGGGTCGAGGGTTCGGAATGATTTTATTTAAGTCATTTGGATACCAAATGGCTCAAATATAAAATTTCAACTACTAGCTCTTTTCGATCTTCCTGTTCACAGACAGACCATGTTGCGAAAACCACTTTTTCTGACATCGAATCAAATACTTTCTCACTATATATATGCTAACATATAGACCAATATAATATATAGGTATGAGATTGTTAAAAAATAGGAATTTTTATTTAACGCAAAAAATTAAAAATATAAATAATAATTACACATATAACATTATTGGGGTATCTTTTAAAATTCACTGTAACATTATGTTTTAATGATTTATAAAAATATAAAGCCCAGAAGGGCTTGAACAAAGAATGAACCAACAGCCAGCAAAATTTCTTCTGTTAAGGACCTTGGATGGGTGGTCCCGAGAAAAAAGAGTGTGCAACTTCTCCTAGTAGACATCGATATTAACTATTATCAAAATATCTATAAAGTAAAATCCTTAGCAGTCGCAGTGGGAATTAACAAAAAAATAAAAATATAGAACTTTCTATGTCGACACTTCAAGGGAGAGTAAAAAAGTAGGCCTATATTTAAATCTATTAAGAGATGAGATTTGTAAAAACTTTAACTTTTTTATAAGCTTATTAATATAAATTTTTTTTAGAGCTAAAAAAAATTTTCCTCGATAAAGAGAAGTGTTATTATTGATTAGCATAAGGTGTTAAATTTTTAAGTATATTTTTTTTCTAACGAAAATGTCTCAATTTCCATAAGCCGAGTCACCAAAACTCTCCCCCCACCCCACTCTCTTAAGGCCCATCAGACTGGAATGTTGAGGCGAAATTAATTAAACGGCTTAGAATCAAACAGAGTTATTATTCGGCCGTTAAACGTTGCAGAGAACGATACTAGAAGCTGAAACGTTCCGGCCCGTGCGGTCGGGGTAAACACCCCCTTGTAGATTCTACGCTCGTACACACCATTCGCATTCCTTATTAATTACATTTCGTGATTAACCATAGCTCAGTAATGAAGGTTTTCCACTTGTCTTAACGTCTCTGCGACACCACGTTTCGTTAATGGTTGGATTCTGCACAAGTTAATTTCATACTGCATATTTCCAGAATTCCATTCCCTCTCTCTCTCTCACCAAATTAAAAATAAAAAAAAATAATAAAATTAATAATATTGGTCAGTCAGCCTAGAGAGACCGACAACTCAATTGCTCATCAACAAACGAGCGATAAACGCAGGTTTAAGGTGTCTTTTAAGGCCCGTTACCTCGGTGTTTATGTCCCTTAAAACGATGCTTCCACTATAATACCGAACCCTATCCCTTTACTCAATTAGTAATTCTTGGATAAACTTATTAATCAACTCTCTGAAGGTGAATACAAAATGAATACATCAAACTTAACTAATTAAATACTTGTTTAGGAAATTGAAAAAAAAAAAAAAAAAAAAAAAAATCATTCGTTTCCTTCAACTAAACAAAGTGAACACTAAGATTAAGCAGCCAAGCTTATTGCCGCATTATGATAATATAGTTAGACGTTTATTCTATGTAATAAAGTGGAGCCGCTTGAAAACCCGTCTTGGATCTCAAAGGGATTTCGCTTAGAGTCGAGCGAAGATTTCGACGGATAAAATACGGATTTCCAGCCGAAATGGTTCTAGAATTATATACAATGACATTTCGTCGAGTTATGACTGCCTTTTGTGTTAGTATTCGTTATGGCGAGTGCATATTTTAAAACCTTTTTTTTTACGTGCTCATATTATTAAGTAATTACTAATTAAATTCTATTTACTTTTTTTTTTATTTAGTTTAAACTACTAATTTTAAACAAATATAGATATCTCCTCGAAGATAATATTTTTTTTTTTTTGTATGTGTTTGTATTTTTTTTTCGTCTATTTTTCTTCTCTGGGGCGATTAATTGCCTTACAACATTTGCGTACAAATTAGACAAGCGCAATAAAGTGTGCTTACCCCCTTTGCTCGTTTTGGATTGGCTGGCGCGATGCGCTCATCCCCATTGGACGAAGCGGCGAATGGCGCCACGCGATTGGTCATTGCGGTCCGGTTAAATAATGGACGATTAGCGTCATATGCAGATTGGCTTGCGGCAATTTACGGGCAAATCTCTTGTCGTCCCCGGGGGGATTAGTGGGCGGGGTTCGAACGCTATGTCCGGTGTAATTAAACCGGGAACTGAAGGGTGGCTCTACTCTCTCCCCACACCACTGGTAAAAATCCCCGCTTTTATAATTCCCGGATAATTTATTAGAATTGCAATTGAATCCTCAGGGTTTAACAAAAAATATAGTAGGATGGTATGAGAATACCTTTTTTAATGATTATCAAAAAACAAAAAAAAAAGTTAAAATAATAAACTTTTTTTTAAGGTGCGAAATAAATGAAATTACTTGTTTATTTATAAATAAAATAATATAGCATCAAATTAACGTTTCGGTCTTCGTCATGTTTTTAATTTCTCTTACCTATATATATGTTAATATAATATAGAGAGAAAGTATTGGATTCATGTCAAAAATTCGATGTCGAGATTTTGATGGATCTTCACGTTTTGAGGTTCCCTGAAACCAAAAAAGTGGTTTTCGCGACATGGTCTGTCTGTGGGTGTGTGTGTCTGTCGGGGTTCAATTTAAAGCTTGAAGGAATTGAGCTAGGAGGTTGAAATTTTATATTTAAGTTAGGCACCCACCTGGGGCCGTGAAAATAAGCTTTTTGTCAAAATCGGCCAAAGAGTACTAGTACTTTACTGATGTACTTTTTCAGTTTTTTTTCGATTTTCTCTAAATTCGCTCCAACTATTGCAATATTTTTTTTTTTAATTCAAAAATCAATTATTTTTTAGATTGCTCTTTAAAATGTATATTCTCATTTTGTCATTGAAATCTTCTGAAAACCACTTTACTCTTGTACTCCATAGAAAAGATAGGAGAAATGGTTGCTATGGTAACAATATATAAATATTTTCCCATACTTATAAATCTTACATTTTGAAATTCGAATGTAGCCCCCGGGTTTGGCGTAGTAGGTAGCGCGCCTCCCTCCTATACCAAACGTCGCGGGTTCGGACAGGCAGTCCGATGATTTTATTTAAGCCATTTGGATACCAGATGGCTTAAATAGAAATGCCTGACCCCACAATAGATATATTCTCTACAACGGTTATCGTCAAAGTCTTAAATGGCCTAAGTTGCCGAAAAGACTGTGTGAATGTGTGTGTGAGTGTGAGTGTGAATGAGAAAAAAGTGTGAATGTTTTTTTTTTTTTTAAATTCGAATGTATCGTACTGTCGTAAACTAAATATATGTCGACACAAAAAATCTGGTGTGACAATCACAGTACACAACTTTTGATTACCGAAGGTAAGAGAAAGTTGTATGCTGTGCGCCAGTCACACCAGATTTTTTAAATTTAATTCTTCAACAAAATTAACGCTTTTATCCCCTTCAAAGGATTGTTGAGTAAATATTGGTATAAATATTATATAAGTCAAACAAATACAAGAAAATTAAAATATACACTAGGTTAGGTGTTTCAAATTGTTTTATTAACTTTATACATATTTCAACACTAGGTCTGTCATCTGTATATACTTTTTCTAGTTGAATATAAAAATAAATAGATTTCTCGAAATGTCACATGGGTCTAACGTATGCGGTAGAATATTTTTCTCACCTTTTAAATAATTATGATTTCTAATATTTTTATTATTGTATATGTCCTCGAAAACACTCTATTTTATTGTGTTTTAGA
Organism: Euborellia annulipes; assembly: GCA_023213315.1. NCBI lineage: Eukaryota > Metazoa > Arthropoda > Insecta > Dermaptera > Anisolabididae > Euborellia > Euborellia annulipes. The sequence goes on from JAKCPI010002671.1 coordinate 201,431, forward strand.
ATATTTAAACTAAGAAAATTAAAAGTTAAAGACGCGGATGATGATCAGGATGCTGTTCATGCCTGACCTCTTTGTCCGCTAAAGGAGACTCACCAAAATCAATGAGCCATGCTCTGGTGCTCCTACGTCATTCTACTCTGTTCTATTGCTGGGGTGGTTTCTGTTTATTATTTTACTACTTTTATGTTAGCATTTATTATATTGACCTCATCTCGCCCCAAAAAAGTGTTTTGTTATTTTTGAATCATATAGGTCAGTGACATTTGTGATATAATTTAGAAATTTATTTCTGCTTTAACGGAATAGAAGCAAACTACTACCTGTCAATTTATTCAAATTATAGAGAAATTATTAAAATTTTATAAATCATAAAAATTTGATGAATGGGGGGGGGAAAACTCAAAAGTAAATTATTTTTTCAGAACTGTCCCAGTTTCTTTTGGAATTGATAATATAAAACATATTTTTTTTTCTATTTTAAACTCGAAATGTTACATTCTTGTTTCATAAACTGGTTTTTTTATTTTGTAATTAACTAAAAAAAAAAAAATCGCATATTTGAATTTCCGACCTCTTCCTTGTGTTTATTAATTTACGTCAAGTATTAAATGTAAACCATAATAAAAAAAAAATCACTAATCAAATTTTGATTTATTTATGAGTAATAAATTTATAATTGGATTAATTACGGTAAAATCCTGAATATAATGCTTTCTTTAAAGTAGAAAAAAATATCAATTTCCTCCTCTAATGTATCTGATATTAATAATACGAATTATTTATATTTATTTATGAATAGGAATTGGTTTCCGATATATTGCTAAAAAATTAGATTATTGTGAGGAATGAATTAAAATCCAACACCTGCTTTCCTTTAGAAAAAAAATCTGGTGTGACTGGCGCACAGCACACAACTTTCTCTTACCTTCGGTAATCGAAAGTTGTGTTCTGTGCTTGTCATACCAGATTTTTTGTGTCGACATGTATTTAGTTTCCGACAGTAGGGTACAATTGAATTCAAGATGTAAAATTTATAAACGTGGGAAAATATTTATATTTTGTTACCATTGCAAACATTTCTCCTAGCTTTTCTACGGAGTACAAGAGTAAAGTGGTCTTCAGAAGATTTCAATGACAAAATGAGAATATACATTTTAAAGAGCATCTAAAAAATAATTAATTTTTGAATTAAAAAAAAAATCGTTGGAGCAAATTTAGAGAAAATCGAAAAAAACTGAAAAACTACATCAGTAAAGTACTAGTATTCTTTGGTCGATTTTGTTCAAAAACTTCGTGTCACTTCCCAGGGGGAATATAAAATTTCAACCTCCTAGCTCTTTTCGTTCCTGAGATATTTTGTTCACAGACACACAGACACACACACACACACAGACAGACAGACACACAGACAGACAGACCATGTCGCGAAAACCTCTTTTTTGGATTCAGGGGACCTCAAAACGTGAAGATCCATCAAAATCTCGACATCGAATTTTTGACATGAATCCAATACTTTCTCTCTCTATATATATTATCATATATATAGAGGTAAGAGAAAGTAATATTGGTAAAAAAAAAAAATGCTAATAAAATTTCTAGTAAGCCATGTTCTAGTTCAAATTATTATCTGGTCTGGCCTTTTTACTTTCTCTTACCTATATATAAATGTTAATATACACATATATACATAGAGAGACAATAATGGATTTATGTCAAAAATTCGATGTCGAGATTTTGATGGATCTTCATGTTTTGAGGTCCCCTGAATCCAAAATCGTTTTCGCGACATGGTCTGTCTGTGTGTCTGGGTTCAATTTAAAGCATGAAGGAATTGAGCTAGGAGGTTAAAATTTTACGATTAGAACTTTAACTTTACTGCTGTACTTTTTCAGTTTTTTTTTTCCGATTTTCTCAAAATTCGCTCCAACAATATTGATTAAATCAATTATTTTTTAGATGCTCTTTAAAATGTATATTTTCATTTTGCCATTGAAATCTTCTGAAGACCACTTTACTCCAAGGGCGGATACAAGGGGGGTAAAGGGGGTAATTACCCCCTGAGATTTGAAAAAAAAATACTTTTTTTTGGAAAAAAATGTATTTTGAATGCAAATTTTTAAAATTAATACTTAAAAATTTGATTTGTATTAATATTCTAGCAAACAAGTATAGAATGCGCCTTTAAATTACCGAAATTAAGAAAAAATTGTGTGCTGTGCGACCAGTCACACCAGATTACCCTCCCCCCCCCCGAGAAACACCCCTGGTTCCGCCCTTGCTTTACTCTTGCATTTCATAGGAAAGATAGTAGAAATGGTTGCCATGTTTGCCATACTACTAATACTTAAAAATTTTACATCTGAATTCAAATGTTCCGTACTGTCGGGAACTAAATATAGGTCGACACAAAAAATCTGGTGTGACAAGCACAGAACACAACTTTCGATTACCGAAGGTAAGAGAAAGATGTGTGCTGAGCGACCCAGTCACACCAGATTTTTAAAAAAATTCATCCTATTTTAATCCAACTGGTAATCGTAATACCTAAGTTGGTATACAAGATTTTTATCAGACAGAGAAAATTAGATAAAATTGTTGATTGTTGCTGGAGAGCCTGGCAAGGGAAAAGAGCAGCCACCACTAAGATCGTTGCTGTTAGGCAGCATGGCTGAATTTTGGTTGGGTGAGCCCAAAAAATAAGCGTGTGTGGAACGTCCCCCGTTAGGCATAGGTATTAAAAATATTTACTAATAGCATTTGCAGCCGAAAAGAGGAATTTAAAAAATAAATAAATAAAATTGTTTAAAAAATTAAAAGAATTAACAAAAATTTAACAAAAAATCTTGTTTTTTTTTTTTTTTAATTGTTTAAATGGTAAATATTTCAAGTAAAAATATACTAATATTCCCGTGAAAATTTTTTATTCATAAATATAAAAAAAAAAAAAACGGTGAAATATTTGAATAAAATTTTTTTCTCCGTTTATAATAATAATAAAAAAAACCCTTAAAATATTTACCCCAGTTAGGTTTCCTTAATTAATTTTTTTTTTAATTAAAAACATTTTTCTCTCTCCGCAAGTTGATTGGCTTAAAATTCCCGGCATTTTTTTTAGATGCCTCATCTCTTAAAAAAAAAAATCTCCTTTGTTAAGGTTTTTTCCTCAATTAACTTTATTATTAATTAAGTATAGGAAATCACATTTTACAAATTTATGATCCTTTAAAAAAAGATTTTATCACAATCGAAGTGATCACACTTTTTCTGCCCAAAAAAAAAAGATATTTATCACCCGATAGGTTCAAACAAAATAGACATCTTGATCCTGTTAAAATATCTTTGTCTTGGTTAAAACTTTTTTTTTTTGAAAATCTTTCTTTAAAAGTGCCTATTTTCACTAAATTTTGTCATTTTAATTATTTCACTTTTATCTTCTCCAGTATTCTTTTTATTACTCATGAACAATTTAACGGTTTAAAGTCAAAATAAAATACTCTTTGCTTTATAAAAAGCTTATAAAAATGTTTTATATTACTATAACAATATATATAGCTACTCAAGAGAATAAAATTTACTTTTTTTTTAACTCTGAGTGTGTATTTCATTAATAATTTAGGTGTATATTTAAAAAATAAAATATTTCACTTGAGAAAGGTATTTAACTGGTTATTAAAAAAATTTTATTTATTAATAATAAATAATTAAATAAATACAGTAATAAGACTTTTTTCAAGCTTAATAAGGCATTTTTTCCAACGAGAATGTCTTTGATTTTATTACATATGGATGATGAAATCATCTTTAGACACAGTGTCGGATTAAACAAGATAGAGGCCCTTAGGCAGTTGAAATTTTGGGCCCCCCAAAAAAATGTCCTCACGAAGCAGGGCCGGATCTAGGGTGGGGTGCATGGGTGCGTGTGCCCCGGGCGGCAGATATCAGGAGGGCGGCAATTAAAGGAAAATTTACTAAAAAAAAGGTAAAATGATATGAATTTTGTATAGAAAATTTTAAGGAGGGGGGAGGCAAATTAAATTTTGCCCCCCCCCCTAAAAATCTCCTAGTTCCGGCTCTGTCACGGGGCTAGTGATAAAATCGAAATTTTCATAAAAAATTTTCCATTCAAAAAAACAATATAATATAAGGATAAATAAAAATTATTTTAGAAACTCTCGCATCCGCCTATTATATTAAAGAAATTAAAATTTCATTGACACGAAAAATATATTAAAAACTGCACGCCATCTAGCAAACACGATTGGAACTACGTCACAATTCTAGACGCCTGCTATGGCTGCAACCTCCTAAGAGAGGTGAAATGGCGATTTTAACAAATATTAACTAGGTAGAGCTTTGTTTGAAAAGAGATGGAATTTTCTTCAAACAACTCTCAAATAGACTGTAAATAAGCCAGTCAATATATCGTTTAAGATAACAAATTTGCGAGATAAGGGCCTCCTTCGCGGCGGGCGGACAGCGTGGAGATCCTTGTTCGACTCTAGGGTGCGCAATTTTTGTCCAATCAAACACAAACTTATCTCGCAAATTTGTTATCTTAAACGATATATTGACTGGCTTATTTACAGTCTATTTGAGAGTTGTTTGAAGAAAATTCCATCTCTTTTCAAACAAAGCTCTACTTAGTCATTTTAGAAAAACTAAATAATTTGTTAATTTGCTGGAAGATACTCCACCCAGTTAACCTCAACTCTTTAATTCATTTTTCTCTTAACTACACTGTAAAGAAAAATATGAATTTTCGATCGTTTTTCATATACTGTCGTGTATTTATTAGCTGTTTGGTGGTTTGCCTAATTTCCAGCAGTCAAACATCAATGCAACCGCAGGGAAATTCAGATATTTTAATACAGAGAGATTTTGTAATTAATTGAAAAAACAAAAAAAAAAAAAAAAATTTAGTATCAAATCGCAAATTTATTTACTATAAATCGAAATTACCAATAGCAATAATTTTAAAATTCCCAATAAAAACAAATTACAAATTAGCATACTGTTGTTTTTTATTTTATTGGTAATCATTAATTTTATTCTAAGACTTTTTTCCCCCTCTAAATAAATAATAAAACTAAAATATATTTCTAAAGCTAACAAAAAAAAAAAAAGAATTCAATTGGAATTTGATATCAACATGCAACAAGTTAAATAATAATAAACAATTAGAGGCTGTGATAAATTTATTATCTGAGTAATTGAATCAATGAAATATCTACTCATCAAAAATACTGTTCGAATTTAATAATTTATTGAATATTTATTACTATAATATATTTTTTTCTAGTTCAAATATTACTTTTCCAATTTCCAAATAATGGGTAGCAATCTATTTTGCATAGTGCGAAATTATTTATTTGCCATTGGAAATTGATTTTTTTTTTGTATTTAAAAATTATTGATTCAATATAAATAAATGAATAACTTTAAATTATTTTAAAAATATATAGGTATATATTCATATTCATATTTCAAAAGAATATATCACTTCATTCAGATACATTTTATTGTTTTTTGGTATTTCGAGATTGCAAAAATTAATTGGTGTTTGATAAAAATTAAAGATACAACCTACAAGAAGATCAAGACAACGAAGAAGGGAGAAAGAAGACTGAAATTTAGGGAGTCAAAGAAGAAAAACAATTTTGGTTCGGGTAACTCGTGGTCGCCAACCATCTCATCAGATATGAGTCCCTGAGTGAAAATGTTCTAAAAGATTATGATATTAATAAAAAGCTTTTGCAAAAATGAATAATTTCTCCAAAATTGTTTGAAGCATACTCTTGTACAGTACTTCGTAGCAAAGATTGGAAAAATGGTTTCTATGGTAGCAAAAAATTATATAATTGCGATAAAAATTAAAAAACAAAAATTAAAGATACAACCTACAAGAAGATCAAGACAACGAAGAAGGGAGAAAGAAGACTGGAATTTAGAGAGTCAAAGAAGAAATACAATTTTGGTTGGTTCAAAAAGAGCGCCAGTTTTGGAACGGCTAGTAAATTTCTGTTTGTCGATTGGTGACATTGTTTTGTTTCGTTTCTACAATATTTCCAGAAACATTCCGATTTTTGAAGTAGTTGGAATTTTGCATTCTGTGTGTATATTAACATATACATATAGGTAAGAGAAAGTAAAAAAGATACTAGAAAATCAAAAACAATAGAAAAACAAATTGAACCAAATCTCTATTTGTAATATCAGAAGGTTTTTTAATAATTGGACCCTGTTATCCAATGGTGTGTCAAAGACCAAACATCGAGTTTTGAGAAAATCAACATTAAAGTTTTTTGTTTTCATTGGATTATATATAATTTTTCTTGTCAATTGTGCAAGTAACATTAAATATAAATTTTTTTAGGACATATTTCATAAAAATTACTATTAATTATAGCATTTGAAACAATATTCCGTGCTTAACTCAATTTTGAATTTTTTGGTCTTTGACACACCATTGCATAACAGGGTCCAATTAATATTGATTGAATTCGAATCAGTTTTAATATTATTCGTACTTCCATATAGTTATTATATTAAAATAGTATTAAAATAGTTTGAAAAAAATTCAAAGAACTATTTGGTATAGCTATATAGTACTTAAATTTGCCAGTATTAATTTTTATTAAAAATGAATAAATTATAGCTTTCGAGTAAAAAATTAATTCAGAAATGAAATTAGAGATCAAAGAATATATTTAATTTGCTACGTGAATTTTTAGCATGAACGATAATTTTAATTTTATTTATACATGTAAACGTTTGAGTATGATTTAAGCAAAAACATTTGTCATTGAATTTTTTGTGCTCAAGTCTAGACATGAAAACAAAAAAACAGTTTCAAGTTACACTGTTTATAGCTCTGATGAGAAGGCTAATGGCAATTTTCACACCAGATTAAATTAGTTCGAGTATATATACTATATTGATTTAAAACAACTTTAATAAATTAATTTTTTAAATTTTCAAGGTTTAAATCTAAATTAAAACGAATTTAAATGACGATGACCTTCTATGCACGTATTATTAGAAATTATAAGAAGTTAAAAATATTTCTGATAAATTGAGGAATGAGAGAAAATAATGTCCCTTGAAGCAGAGGTAAAATGTTTGCTTCATGATCTAAGGGTGGTTCGACTGAAATACAAGCGATACTTTTAAGTGTCGATATTTTTTGGGGGATAAAATTTATTTATTATTAATATAACCAAAGAATTCACCGTTGGCACTAGTTGAAACATTCTTAAATTTCATCTAAGATAAATAAATAACACTAGGTTAAGTTTCAAAAGGTTTTTATTTTAGCTTATGCGCACTTCGACGTTAATACATCATCTTTAGAGCTATGACAAAAATTCCTCCTGATTCATAGCTCTGAAAATGAAGTATTAACGTGGTAATGAGCATACCAGGTAAGCTAAAATAAAAACCTTTTTAAACTAGTGTTATTTATTATAATTTATTATAATAAATCATAGTCTATGTTACTGATACTATCAGTGAAATAATTTTTCAAATCGGTTTACTACTTTCTGAGCCCAATCATACAAAAAACAAACACACTCTATAAATAATTAAAGCTTTTGTGGTTTGTACTATTATTATTATTATGGAAGTTTTTAATTATAGACCACATTTGTATTATTTATTAAAAATATAAATACTATACAACGTTTCGACTGCTTATTCTGCAGTCGTTTTCAGTACTGTGCACTTGTTCCGACTCAAATGAAATAACCTCTAATGCAGGTAGTTATCCCTTAGAGGTTAGTTCACCTTTAAGTCTGAGCAAATTAGAAATGTTTACAGTATTTATATTTTTAATAAATAATTAATAACAAATGTGGTCTATAATTAAAATATAAATAATAATAATATAATATTAGGTTAATTAAAATAAATAACAAAGCATAAAGGAAATTGTTATAATCATATCGTAAATGTCTATATGTAGTTCTCAAGACTGAAAGGCAAAAATAATGCTTCTATGCTTTCATCAAATAGCTGGAGCTGAGCAAATTTGTGAAGCGTTCAATCTTCAAAAGAGACTTTCTATTTGATTGCATTTCTTTAACAGTTAAAAGAAACTTATTTTTAGTGTTTTAGCTATTATGAAATTTAATTTATGGATCATCTTAAAGTCTTGTAAGATAAAACGTAGCGCTGATACAAAGCAATTGGAAATGGAAGGAAAAAAAAAATGAGGGACAAATCGAAACAAGTTGTATCAATCATAAATAAATAATAATTTAGAATTTCAGTAAAATGCGCCAGCGGTGCCGAAAGAGCGGACAAAATTTTTAATTGCAAATGTATTAAATAAGCTTACTAAATTACAAATTTTAAGTGTTTTAATTTTTGAAAATTTTCCATAGTCCTTTGTCTATGATTTTCTATAGATGGTGAGTGTTTTAATTTGTTGAAATCCCAAGATGCACAACTATATGTTCCGTGAATAAGTATTGCTTTAAAAGCAAAAATACGAAATTATCAAATTGATAAAAAAAAAAAGAATAGAAAATATAGAAGGAAGGGACAGACATGTACAGAACAGAAAGACTGCCAGTCCCAGCTCAGGTAGCTCGTGGTCGCCATCCACGTACCCACAAGATGGGGTGAGCAAATATAGCATCAGATACAAACGCATTTGTTTGTATCTGCTGCTATATTTAATTATTATTAATACTTGAATACATTTTGACAGAGAAAATAAATAAATGAAAATAATACAATACAAGAAATATTCTTAAAATGTTTCATGAATCAGATTGATGAGCAGGTTAATAATAAGGTTTTGAAACAAGAATAACTTATCAAAACAAGTTGGATCAATCAGAAATAAATAATAATTTTGAATCTGCGGAAAATGCGCCAGGGGTACCGGACAAGCGTAGAAAATTTCATTTAAAAAAATCTCTTAAAACTCGTTTTTAGAATTTTTAAGAGTTCAAAATAGTCAAAATAATAATAATAAAGTGATTATGGTGGTCACTTGTTAATTTTGCCAAGATTTTTTTATTAAAAAAAAAAGCTTTTAGAATTTTTTCGCCAAGTCAGATCCTGCCTGTGCGCGTTCACTAACAGGAAACAAGGGCCTATGGTCTTTTGTTCCTGATAGTAGCCTGCTGCCCTCAGAGGGCTTATCGAGCGGCGCAGCTCGGAATTTGCAAAGCGAGAGAGAGAGAGAGAGAGCCAGAGAGAGGCAAAAGGCGACGAAGTCGTCGTCTCTTTGGACGGCGCTCCTGGGAAATGATGCGTTGCCCCCTCACAACCAGAATTAGTCCCAATTACATTATTCTCATAGATTTGAATTACAAATTTCTAATGGCCGATTCTATGATCTTTTAATGAATTTTTTTACTGGCCTGGAAATTAGTTATTTCTTCTCTCTCTCTCTCTCTCTCTCTTTCACTTGTAATTTATTTCTTTCTTCTTCAATGAATTATTTACTTATTATAATTGGAAATTAGGAATCGTTTGTTAATTTATTATAATCATTGACCTGTAGTTCGAATATAATTTAAAAGTTATATACTAATCATGTAAAAGTTTAGACAAATTGTTGGCTTATTTACTAAATGATGTTTGTCTAATCGTGTGTGTAACTTTAAACACTAAAACTGCCAAGTAAATGATATAAAATAGTAAACTTATTTGTTCTTCTGGGTTGATAATTTTAAAAGATGATTTGAAATTCAGAATCAGATGGTGTTTTGCAAAGTGGTTGTTATTTTAAAAATTATCAAAAAGAAAATAATAAAAAGTAAAAATTAAAAAGCAATATGTATAGGCCTAATAGAAAGAGGAAGGAAGAAAGCTCCCTTTCTCGACTAGGGCAGTGCAAAATAATCGATTAATCGATTTTCTTAAGAAATAATTGATTATTAAAAAAAATATAATCAATTATGAAAAAAGGTCGAATTAAATGGATATAATCGATTATTTACCACAATCGATTAATCGGAATGATCGATTAATCGGAATGATCGATTAATCGGAATAATCGATTAATCGGAATAACCGATTATTTTTCCATAATCTATAATCGGTTATTTTTTTCCATAATCGAATCAGGAGATTTTTAATTGTATTTTAAGAATCCCTATGTTCAACCAATTTAAAATAAAAAAAAAACTATTTTTGTTTAGTAAATTTTTAATTAAAAAGGCTACAAATATCACAAGCTGATCGTGCTGAGCAATAAATGTATTGTCATCGGAATTTAGTACACTTATGCTCAAAATTTCAGATCTTTATCTCATCGGGCAATTGACTGCAAGATGTCTAGACAGGCAAAGCGTGTTAAATAACAGTTTAAAAAAAGGTGCAGTGACGCCATTGATATTAATATATTTTTAGATATATATATAATTAATAAATTTTGAGTGGTGGAGTTATATCAAATTTCATATTCATAACTCTCTGCGTGTGTCTGACAGAATATAAATTTAAAAAATTTTGTTCATAAGTTAACTTACAAGCAAGGAATTATTATTATAACAATTTTTTGTAAGTCTTTTTAGGTATTAACTTAAAAGAAAACGTCCCTTTATATTTTTGTCATGTTGAAAAATAAACAAGGCAGTGATTGGTGACAGGATTTTTTTTTTTTTAAACATTCCCACTTTTTTCTCATTCACACTCACACTCACACACACATTCACACAGTCTTTTCGGCAACTCAGGCCATTTAAGACTTTAAACGATATTCGTTATTGATTATTATATATATATGGGGTCCAGGCATTCTTATTTAAGCCATTTGGTATCCAATTGGCTTAAATTAAATCATCGGACTGCCTGGGGTCCGAACCCGCGACGTTTGGTATACGAGGTTAGCACGCTAACCTCTACGCCATGCCCCGAGGGCGGTGACAGGATTTATAAAACATACGAGCATTGTACATTAAAATCAACATTAGATAAGGGATTTTCTTTTTATTTTCGTGATGCTATAAGCATTTTTCTAAACTTTAGAATGATTATGTGAGCCAATCTCTTTTATTATTATGGGATTTCCTTTTTTAATAAACCTGTGGAGCAGGTAAGCGGCCAGCAAAAAATTTCATTTTAGAAAAAAAAAAAATCAACCATCTATAAATATAACTTAATCTGTAAATTTTCATTATGATATTTACGCTTAGTATGGTATGTTCAACTTCTTGGATTTTTTTTGTAATAGTGTACGAGATGTGCACTATTAATTCCCGTTTGCACCAACACATCTTAGATCTTAAGCTCATCTTACATCTTACAATTGAATTTGAAATCAGGAAATCGGGTCTTAAGATCCTCTATTTGTGCCTCCATCGCATAAATAATAACAATAAGATATACAGTATTTATTTCAATAATACATATATTCTATATATAAATACAGTAGTTGAATAGATAAAATGCAACATTTCGCTTTTTAGGTTATGGAAGGCACACGGCGAGCTTAAGATCTAACAAGATGTTTTGGTGCAAATGGGCATAAGAATCAAGGTTTATCTTTGATCTATTTAATTCAGAATTCAGCTATGTGGTCTCTAAAATTATTTAAATTATTTATTTACAATAATTTACAAAGTTCTCTCTCTAAGGAGGAATTGTGCTTCTAGGACAGGAATTTTTTGGAGTTTAGGCTTTCACAGTTGTTATCATTAGTAAAAGAATTTGATTTTCGGTTTAATTGTGGTTTGTTTGTAAAAATTACAACGTTTCAGCCTCTCTTTCTGTGACCATCTTCAGATACAATTCAGCTAAGATTATAAAGGTTGCTACATCTGTGTCACAGATCAGCTAAGATTATAAAAGTTATCCCAGATGTAACAACCTTTATAATCTTAGCTGAATTGTACCTGAAGAATGTCACAAAATGAGTGATCGAAACTATGTAATTTTTTCAAATAAACCACAGTTAAACCGAAAATCAAATTCTTTCCTAACTTCTAGAACATGGCTTCTTAAAGTAGTGAGGCGCGGATTACCCGCAGGGGAGCCGCAAAGAGTCGCAAATATAACAAATAAAATATTATTGGTTTTTTATACATAAATAAAATCATCGGATTGCCTGGGATCCGAACCCGCGACCCTTCGTATAGAAGGCCAGGACGCTAGCAACTACACCAAGGCCCGAAGGCAATTATTATTGTTAAATAAGTTTACATACTTGGATTATAATTATAAAATTTCGATAATGTATTAAATGAAAGAATGTGGATGCAATCCAAAATTTATAATAACGGAACCTCGTAATATCTTTCTTGGACAAAGGATATACAGATAGCAACTATTTATAATTAAAAAATCCTTAAAATATCTTCCATAATTTTATTAGTTCTTGTTGACAGATGCATACTGTTTCGGCATACCCAACAGTAATTCTGAAGATGGCTGTTGGGTGTGCCGAAACAGTATACATCTGTCAACAAGAACTAATAAAATTATTGAAGATATTTTAAGGATTTTTTAATTATAATTACTTGCCATCTGTATATTCTTTGGCCAAGAAAGAGACTACGAGGTTCCGTTATTCTTAAAATATTATGCCATAACGCCGGGTCCTAGTCAGAAAATTTTATTTTTGCTCTAAAAAAATCTCAAATTAAAATTTTATAATGCATATACAATTATAGAGTAGAGTATCGAACTTGAATAATAATAGCATATTAAAATTTTTAGATTTTTTTACGAGTATGGAACAACTCTGTTTTGACTTAATAGTTAACACCCGGGAAATTCATATTCCTATTTAAACGTTTAGTAGATGTAATAATTTTTATTATCTGAAAACTATTATAATTTCTCCTTTAATTGATATCTTTTTATTGTAACCCATCAAAAGCTATTAAAAAAATGAATTATTTCCTTCCTAATGGGATTGTGTCGATAAACTTCTTGAGATGATCCCTTGGGGTAGCTATTTCTTTCCGAGATTTATTATTATTTTGCCATTATATCAAAAGATTAGATTTTTCCGCACAATGATCTATTAAAAAAGAATATTGCCATTGACACTAATTATTAATATATATATATATATATATATATATATATATATATATATATAAATCCAGAGGGAGGGGTTGGTTATTTCGACTCCTATCCTTCATACTGTTAATTCCGTATTTAGGGATAATAAAAACAGATAAAACAAATCAGGATGATTTGTCTCTAAGTTAAAATCAAAGTATATAATCTGATCCTCACTAACAGGTACAAAAGACCTAATTTATGCGAGTTGGGGAAAATCATCCCTAAAATCAAATACAAAAAGACGTAAAAAATCAAAATAGAAAAATTTTTCAATAAAAAGTCAAAACAGCTTATTTAATTTTATATATAGTAAAATAATATTAATCTTTTTAGTACATATAAAAAGAACTGTTGTTTAGTATTAGTACTTATCGTCGTGTAAACAGAGAGTTAAACATAAAATGAAGTATTTTAAAATAATAAAGATGATAAAATACAAGTTTCGATCTAAAATTGAGATTATTCAAACCATTTGTCCAATTAAATAATAAATTAACAATTGAATTGAACCCCCTCCTCTTTTTTTCACAATTTATGATTAGAATTTATCGATCCATGCATTTAATTCTGAAATATTCCAATAAATATTATCTGATCCCTAATTATCTACGAAAATTTATTATCCAATGATTAAATAATATTAATATTTAGAGTGCATTTAGTTTTATTTATTCGCTTGCGATTCAAATAAGCCATTTTTATCTGTCCTAAATTGATTTCAAAATTCAATGACGTCATATTGATGTTAATTAATTTATTAATTAATTGAATAATTTACATCTGTGTGGCCATTTATCATTTTTTTAAAATTATATCGTGATTTGTATTTTTTAGCAGCCAGTTACATTATTCATTCATAAACATACAAAATAAAAATTATTATCATATGTATAAACTAAATTTGACATTTATTAATGTATAGTAATTTTTTTCTTCTCAGTTAATTTATAAATATTTATTTATTTAATTAGAGAAAGATATATTTTTTTATCTGAAAACAAATATAGCACAGTATTCAAGAAAGTTCTTTGGAATGATTTCTACTTCCCCATTAAATTGATTTTAAATATAATAAATAAACTGGTGGTACACTAGCACAAAGAAACTTTTTAAGAATCAACTGTTAGAAAAGATATTTTCAAGGTATAGATGACTCTTTAAAAGAAACATAGCCTTCCATACCCAAGAAATTTTCTTTTTACTCAAAAGAAAATTTTCCTTGGGCTTAAAAAAAAAAATGTGCATCCCTTTGAGATAGATATTTCGTCCCTCGTTATGAGTTTCTTTCATTGGAAAAAAATATATATTAATACATGGGCGTAGCAGACATCTTGTTAGGGAGGGCAACCCCTCGTTAGAGCGAGGGGGGTTTGCAATTAATATATACATAGATTATTAATTATTTAATTAAATAAAAAAAAATTAAATTAATGTAGTGGATTGCGGCGTTAAAAAAAATTCCAATGGGAAAATATATATATATATATATATATATATATATATTTGTTTTTTTTATTTTTAGGGCAAGCCAGGGGGGCAAATGCCCTTCCCTGCCTCCCCTGGCTACGCCCATGTATTAATATAACTTAATCTCAAATAAAATTTATTATGATAATTTTTAAACGATTTATTTATGAATTGATTAAAATATTAGAATGGTGTGAAACTATTTCGAAAACTTTAATAAACTGAATTTAATAAATCTTTTAAAGTTAGAATATTTAAAAAAAAAAGTATTTTTTTTTTTTTAATTTAGTCTTCTCTTTTGATCTTTGTTGAAAAGATAATTAATTTGAAATAGATGATGGAAAATTTATTTAACAGATGTTTTTTCAAAATTAATGTGCTTAGGGAGGTAGATGTTACGCATGTTTTTCCCGATAAGAGTATGTCTTAAAAAGTAAGGCAAAAAAAACACCTATTACGAAAATTTGCCAAGAGATGTCAAAGTGGTAGCTAATAATTTAATGCATTTGGTTGATTTTCATTGATCTTTTAACGATAAATGCTTTATAAATGTTATTATAGCTTATATTATGTATTTTTTATAAAAGCATATAAATATAGGCCAGATATAGGCTAATAGGGGATCGGCTATTAGACTAGCCGGCCATTTTTTGCAAGAGTACTGATCTATTTGACACATATTTTTTAAATATATCTACTAAGCTTATTTTTAAATTTTCTTAATTAAAATGTGAATAATAATAACAATAAATTCATTTTTAAATTTAAAAAAAAATTCATATTGGGACAGATTGTTTTTTGTATTTGCTTAATAACAAAAAAATTAATTTCCTTAATTTTTTAACAAGTCATTATAAAAATTATAACTATCTGTCCCAATAATTCCTTATGAATATAATTCATTTAAAAATAAAGCACATTGAAAAATTCCTTATAATAGTCTAGTTTTTTTACAGTACAGTGAGGGACAATATTAAGTCCCACCCATGCGTTTTCCACTTGTTATTTTATTGTTTTTATAAAAGAAATTTAAAATCTTTATTGGAAATTTTCTAGGTTTGAACCATGAAAAAATATATATATTTTTTTTAAACAATGAAATAATCACAAGTAGAAAAGTAGAAAATTTCTTAATCTAACGCTCACAAATAAACAATCTTCGAAATTTTCAAAACTCTCAGAAAAGCTCCATTCGGTAAAATTACGACTTCTCAATCATATGGTTTTTTTTTTTTTAGAAAAGTAAGCTTTACGTTTTTGACTTGAGAAGAAAAATAGCACGTCCTTATTAGATTTATTATCTACCTTCATTTGATAAATAAGTTATCGGTATTCACATTTTTAAAGCTAACAATAAATTATTATATAAACATATATTATTTTCTCAACTTCAAATAGAAAAAACAAAATAGGCTGGGCCTTATAAATGCGCAATTTTTTCAAAACATTTTTTGAAGATAAAATCTCATAAATAAATAAATCCTGGCTCAAAAAATTTATAAGTCCGATTTTCAAGTCTTTTAAAACTTTATTTTTTTCAATTGTTTGTACAAATATCATTTATATTGTTTTTTAAAGTCTAGGCTAAATTATTCACTTTAAAATTTTTATCTTAAAAGAGGTAGAAAAGCTTGTCTTGGTTCGAGTAACTCGTGATTCCCATTCACGTACTCATCTACCACCCTTTAGTTAAGTTATATAAAAATCTTTTCTACAAAAATCGCGGTACTGAATAGGCTACTAAGACAGGAAAGAAAAAAAGTTTACATAACACATATCTATGGCGCTTTTCTCGTAAGTCATCTAATGCATATATTAATAATTATGCAAAGCCACTTGCAACTTTTTGCACTAAAAAGAAAGTTTTAAGACTTAAAAGAAAGATTATATGGAGGTTCTAAATGGAATGAGGATATATAATATTATCATGGATAGAATAAAATTTCTCGTTTCAATTTCTGATTTGCTCCTGTTAAACTCATTTTTAATGCGTTAAGCGCCAGTTTCTTCATTCATGGTCAAATACCTATTAGTAACCACTCTTTTAAAATATATTCTTTATAAAATATAGCTACCATCAGGGTTGAGCAAAATGCTTTAAAAAGGATTAGCGATCTCCAGATACAGCTAGTTCTAACGATCCGATCCGACAAACTCAGCCGATCCGATCAGCTATTCTGATTCGGTTTAGAAAAAGAATCCGCAAATTCAGATCTGCGATCCAAAAATCCGAACCGGACTTTTTTTTTTTATAAAAAACACACACTTTTTTCCCATTCACCTTCACATTCACAAACGTATACACACAGTCTTTTCGGCAACTGAGGCTATATACGGAAAAGTACCATACCGTTATTATGAATAATATATATATTGGGGCATTCTTATTTAAGCCATTTGGTATCTAAATGGCTTAAATAAAATCATCAGACTGCAGATCTAGAGAGCAAAAACGATTTCGATCCAGATCCAAAGATCCTGGATCAGATCGAATTTTCGGATTTAAATCCAAAAGGATCCACATGTCATTTTATTGATAAAAGAAGTAAAATAAAAGGAAATACAATATATATCCACTTATTTGAATAATAAAATATGGCCAAATGCTTTATGAGCGAGGCCAAAGCTTTAAGAAGAAGAATAAAATGATGTTGTCTTATAATAAAGTAGTTTCTTCATTACAAGGCTAAGACACCTAACCAAAGGCCAGTTTTTTGACTGAAGAAACCGGCCCTAAAGGGCCCCATACACTCCGTACTTTGGTACGCGAGCCCGGCTCGGTTCGCCTTCAAGCGAGCCAACTTCGCACGTGTGTGAGCTCTCACGAGCCGAGCCGAGCCAAAAAAAAATTAAAATCCCCTATCTGAGGCACGAGCCCGTTCTGTGAGAGCCCACACACGTGCGGATTTGCTCCCGAGCCGAGCCGAGCCGGACAGAAGGTCCAAACAGATCTGTCTAGGCTCGGCTCGGCTCGTGAGAGCCCACACATGGGCGGATTTGGCTAGCTTGAAGGCGAGCCGAGCCGGACTCGCGTACTAAAGTACGGCATGTAAGGGGCGCTTAAGAGTAAGTAGAGTTTACCTATTATTTGAATTTCATTAGAAATGGAAAGATGAAGATATCAATCAAAATGGGGTACACAGGATTCAATAAAACTCCCAAAATAAGACGTTTTGCCTTAAATTCTCAAATATGAGCAGGCAAGATATACATTTTATTATTGACCCATGTGTACAATTTCCAATAAGGATGGTCGAAAAGTCTTATTCTGGGCGTTTTATTGAACCCGATGCACCCCATTTTAGTTGATATCTCTCCGAGTCGAAATTTAAGTCTAACATTGAGCCTCCTATAGTAGGTCTTGGGAGTTCAAAGTAGATCTATTGCATGTTAAATTGGGTCCGACTTTGGTCCCCGAACTGGTAAAAATGGAAATTTTTACCTAATGGGTCCTAATGGGAATAAAAGTTTAGGGCCTATTAGTAAATGGTATGATCTCAGGGTTCAATATCGGAGCTAGGTCGGCTTACAGTGCTCTATCTGAATCGGACCTATTCAGGGCCAGAGGGATAAACGTAGGAGTTAAATTTCGACTCGGGTTCATCTCTCTATTACAATAGCATAACTCAAGAAGCAATTTCATTAGCAACTAAATAAAAAAAAAAACATTTTTGATTATTATAAATAATATCCGAATTAGAGTAGTTAGATTGACCGGGAAATTTTTGAAATTTTTTATTTATATCATGGCTAAGCTTCCTTTTTGGCATTATGGTATTTGTCAAGTACCATAAAATAAGGGTGTCCAGTTTAGAAATTAAATCCAAAATTAGGTTTCATATATTTATCAGTTTAATTAATTCAAGAATGAGACCTTTTAATTTAAATTTAATTTCTTAAAGATAAGAAATAGGAAACATCGCCGTCGAATACCGTAAGAAATTGCTAATTGCCAATTGGATCTCTCTAAAAGGCTCCTTAAAGGGAAAGAAATTTGCCAAAGAGACGAGTTCATAAATTGGCCTGCAGAGTCCGCTTCTCTCTCTCTGTCTATTGAGACATTGCAATGAACAAAGAAGGGAAATGGCGCTTAATTTTATTCAAGAGTATTTTAAATTAAATATCGACGACTTTTGGTAACATCATGATTATATATCATGCTCTGAATTTTAATAACATTTTTTTTTTAATAATAAATTCGCACGACAAATGTGTTTTTGTTAATTATTTTATCTTAAGAAGTATCAAATGTTTTTACATGACAAAATTATATAATTGTCTTTTTTTTTTTGATGGTTGAAGAGCTCAGGGTAAATACATATCTTTGGTTCTAATTATTTGTTTAAAATTACACCTGGCGATAATATCGATAAATTAAGCTTTCAAGATATGCATTAACTAACGAAATTTTTTATAAAAATAATATGTAAATGTGTGACAATAGGTCTATATAAAAAAATTATAGACTATTAACATGAAAGTCATAAGAGGATCATTATTATAATTCTCTCAAATATTCTATTAATTTCATCATTGTTGTATGCAAAATTACCAGCAATCTCAGGGAGGGGCCGGACCACTCCCTGAGGACAGAAAAAAATATTAGGATTTAAATCCTACAAAGGTCATTTATTAGGTAAACTAATAAAATATTTGCTTTTCTTATAAAATTATAGAAAAAAGTAATTTAATTTTATTGATTTATTTATTTTTTACTTGAAATATTTATATCATTAAGTCGTTCTCATTATTTTTGTTACTACAGGTGAGTTAAAAAATAAACCTTAAAATTTGGAAAGCTAAAGAGAGTATCATATTTCTAGTCTCAATTTCTCAAATATGAATGTTTTTGGGAGATCGTAATTTATATGTAGGCTCAGCATAGTCAACAAGAGCGAGGACCAAAAAACTCTCAGTGATCATCAAATGCCGAATAATAAAACCGAAATGATTTGTCTTTATATATAGGACTATATATATATTATATAAACTCGTATATATATAATAATAATAAATGGAAATAAAAAATATCATTTGGTTTAATGGGTGAGAAAGAGATAGAAAAATCTACAGGTGGTTCAAGATACGTAGAACATATACATGCATATACCGGTATGTTTTCTCAATTGCTCTTGATGGAGCTTTCTTTATTCAATGGAATTTTAAAATAATATAATTACAAACAAATACTATTTAATATCTTAATTACAATTTCAATATATTTTACTTTTTTTTTATAATTGTTTTAAAATAATTTCATTTATTTTCTTTCTGAGTTTTAAATATTTGCATCAATTTCAAGTAGCCTATCGAGGATTGAATGAAATACTTATTTTTCAACATATTAACATCAAGTTAGTTTATATTCATTGTTAGAATATTAGCAATATAAAAAAAAATAATAATATTATAAAATTACTATAATACAAAATGAATAATGATACAATAAAGAATAAAATTTTATAGCTTTTTGTTTTGTTGTTCAATTAAAAGGCTATTGTTAATTAAATATGAAATTTCTTACATAATATTTATCAATTTTCTCTGATAAAATAATTGAAGAAAAAAACAAAAATAAAATAAAAGATAGAATCTTTCCATTCTTAATTTTGTTTTCTGCTAATTGGCAAAAATAAATATTTTAACAAAATTTATTGTAGAATTTTTTTCTTCTTTCTCATGATATCATGAAAAAATTTAAATAATTTATTACGAAATAAATTTAATTAAAAGTTAATAATATACCGCCTAGGAGTGATTAGCCACCTGTTATCAAAACCAATCAAAATTCCAACAAAAAAAAAAAAAAAAAAAAATGTAAACTAGAAAATAGATGAAAGAATGAAAAATAAAATAAAATTGTCCAAAAAAAATAAAAATTAAAATAAGGGTATGATTTAAACGGTTAGCAAAATATTCGTGTTCATATTATCGTAAGCAGAAAAATGTACTAGGTCAGCCAAAATGGCTAATTGGTTAGCAACTTATGGTCAACAAACATTTCTAAATCAATCAGCAATTAATGTCATTCTGGACTGCTCTAAAATTTTTTGGATAGCCTATTAAATATACAAGAGGCATTGACTGATCCACTTTTAATCAAATTTTGGTAAGCAATCAGGGGTCAGTAAAATATATCTTTTTGTATTTTTTCTTTCTCGATTATATTTTTAATCTTATAAATCTTGTACAGTGTAAAGATAGTTGAGATTAAATATTTTGCATATGCAGCCTTTTTTTGTAGGCCGAAAAAGCTCCCTAATGTCGGCCTTCGGTTCGGTTAAAAGGGTTCAAAACCATTCAGTTCGAAGCGATTGGATACCACTAACTAAATCCAATCGTCCAAAACGGTTCAGTTCGAAGCGATTGGATTTAGTTAGTGGTATCCAATCGCTTCGAACTGAACCGTTTTGGACCGTAGTTATCCGAACCGAAGCCGAGAAAATTCCCTCGTTGTCTTAATTTTTTTTCTAAAACGGGACAGACCTTAACAGGACCGACAAAGTCAGGACCCCTTCAAGTTGTTTTAAATCATATACGAATCCCCATCCGAGAATTCCTTAAGTTGCTTTAATACCATATATGTTTTTATCTGCTGACCAAGTAATTATTTAGCCATTGCGACTGTTTATTAGGCAGACACATAATATTACAAGCTGACCACATATTGGTTAAATTGTTAACCATTTTTAAGATTGTTTGCTGATCAAAGGTCGCAGCCTGATTTGTATTTTCGTATCTTTGTATGCTGACCAAATGATTTAACGGCTGATTTTTATTGCTAACCAAATTTATTAACGACAAACCAAAATTTTATTTCCCTTAAAATAATCTCCTTTCCATAAAAAATCTATGAGGAATTTAGCTGATCTCTAAACTAAAATATAAAATGAATTTTATTATTAACAGCAGATTATTCAGTTCTATAAAATTATTATGAATGTGAATTTTCAATGGTTCAAATTTAAGAATTTTATTTTAATCTTTCTGTGAGATTTTAGTTTTTGTTCTACACAGAGACTAAAAATTTTATTTGAATTTTTTAATCAAAAACAGAAAGGTACATACAGTATTTGAATTTAAATAAAATTTCAAAAATAAAACCAGTTGTAAGAAATAAGAATTCTATCTAAAATTATTGATCTAGAAATTTTAAAAACTTCAAATTACTAACTTAATTATTGCATAAATCTAGGTAATAAAGTAATGGGATTATTATTTACTATTTCCTTGCGCTACTTGTTCAATCTGAATCTTTTAATATATTTATTTGCCGACATATATTATTCATTTATAGAAAATTCTAGAGCGTTTCTTCAAATTAATTGTAAATTATGGATCAACATCTCAACTAAATTATCCTCCACTTAGTCTAGGGCTAATTAATAGTTAGTTTTCCTCTATAAAGCATGTGGGCCCCCATCCATCGGGGAGCTACCTCCTCTAAAATAATATTTAAATTATATTTAAAATTAAAAAAAATAAATAAATTATATCGATTTTCTCATCAAAATTCAAAAAAATATAATAAAACAACTTCCATATATTTATTTAACTTTTTTATTTATTAGCCATTTAGATATTAATAATAATTATTTATAATAAATGAATATTATTAAAAAGATTGTCGGACGTTTAGTATGCTTAAATTATGAGGATGTTAGATGAAAATGTCTCGTTAAAATAACCATAATATTTTTTTATTTCTTTAACCCTTAACGTTAACTAACGGTTTATTCTTTTATTCTACCAGAAAATAAGTGAGGAAGTCTTTAAAATATCTAAGTGAAAATTAAGCAAATTTACATAAATAAATGATGTTTTAATTGAAACTGTTTTGATTCCCAAAACTCTAAATTATAAAATCTTTAGAGACTAAAACTAGTGTATATCCCTATTTATTTTTATTTGACTATACACAAGTTCTACATGGGAAGTTGAGATTTTCAAAGGCAAATACAAGGGGAGAGGGGTAAAGGGGGTAATTACCAGCCCCCCTCCCCCCGGACATTTGAGAAAAATATTTTTCCTGGACGTTAAATGTTATTTTAAAAATTACTTAAAAATTTGATTTGTATATATATTCTGGTAAACAAAGTACAGAATGCAAGTTTAATTTATCAAAAGTAAGAAAAAATTGTGTGCTGTGCGATACACCCCCCCCCCAAAAAAAAAAAAAACTTCTAGATCCGCGCCCTTGTTTTCAAGACATATATTTTGGCATTTTCATTAATTTAGAAATTTATTGACAGTATTTTTTTAAGAGAATTTTTCGGTATCTGAAGCAATTTAGATCTGTCTCTATTTTTCTAAATTAATTTGTAATATAATTTAGAAACATCGTTGTATATAAAATGCACTTAATGGTCGTAAGGGTTAGTTCACTTGAGTCGGAGCAAGTGCACAGTACTTGAATTCGACTGCAGAATAAGCAGTCGAAACGTTGTACAGTGAGGGACAATATTAAGTCCCACCGCTACTTGTGATTATTTCATTGTTTTTAAAAAAATATTATATATTTTTTAATGGAAACCTAGAAAATTTGCAATAAAGATTTTCATTTTCTTTTATAAAAACAATGAAATAATCACAAGTATAAAACGCATGGGTGGGACTTAATATTGTCCCTCACTGTACAATATTTATATTTTTAATAAATAATTAATACAAAATGTGCTCTATAATTAAAAATTCTCATAATAATAATAAATATTTAGAAACACTGGCTTATAGCACAAGAGGCGAAAACTTCAAGTTGGACCACGAGTAAAAAAATTATTTTAGAAGTAAAAAATTTCTTTTTTAAGGCAATTTTTTCTCCTATAGTAGTAACAAAGTAAAAAACTCAGTCCAAATGTTCGCCATTTGTATTTATTTACTTACAACAAAAACCCATTTTCCAAATTCCATTATAATAATAAAATTCCAATAATTTTCCCTAATATAGAATTTCCAAAAGATGTTATTAACGTTTTAACGGTGGTCCAAAAGTAGTGAACGAGATGCAAAATAAAATAAAAGTAAGAGAACCCGTTATAATAAAATTTAGATATTTCAATTTTTTATTTATTTAAAATTAGATATCGTAAAAACCAACCATTAATTATTGTCATCGCTTATCTTATTTATTTATTCATCTTAGTATAGTAAATTTATGTAAAATAAAAATGCAAGTTCTCTGAATTTGAATGGAATTCTAAAATCTTTTGGGGAATCGGAGGGAATTTAGATTTACAGGTGCGGGACGGAGTATTGATCTCCCTCTCTCGGTCTCTCTTTCTCTTAAGATATACACCACACATATATATAGATGTAAACTCACGCACACGCACACACTTTATTCCTCTTACTATCTTTTCCTTTGCACTAAAAAGATCGAATAGAAGAAGAAACGCTTATCACCATTTGATCCAACAACTTAAAATAACCCTACGATTTTAGTTTTACCATCAAAAATCAGTAATTTTATAAAAAGGCAAAAATAAAATTCAAGCAAACAAATGACAAAATTTAAATTTTACACATGCATTCTACTGTGTTTTATCATTAATAGACTTAAAGGAATTTTACTTTTATTTAGTGGGAATATTTCTTTTAAAACTAAGGAATTTAAATTTTATAAAAACATCTAAAAAAAAAAAGGTAGTATCAAATATTTGATATAATCTCCTAGATCTTTTAAAGCTTATCAAGATTTAAGTAATTTGATAAAGCTCTTAAACTCTTGGCTAAATGAAATTTAACTAAATCTCTTTGTCTACAACATTTCAAAATTTTAATGGAATTTTTTTTTTTTATCATGAAAAGCATTAATAAAATTTTACAAAAATTCCTGCGGCGGACCCTCGCCGTAGAATACGTTAAAAATAAAATGAAAATTTCCTGACGAAGGCTTTTAAAGATATTTTAACAAGAAAGACAAAAAATTCACGAAAATATCAATCCACCATATTTTAAATAAGTCAGTCACGGGACTCAAACCAGTGTGGCAACGTCGCATAAAATAAACCGCGTTTCACGCTTTTTTTTTTTTTTTTTTTTTTTGGAATGGGTGCATAAGGTCCGAAGACCTATAATGACCAATAGTCACATGCAGCCAGGAAGAAAATAAAAACAAAAGGAGAAGCATAAAGGGGAAACTCAACTGCGGGAACTGAGAAGATGCCTGTTGAGGTTAGACTTGAAAGTCCGAAGATTGTAGGTTTTGGGGAAGATAGACGCAGGGAGCTTGTTCCAATCACAGGAGGTCATGGGGACAAAGGAAGAATGATGCTTTCACTTACAGCAAAGGCCTAAGGTAGAGAAGTCTCACCTCTTGTACTAGGGCTCAAAGGTATTTCAATTAAATTGGCAAACAATCAATTGAAATAAATAGAAGCATGATTAAACGGCCTCAGATGCCGAAAAAGATTTAAACAAAAACTAATAAATAACAGGGATGAAGAGGAATTCAGCCAGATAAAGAGCATCTATTAAATCAAACTCCTTTTTTGCAAAACGTTTCGACCAATTTTATTATGCCATCTTCAGTTGCATAGGAGTTTTTTTTTAGCAAATAGAGTAGAATTTCGGTATTCTCTTCACATGAAAAGTTACTAAATCTTCACTGGGCTAAGTTTTCAGAAGAGTCGAATAAAAAAAGTTCAAAAAATAAAAAAAAATGATTTTTTTTTATTACTGATTCTGATGATGAAATATTCGATTCATCAGAATCGATGTATTTTATATACAAAATTTGAAAAAACAAGACTTTAAAATCATTTTTCTCAAAACTAGATTTTTCATAACCAAAATTTTAAAAATTAATATCTTCCAAACAAAAAATGATAAACAAATTCTAAAAATACCGGCTTGCTCAGCAGGATGTGTTCTGTACATTTTGACCCCGGTGAAGATTTGGTACCTTTTCATGTGGACAGTCACAAATAATATATTTTAAAATAAAATGCCATTCACGATATAATTACTATCTTATTATATAGAGATTCAAAGTAAATATTTGCTAAAACTATCATTCCTATTTATTCATTCATTCAATATTTTTTCCTCCAGGGATATATCGTATTTCCTCCTCCTCAGCTCTCGCAACGCCTACACATGTTGGATTTGTTTATGTTAATCTGATTTGAAAGCAACTTCACTTGATCATTTGTACTTTTCTATTGATTTCGATTAACGATTTTCTTTACAAGGAATAAAATTTATTATTATACATATTATGTTCACTGTTTAAATTTAACCATATCTCTTTGTCTACAAATTTCATCGACAATTTGTGTTAAGAGGAATTTTAAAGATCATCTAAAAAATAATTGAATTATTAAGTTTAATCCGGAGCAATTGAAATAAATAGAGACTGGGTCTAAATGGCCTCAGATGCCGAAAAAGACCTTAAAAAAAATATTAAAAAAAAATCGTTAGAGCCAATTTGGACAAAATATAAATTCGTTATTAGTACTCTTTGGGCGATTTTATTTAAAAGTTTATTTTAGTGTCGCAGAGGGGTACCTAACTAAGATATAAAATTTCAACCTCGTTGTTCATCTAAAAAATAATTGATTTTTGAATTTTAAACAAAAATCGTTGGAGCGAATTTAGAGAAAATTGAAAAAAACTGAAAAAGTGCATCAGTAAAGTACTAGTACTCTGGTCGATTTTGTTCAAAAGCTTCGTGTCACGTCCCATGGGGGGGGGGGGGGGGCTAACTTAAATATAAAATTTCAACCTCCTAGCTCTTTTCGTACTTGAGATATTTTATTCACAGACAAACAGACAGGCAGACACACAGACAGACCAGGTCCCGAAAACCACTTTTTTGGATTCAGGAGACCTCAAAACGTGAATATCCATCAAAATCTCGACATCGAATTTTTGACATGAATCCAATACTTTCTCTCTCTATATATTAACATATATATAGAGGTAAGAGAAGTGAGAGAGAAGTTATTTTCAATACTGTATGTGTGGTTTGTTTAAAGACTTTACAAACGGTGATATCGACATGACAAAAAAAAACTTTCTTGAACAATTTTTAAAGAATATAAAATATGTTTCGAAAAATGTCTAAAGTCTAACCAAGTAAGAAATAAAAATGTTTTAATATTGT
Organism: Euborellia annulipes; assembly: GCA_023213315.1. Taxonomy (NCBI): domain Eukaryota; kingdom Metazoa; phylum Arthropoda; class Insecta; order Dermaptera; family Anisolabididae; genus Euborellia; species Euborellia annulipes. The sequence goes on from JAKCPI010002671.1 coordinate 228,033, forward strand.
ATTTTTTTTACCTAAATGAGTTGTTTTAATAAATTATGAGGGAATTTTATATTACATATTTTAGTTTGGATACTTGAATGTTTTCTTTTTTTTTCTTTGACATGGTTCTCGTGAAATTTATGGATGTATAATTATGTTATTTATTCATAAAATGGCTTAATAGTATTCGTATTATTAAATTTTAAATGGAAGTTAATTACATTCTTAGGGTAACTGTGTTTTGTGCACAAATGGAAATGAATTAACCAATCGCTAGCAGACTTTCTATTTAATAGTTGGTAATAGTTATAAGTTAATATATTTTGAACATATTTGTTTAGTTCAATTGATACAATTACATTTGGATAACTTAAAAGGAATATTCCGACTATCTGATGGTAATGGAGTTGTGGACTTTTAAGTAGTTTAATTCAAATTGAATATTAAATTATATATTTAATTCAAATAATTAGAACCTAAAAGGTCAACTTTATCAAAAGTTAAAAAATAAAACTATATATTGTTTGAGAATTCACTCTTATATTCTATTCAATAGCATCTACAAAATTTTGAATGACCTTTTATTTTGAATTTCCTCCTTCTCATTTTTAGTAGTTCTTGTAAGTTTAAAGAGAATAGTGCATCAATCCCATTTATACATGTTACATGTATATTCTGTATATAAAGATGGGAAAGTTCAAATTAGGGCTTTACATTTTCCACCAAATTCTGCTAGCCTAAATTTAGTCCCTCATTGAATCTTTTCCTCTATAACATATTATACTATTTTCATGTTATACAATATGTATAAAATGAAAATTTTAATATGGCAGTCTGGAAAAACAAAATCAGATAAAATAATAAATTTCTATCAGATTTTTTTGATTGTCGACGTTTCGGACGACAGTCGCTTCTGTTCCTCATGACAATCAATCGTCAACACACTGGTCGACAAAAATGAACTTTTTTTTTCTTTCACAACAATAAAGATATGAGATTCTAGAAGTATTTTTCATGCGAATCAAATATCATTTCAGTCAAATATCAGGCACAGTTTTAGAGATATAGAGAAAAATAAATTTTAATAGAAAATGTGCTCTAAAACTAATTTCGTTAATAATCAACATATTTTCACGAATGGATGATTTTTGGAAAGCCAAAAAATTATAGAATATCGTAAATATGTTTTGCATTTATGGTATGGAGGGTAAAAATTTGCATTAGAGGTGTCCAAAGCAAATAAAAAAACTTAGAAAATTCGACTTTTCTAAACTTTAAACCGTTTGCATCACGCCAAAAAGGGCGGATACAAGGGGGGGGGGGGGGGGGGTGCCCCTCGATTTGAAAAAAAATTTTTTTTTAAATAAATTTTATTTTTATTTTTAAAATAAAAAATTAAAATAAATAGCCCCCTGCGTCTAAATGACCTCCGATTGGGCTGAAACTAAAAATTATATGTATTATAACTATTTGCATATTTTTAAGGGATGTCGCCTTAAAAAAATCTTGAAAATTCAAAATAAAAGCCGTTTTATAGCACATTTTCTATTAAAATTTATTTTTCTCTATATCTCTCAAACTGTGCCTGATGGAAAAATTTTAACTACATATCTGAATTCAGTATAAAAAAAATGTACTAAATTCACTAAACAGATTTATTGTGAAGAAAATCTTGTGACCAGTGTAATTATAATGGAGGGATGGAGATATTGCATTAGATTAGATATTCCAAATTGGAATACTTCAGATTTAATAAAACTCTCAGATTAAGACGTTTCGACGTGCATTTATTTGGGGGGGGGGGGGGGGGGGGGGGGGCCATCTTCAGTTATTGGTTTCATTAACTGAAGATGGCCAAATAAATTCAGGCCAAAACGTCTTATTCACCCACAACTTTAAGCAATTCCCATAAATAAACCATTTCGGTTATATTTTTAAACATTTTCAAGCATTTATTAGTGAATAATTTATATAATAATAATAAACAATTTTAAAAATTATGATTCTTTTATAATTATTATTAATATTATTATATGTTAATTAATTTCATTATTATTTTAGATTAAAATGATATAATAAAAAATTTATTAAAAAAAATAATAGACAATAATTTTTAATATCTGTAAAAGATATAAATTCATTTTTATAATATTACTTTTTTATTTTTATAGGGTTAAATTTTTTAGTCATTTTGATTTAGAAAATGGTTTTAAAAAAATTAAATTCACAGCCGGCACGCTAATAGGTAGCATGACGACAATCGAAGCATTTATTGAAAACAAAATTTTTATTTTTTGAGCAAACAATGCACTCGCAACACTGAATGAATTTTAAAAAGTGTGAGTACATTAAAAATGTATTTAACATTGAATTTATTCTGAATGAAAAAGGAATCAAATAATCTCAAACTATTAAAATCACGGATTTACAAGTTTAGAATGCACGCCGTTACCATGTAATAATTAACTTTCCTTTAAAACAACAATATTATTAAGCCATTTAATGAATAAAATTCATAATTATTACATCAATAAATTTCGTGTTACGAGTCAAAGAGAAGGAAAGAAATAGAAAAAAAAAAGAAAATTATCCAGATGAATAAATTTCACTCATAAATTATTAAAACAACTCATTTGAAAAACATGCATTAAACAATAATATAAATAAATTTTTATTTCTTTTAATACTAAATAAGAGAGAGACAAATTATTAATAAATAAAAAAAAAAGTAAAAAATCTCATTTATAAAATCAAGATTGTAGATAATAGTGATTATTTATTTTTTTGTGCGGGAACAACAATTCTAAAATAGTTCAAAATTTCGACTTCCGAGTTATGGACAAATCTTTCAGTCTCTGAACTGTTAGATAATGTTATTTTATTATTTGATAATTTTTATTAGTATTTTTATTTGTTGGTGAACTCAACGTCCCATGATCTTAGGGAAATGTTAAAATGTATGAGTTCTGGTGCAAAGTATGCGCGCCAGGAGAGGCTAGAGATCCTGGGTTCGATTCCCTGAGGGCATGGCCCGTCAACAAATAAACATACTCACAAAAATTGTTAAATATTTCTTACTATGAGATATTTATTGAATATTAATATCTTTTTCAAAAGAAAATTATTTAAATTTATTATTTTAATAATAGGTTTGTATGTGTGTATGTGTATATATATGATTCAGAATGTGAATTTAGGCCATGCCCCCGTCCTCTTTTTAGTGGCTGTTAACCATTAATGAATTGACTCGAACGTCCTTATTCAATTGGCTTGGCAATTACAAATTTTCATAGCAATTGAAAGCCTCTCTAAGTCGGTCAACTTGTTTTAACATTTCATTAGTATCAAAAGATTATAAAAGAGAGAAAATGAGAAGAAATGAAAATGCGTAATTAAAAAACTACTTTATAAAAATTAAAGCGAGATGTTGATAGTAGGAAGGGCGAATCTTTCGATAAACCCATTAGGGCCTATATTTTGATTTTTTGAAAATTAAATATTTAAATTTGTTTCCGAATTCATCTTTGTTCTTTGATATTTTATGTCCAGATTTAATTTTAAATTTTGTTAATAAATTACGTTATTAATTATATAAGTTCAATATATTATTTTCGAATAATATAAAAATTAGAAATAAAGTGTGATATGCGTTTTTAGATAAGGTGAGGTTCAAGTCATTTAAAGAAAATATATAACTGTTATGGCCTATATAAATATAGGCTACTTATTTAAAGTTTTGCCAATGTGCCCAAAATTTTTAGCTATGCATGGGATTTCAAGACGATTAATTAAGTTCACTTATTAAAAGTTTTGTGAATATATTAATTACACATAGGTATTTAAAAACAAACTCAGAAAATCCAAATAAATAATTGAATTCTAAAATTCCAGCTTGAATTACGATCAAGGTTGAATTGATTGTTTTAAAATTCCAGTTGTAAATTAAAAACGAATTGTTTTTCATGAGACAATTTTTTTTTTTTTATATAATCGCCAAAATTAAATAAAAATTTTTTTAAGACTTGAAAGAAGAAATAATAATACTGTATAAAAATCTGTTAAACCGAAATGTGTCTATAAACCGTTAATATTATTGATGTTGATTATCAAAAATTTGAAACAGTCTTTTAGACCACCCAAAAAGAGAATTTTTTTTAATACGTCACACACACTACAGTCAAATATAAAAAGAAAATGGATAAATTATTACCAAAATATTTGATTTTTACTCTTAATAAAAGTAAAAAATAACCTTGACTGGACAAAATATTTTTGCTTTATGATTAATTTATTTATAAAAGTTACGATTCAAAAAGAAAATTATTATAATTCATATATCTCATAAAATTTTCTAAATCACATGATAATAGCTTTTTTATATGCTATAAAGTACTAATTTCAAATGAATAAATTTCATAATCAACTTGTCTTCATTTAAGATGCGATTTTCTTTTGAGAATGACTGTACCCTTTAAGATATCATTCATGTCACATAACTTCGATCACAGACTCTCTCAGAAACATTTTTTTTTTTAAGATCCGTCACTGAGTGTATCTATAAATTATATAGAAAGAAAAAAAAAAGAATTTTTTTAATCTTGCCGGGATTCGAACTGTCAGTTTCATAAATTTTATGGTAGATCCGCCACTGATTAACGCAACAAAAGAAAAGAAGACAAACTCCATTCTATATAAATTAAAAAAAAACTCAGGAATTTGTATCTTTTTTTACCCCTTTATTTTTAGTCATCTTTATGACTTATATTAATATATACAAAAGTGAAATTATTAAAATTACGAATTCATATTTTTACTTTTAGTCTTCTAAATCCTCTTAAGATTCATAAATTATTCTTTAAATTATTCATAAATTAGATCTCTCCAGGATTCTTAATTTTTTCTAAGAAAAAAAAACTTTTTATTTTACAAATTATAAATACGTGCCTTAGAGGTAAGAAAAAGTATTAGCTTCTTGGGATGTGCTCCACAATTTTTTACTTTCTCTTACCTCTATATATGTAAATATATAGAGAGAGAAAGTATTGGATTCATGTCAAAAATTCGAAGTTATCATCGATACAAATGTTAACTATCGAATATGATATCATATCTCATAGTATATTTGATAGTTAACTGTATCTACAATATCTTCAAAATCAACTAAATGAGAAAAAAATAAGAAAGGATTTATTTCGACCATTCTATTGATAAGCTAAATCTCCAACCTATAAATGGTCGATTCTCAAAAAAAAATCGAAATCGATGTCCTTAATGATTTCATCAGAGCAGGTTTGTCAAATATAAAATTTCTTTTTTTATAAAAACTACTGTACCAATTTATGAAACAAATTTGTTTCTTATATGATAAACAGAAAGGATATATCCAAGAACGTACCCTAAAAATCATTCCCTCACTATGTAAACTAATTTTTAATTATTATAGTTTTGCAATAAAAAAATAATTGGTGCATTTCAGAGTTTTTAATTGTTGTAGAATCATATCAAAAATCATTCCAACACTGATCTGTAATTCCCTTATTTTCGAATTTTTTTTTCCAAACTCAAAAAAGTTGGGGACCACTATAATATTTTAATCAAACAAGACATAAACTATGACTTATGCAAAAAAATCCATAATAAGTTAAAAAAAAAAATAGATAAACTCAGTAAGGCCAATTTCGATTTTTTTTTGAGAATGAGCCAAATATAATCTACTATTACATATTGATCATGTGGGGGATTGATGGTCCTGAGAAAAGTAGCCCTAAGAAAAGTAAGAAAAGTATCCAAATCATCTCCAACGTTGCCAGATTTTCAAAAAAAAAAAAACCCTATTCACACTCGCTAAGTACACTCTAGTTGAGTGACCCATAAAACTTGCAACGATGTAGACCTGCCAGTAACAAGTTTCATTAAATAGTGTTGTATAAAGAAAGCAACTCCTAGTCTGTTTGCATATAATTTGAAATAGTAATTAAAATGGGAAAAAAATGAATAAGCATAAGATTTAAAAAATTGAATAAAATACCTTGCCTTCCATGGCTCTCTCAGCTAGTTTACAATCCGAATTAAAACAGTTGGGAGCGTTCAAATTTCACTTTAATTTTTATTAAGGGGCCTGTACACGAGCAACAAAAAATGCACATTGCACTATATTTTTGGGCAATGTGTTGCCAAAATATTTCTGGACAATGTATAGCCAAATATGTCTCGGTAATGTTTTGGCAACAGTTGTTGCCCGAGAATATTGCCTTATTTCAGCGATATCAAAAAAACCTTGCCGGCAAGTAATAATAGCAATGCGGGCCATATTGTCGGCATCACGCATATATTGCCGAGCCATACGAACATAGTACTGGTAATATTGCTCAATATTGAGCAATGTTGCCCAGGCACTTTGCCGTAAAAATATTCCTCGTGTACCTCCAGGCCCTTTTATATTCTTATTAATATCGTCTTTTAATTATTATATTTTAATACGGACAGTTACTTTCTTTATACAAATTTATCTATTTCAAAAATATTTATCAAAATTGCAAAGTGGAATTTAAATCAAAAATAAAATTTTACGAACATCGCTTTTGTTATCAAAAGTGGTTTTGTTTGTTGTTGGAATATAAAATTCATATTTTTTGCAGCATATGATACAAGAAGAGAAGTCGAGTGATGGCCACATCAATTTCTAGTTTATAATAGTAAGTGAAGAAAAAAAAAAGGGATAGCCGGAATATAAACGTAATAGAAAAGATGAGCCGAGAAAGAAGAGGCCAATTTCGTTATTCGCTATGAAGCGGCACCTTTAACCTTACAGAATGACATGAACATCAAAATCGATTGAACACAAGAAGATCAAAAATGGCATCGTGGGGACTTCTTCTGAAAAATATAAACATCGGGGGCATAATTTGATATTGTTATGGTTTGAGGGAAAAAAAAGGGAATTTTTTTATCATGTTATACATCCATTTCTTTTATTTCTATTGACTCCTCGGTTGGTTATTATCTATTCACAGTATTTGAGAATACAATTTGTTCAACTTGGTTGACTTCATTTATGTCAACAAACAGGAAAATATTTTTAAACTATCAATGTCGGCGAGTAGCTACGCTTTTTTATTTTTCGACGTTAAATACACTAAAATTTCATAATTTAAATAAATTATTTGTATGAGATTACATTTTTTTTTTTTAGAAATATTGACAATACGAGCACTATTATTTTTTTATCAATAATTAAACATCGATTTTGCTATCATTTAAATATCGTACATAAATTATTTGCTTATAGAGTTTTCTAGATCTAATCACCCAGAATCTATTAGATTTTTACTTTCTCTTACCTATGTATATATGTAATATATATATAGAGAGAAAGTATTGGATTCATGTCAAAAATTCGATGTCAGATTTTGATGGATCTTCACGTTTTGAGGTCCCCTGAATCCAAAAAAGTGGTTTTCGCGACATGGTCTGTCTGTGTGTGTGTGTGTGTTCAATTTTAAGCATGAAGGAATTGAGCTAGGAGGATGAAATTTTATATTTAAGTTAAATACCCCCCGGGACCGGAAAAATAAGCTTTTAATCAAAATCGGCCAAAGAGTACTAGTACTTTACTGATGTACTTTTTCAGTTTTTTTCGATTTTCTCAAAATTCGCTCTAACGATTTTGATTAAAATTCAAAAATCAATTATTTTTTAGATGCTCTTTCAAATGTATATTCTCGTTTTGCCCTCAAAATTGTTTGAAGCACACTTTACTCTTGTGCTTCATAGGAAAGATAGGAGAAATGGTTGCCATGGTAACAAAATATAAATATTTTCCCATGTTTATAATTTTGACATCTTAAATTTCTAATATATTGGCGGAAACTAAATATATTTCGACACAAAAAATCTGGTGTGACAAGCACAGAACACAACTTTCGATTACCGAAGGTAAGAGAAAGTTGTGTGCTGTGCGCCAGTCACACCAGATTTTTTCTTAATAAATAATATCAAACTAAAACCATCAATCAATTTTTACTTTCTCTTACCTATGTATATATGTAATATATATATAGAGAGAAAGTATTGGATTCATGTCAAAAATTCGATGTCGAGATTTTGATGGATCTTCACGTTTTGAGGTCCCCTGAATCCAAAAAAGTGGTTTTCGCGACATGGTCTGTCTGTGTGTGTGTGGGTGGGTGGGTGGGTGGGTGTGTGTTCAATTTTAAGCATGAAGGAATTGAGCTATGAGGCTGAAATTTTATATTTAAGTTAAACACCCCCCGGGACCGGAAAAATAAGCTTTTAATCAAAATCGCAAAGAGTACTAGTACTTTACTGATGTACTTTTTCAGTTTTTTTCGATTTTCTCAAAATTTGCTCCAACGATTTTTTTTTAAATTCAAAAATCAATTATTTTTTAGATGCTCTTTAAAATGTATATTCTCATTTTGCGATTGAAATCTTCTGAAGACCACTTTACTCTTGTATTTCATAGGGAAGATAGGAGAAATGGTTGCCATGGTAACAAAATATAAATATTTTCCCATACTTATAAATTTTACATCTGAATTCAAATATTCCCTACAGCCGGGAACTAAATATATGTCGACACAAAAAATCTGGTGTGACAAGCACAGAACACAACTTTCGATTACCGAAGGTAAGAGAAAGTTGTGTGCTGTGCGCCAGTCACACCAGATTTTTTATAAAGAAAAGTTATTAATCTTTATATATATATATATATATATATATATATATATATATATATATATATATATATATATGTGTGTGTGTGTGTGTGTGTGTGTGTGTGTGTGTGTGTGTGTGTGTGTGTGTGTGTGTGTGTGTGTGTGTGTGTGTGTGTGTGTTTTTTTTTCAATAAACTATTAAGTTTCTTTAAATAAAGATCCGGTGTGACTGGTCACAGCACACAACTTTCTCTTATCGTTAATTGAAAGTTGAGTTATGTGCTTGTCACACCAGATTTTTTGTGTCAACATACTATATATTTTAGTTTTTGACAGTACTGTAGATTTGAATTCAAGATGAAACTGAAAATTTGTTATATCTTACAATGTTAGTCTTTCCCATGAAGTCTTATGGGAAAGACAAGATATGGATACAAGATAAAGTGTGCTTCAAACAATTTTGAGAGGAAAATGAGAATATACATTTTAAAAAGCATCTAAAAAATAATTGAATTATGAATTTTAATCAAAATTGTTTAAGTTGGGAAAATTGAAAAAATAACAAAGAAAGTACATCAGTAAATTACTAGTACTCTTTGGCCGATTTTGTTCAAAAGTTCATTTTCAGGCATCAGTGGAGCGCCTAACTTAAATACAAAATTTCATTCTCCTAGCTCTTTTCCTTCTTGAGATTGTTCACAGACACACAGACCATTATGGGGGACCCACTTTTTTGGACTGAAAGGGCCTCAAAACGTGTAATTCCTTCAAAATCTCATCTAACATTTTACATGGATCTAATACTCTCTATTTAAATATACCGTATATCTGAGAAAGTAAAAACAAGACAATTAAGATATTCTCATCAGGTAAAATATCATATGCTGATTCCAAAAGAGATAAGAAAAAATAAATAAATAAAAAATTGTGATAATCAATCGGTAAAATAATTGTCCTAGTTTTTTTTTTTTTTTTTTAATTATTCGCAGGGATTTAAAATGTCCCAGTTAATTTTGTTTTATTTTATATTTTTTTTATAAATAATTAAACATCGATTATTCTATCATTTAAATACCGTACTTAAATTCTATTTCATCGGAACTATTTCGTTAATGTGTTATTAACAAATTCGTGAGAATTTAATAGCCATCTTGTTAACTTTTTATATTCCTTAAATTATAAAAATCGCATATGAAATCAACATTCATACGTTCAAAGAATGTTAATTATTATTATTATTATTATTTTTGTGTGTATGTGACTTTTTAAACGCCAGTTTAATATTCCTATTTAAATTTAATTCCTGAATTTTTTTTACAAAAAAAAAAAAATAAACAACTATGTTTAGAATTTATTTAAATACGTATTTAATTTAAGGTAATTATTTTTTTACTATATAATTCTGTCATAAATATAATTTAATAGTCATATAAAAAAAAATTATTACAATTTTTATTCTAATTATTATTAATACTCCAATTTTTTTTAAGAAATTTTTTTTACGTTTTGTAGATATTTTCAGATGATAAACATTTTTTTTTCTTTAAGCTTGTTAGAGTGTTTGTATTTCTTATAATTTTTTTTCTACTTTATGGCGTTTGTTTAATGAGATCAAAAAAAGTTATGCAGATTGACTTCAAAATCCATAATTCATAATTTTCACCTAGATGATACTTTATGTACTCTGATAAAAAAGAAACGTTTTTTTTTTAATAACAACAAAATAGTGCTTGGATAAAAAAATTAATTAAGGTTGTTCGGATAGTACATCGTAAGTCATAATAGAATCTAAATTTTTTTTTAAATAAAATTAAAAATTTGAATGCCAAAATTCCTTATTATAATTTAGTCGTGACCTATCATAGTTTATAATTGGATTAAGTTAATAATTTAATTACCAAAAATAATAAATGAATGACTTTCGACTTGAGCAGTTTTTCACGTAATATAGAACTGGCAACATTGCATTCATCAACTATCTATTTTAAATCTTAAACGCCTTAAATTTTATTTTATTTAATATATTACAATGTTTAATGCAAATCAGTTTAAACACAATGGACGATTTGCGAGAAAAATATTGTAAAATTGAAAAAAAAAATGTAACTGACATAGAGATAAGACACTTATGTTATGCGACGTTGCCAGGCTGGTCTGACTCTCGAGAATTCATTATTTTTAAATATTAGCGACTGTCATTTTGGAGAATTTTTTGACTTTCTTGTTAAAATATCTTTAAAAGCGGTCGGTAGAAACTTTTGATTTTATTTTTAACATATTCCTCGGAAGTGAATTAATAAAATGTAAGTTTTTTTGTTTTTGTATCAGATGCACAGATGCCTATTTAATTCAATATGTGTGCGTTTCGTCGTTATTCCCCATAGGCTACATGTTAAATTTCAATTTTTTAAAAATTAATTACACGATAACCCTGTGTCAGATCTGCTTCAAAATTTTATTTTTTACGTATTTGATAGTGATTAATAACATATTAAAAAATTAGCTTTTAATCAGTTAAAGTGCTTTAATGTCCGAACAACCTTAAAAAAGAGGAAGAAAAATCTTTAATTACTGGAAGAAATTAATTACAAATATTCTTATGTAATTAATCTTCACAAACTATTTTATCTTTTCCAATTACTTATTTACTCTATGATACCGCAAATTTGTAATAAAGAAGTCATCATAGTTAGCATTCCGTTAGGGGACAATTCAGTAGCGTAGCCAGGATTTCTGCCTGGGGGGGGGGGGGCAAAAGTTTTATAAGTTTTATGAAACCCCCCCCCTTCTCCAAGAAACTTAAAGTGGAGAAATTTTTTTTAGATAATATAATAATTATAAATAAAAAACAAATAAAAAAAATTTTTTTTTTTCTTGTAATAAAAAATAATTTTAATACAAAATTCGTAAATATTAGAGATTTTTTCAATTATTTATAATTTTTTTGTTAGATTTTAGAATTTATGAGAGTTAATAAAATAATTATTTAAAAAAAAAAATCATTAGGGAAAACAATAGGTATTTTTTTGTTTTGGAGAAGGCTTTGGGGGGGGGCGGCCCCTGCCCCCCCCTGAATACGCCACTGGGACATTTGACTTTTTTTTAGTCTATTTTTAGTACAAGGGACTTATAATTGAAATAAAACGGATCAAATATCATTAATAAAATAATTGTTTTCGGTAAACCGAACTGTGGTGTAGCAGATATTTGTAAAAATTACGGCCATTCATTCTGTGGCCTTCTTCAGGTACAATTAAGATTACAAACATTTATCATCATATGAGATTCTCACAGATGTAATAACCTTTGTAATCTTAACTGAATTGTACCACATAATCAGGTCTATTCTCTAAAAACACAGTTAAATAGAAAACAAAATTCTTTTATTTATGATTACAACTGTGATAGCCTAAACTCCAAAATTGGATCAAATATCATCTATTAGCGATTGTTTTAATTATTTAAAGGAATTTTATAATTCAGTTTCAATTTTCAAGAATAATAAAAAAAATATACAATATACAATTATACAGTATGGAAATATTATTTATTATAATCTTTAGGACATAAAAATTCAGCTTTTCGTAAAACAATGTTTTCTTTTGATTTTACGCCAAATAATATCATTACTTGATATAAATTCCGGTTTTATTTGTGATACGTCTTGAACTTCTCTCAGGCTCTCTATTTAAATCTAAAACAAATAAATTATTATAAACAAATTGAAAATAAATCAACAATTAGGCTTATACTTAAGAAAAAATATAGTTTTACTTACTTTCAGAAAAATCAGTCAATCTCTTCGTCGTCTTCGCTTTGTTTTTCATCTTCACACTTAAAATCCAAATCACTTTTTTCTTTTTCTTCAAAAATATCTTCGGAATCTTTAATATCCGAATAATCTTGTAAAAACTCATTCAACAAGATGTGAGAAAAAAATCGAATACCTACTTGAAGTATTAATACACTATTAAAAAGTGTTAGTTGATTCTGTTTAGAAATACAGAAATTCTCTCTTTATAAATTTCAAAAAGTATTAAAATTTGAATACTTTTTTTTGGGTTAGAGTTTGTGTAAAAGAGTTAAAGTGTTTTGATTGCAATGAAATTATTTCGTCAGGTTTATAATAATTAATTTTTTGAATTTGAATTTGCCAAAGATTATATATCAGCAGATATTAAATTTCAAAATGAATTAGAATTGTCAAATTTCAAGTGTTACTCACCAAAAGTTGGAAGCGATGAACACTCGGAAGACGTCTGGTCTATGTTGGGCTGGTTGCTCGAACTTAACTTGATTCGTGCACAGCAGAAATACAGGTATGCAGCCGGTCTCGACCTGTAACAATGAGAATCAAACAAATAATTCAGAAGGATATCTATAGATTCTTGCTTGTGGATGGGAGTGCATAACGGAAAACGTATATTAATTTCCCATTTGAAGCAAAACAAGTATTTAATAGAAATATTTTCTGTTTTAATTATTGTTTAAAGAGATTACTATATTAGAAATGTATTCATTATGCTGAAGTTTAAGAGATTAAGTTTAAGATCACCAAACACCGTATAGTGTGTAATTAAGACATGCTTAATATGTATTAAGCATCTGTCTGCCTTTTGTAGATGTTTTAATGTTATGTTTATTTCAAAAAATAAATATTAAACCAAAGCTAGAAACATTTAAGCTACAGTCATCAATAGGGCTCGGATTTTGCATATAATGCATGTTGTTTTTCTTATTCTTCAATTTTTTTTTATCTGGCCATTTTAGGATTTCAAGACTCACCCAAAGAAATCTTATTTTGCATATAAATGCATATTTTGGAGTTTAAGTGGATATTGTGTGATTTTTATTCCTCGTTTGCTGGCAAATCAGAAAATTTTAGAGACAGAGGGTAGACCAGAGGATTCAAACCTTTTTTAATCTTCCACCCCTACCCTCTCTCACTGCCAAACATATCGAGAAAATTTAAAGAAATAATTAAAATACCCCGAAACATTTAATATAATGCAAAATCTATTCTTATAAATCTGAATACACCTAGTTATCTTAAACTACTCTTTTTTTGTTGCTGCAATATGGCTTTTCAATACGCCGGATTAGGGGTCATCCAAACATAGTTTTAGGAATAATAATTATCCTCTGGGCAAAATTAAGATTTTGTTTTAAAAATCAAATTTTTAGTAGATAGAGTTGTTTGAAATAGATGGGGGATTTCGAAAAACTAACGTATACAAGCCAGTCAATACATCGATTAAGATTGGGGATATCGCACCCCTTGAACTCGGACCAGGACTCCCACTTTCGTGACGGACAGACTACTTTTATTCTAGATCGCAGTTATAATAACTGTTATACTTAATAATAAATTTTTCATAAAAGAAAGAATTCACTATTAAACCTCAGATTTGGGAAATATTGATTTCGTATTGTATTAAATGTAATAAAGGAAACTGGAACAGTAAGTAGCCTCTTATTCTCTTTTATACATAAACTTCCTAAAGCAATAAATATCAGCCATAGATTTTTTTTTTTACTTAGGTTCCTATATAAATTTCAAATATAACTTTTTATATCTCTCTTTAATATGGTGATGTTTCTTTTGTTGTGCATAATACATTTTTAAATTGGATAACTAAATTTATTAAGACTAAACTTGATCATATAATTATGAAGAAATGGGGTGATTTGTTTTAATAGTCGATTAGAAATCTTGGAAAAATATAAAACTTTAGAAAGAGGGAAAGTATTCAAAATATGTCAACAAAATTTAGGCCTGAAAATTCGGAATAGCTCATAATAGTATGACGAACCGCTGACTAATTATTTTTTATTTCTCAAAAGATGATGGTTATAAAGGTGTGTTCTAGTTTTTTAAGACACAAATTCCTCTAGTAAATTTAGTTCAACCGAAATTTTAAGGTTTGTGGCGCCTTAAAATTATATAATAAAACCCCAAATGTTATTGCTTGGCTTTTATATACTACCCCAATTGACGTCACCCTGGCTTTAGAGATGGTAATCACCAAACCTCCCTCTTTGAGAATCAAATAATCACAAATACAAATAGAAAAGCATCTCCTATCTTCTGATCTCTTTGGATAAAGTTTTAATTTATTAGTTATTCAAATTAGAAAAATTTTAAATTAATTAAATTTCTACAAAAGTTTTGCTGTTTTTTTTTTTTTTCAAATTTAGACTTTAAAAGGCTCAATATTTTCTTAGAAATGCATCTAGAATTAAAGAAAAATAATAAAGTTTTTTCTAAAAGGCAAGTTCTGTATTGGATCGATAAAGAATTAGAAGTCTTGAAACTAAAGAAGAAATTGCGTGCAATATCTCTAAATGATGGACCATTAGGAAAGCATCAAGCATGAAGAAAAGGGAGAGGGAGCCTTGAGAAATCGGATGATTACATTTTCGAAATTCTCCCCCATAGTAATATATTAAACCATTCATCTTTGCTTTCAAGGTTGTGTGAATTGTTCAAAATGTAATGGATATTTACTAATTCAAACAAGTAATTTATGCATTTTTCAAAAAATTCACGCTATAACATTACAATTTTGGATTATAATTTGTGAATTATTTTATCTAACCTCAAGGGGGTGTCAAAAAATAACAGAAATTATTTTTTTACTAGAAAAATCTGCTTACTTTTATTTAAATTCCATTACAGACCTTCAAAGTAATCTCCCTCAGACAAAATACAACGATTTCAGACCAGTGTCCAAAACACTCAACTCCCTGAAGTCCCTTTTTGATACTCTGAGTAAATCTGAATTTTTGTTGTTTATCTCTCGATCACGTGGAGAATAAGTAACGTACTGTTACTGGGAATTACTATTGTGAAATATTGAAGGGGCCATTAAGGAGGCAAATTGCAACAAAAAGACCACATCTTGCCAAATGGGATCCATCGTAGGATAATGCACAGGCACAGGACTCAAGAACAATCACTGAATTAGGCATTGAGGTGTTGCCACAACCACCTTATTTATTCTCCGGACCTTGGGCCGTGTGACTTCTACCTATTTCCTGAAGTGAAAAAAGAGCTTCCGGGGTCTTCATTTTCAGAGTGATCGAGAGCTAAACAACAAAATTTCGGGTATACTCAACAGACTATCAGAAAGGGACTTCAGGGAGTGTTTTGAACAGTGGACTGAACGCTGTATTTTGTCCGATGAAGATTACTTTGAAGATCTGTAATGGAATTTGAATAAAAGTATGCAGAACACCCCCTCGTATGTAAATAAATTCGTTTCTAGATGACCAATTAATTAATTTCTGACGACATTATTTATCAAATAATAATTTCTGATTAGAATTAGAGGGAAGATAAAACGATTTTAGAAAATATTTTTTCTCTAAAGGATTTGAGACTGAAATTGCAGTTTCAATTTGAATTTTGTTTAAGAGCTGCTAAATTGATATAAAATATTAGTATGAGAAAGGATGGAGAAAGAGAATGATCCCATTAGTTCTCAGCCACCCCTTTCTTCCCTTGCAGGCTTCAGTTAATCTAAAGTGCTTTCTGTGTTTATTACCAAAGACGTACTCCGAGATAAATTTAATGAAGATCAATTTTAAAATATAATATTAGGAACAAAAATAAAAAATGTACTAAAGCCCATTGGGAGATAAATTCCTTTTCATTTTTTTTTTTTTTAAACAATATCATTATTTCTTCTTTTAATTTTTTTATGAAATATCAAATTTTTGATCTCTTTTATTAATAATCACATGCTATATGGTTTAATCAGCCGGGTTTAAATTTTATATTATAATCTTATCTGAATAGAGAGAATTCTTTATACGGCGTTTTAATTGAATTATTATTATTAAAGTGACAATCTTTTTATCGTCTTTTTGGTTCATTTATACTAGTGTGTGTATCAGAAATATACATTTTTTTAATACAATTAATATAATACTGTATTTAATTAACAGTTTCGGAATGACCGTGCTGGAGATCGGTGGTTTTTTATTTTGATAAAATTGGATAACTAATAAAGTACATCAGTAAAGTACTAGTACTCAAAGTTTCCAAAAAACGAGACCTAGCGTAATTTGTTTCGTATACCATAAATAGTCTATATTTAAAATTTGAAAGAAATCCTTAATCGAAAAAAAGTGGAAAAAACTAAAAAGTACACTAGTAAAGTATTAGTACCATTGTCAGTTTCCAAAAGACAAGACCTAGCGTAATTTGTTTTGTATTCCACGGCTAGTAAATTTTTAAAATTTGAAAGAAATCGTTAAAGGGAATTTTGAGATTAGTGGAAAAAACTAAAATAGTACACAATGTAAGTACTAGTTCTCAGGTTTTTTTAAAGACAGGACCTAACGTAATTTGTTTGGTATACCGAAATAGTAGATTTAAAATTAAAAAAAAAAAAAATCGTTAAAGCTAATTTCGAAAAAAATACTAAAATACATCAGTACATCAGTAAAGTATTACTCGAATTTTTCCAAAGACAAGACCTAGCGTAATTTCATATTCCTACAAAAATTAATTGTCGGCAAGAAATTCTTTTTGTAAATATCTTGCTCCCCGATTATAAAATTTGTGTTAATGGCGAGCTTATTCTACTATAAAATAATAGACATAAATGTGGAACGATTTGCAAATCACTCGTTTCTTGTAATGAAGTCGATTCCTACACAGGGATCGAAATATTATATTTACAAATAGACGGATAATACGCAAATTATATTTTCCTGTCCGAAAGTCTTTATGAAAATTAATTATCTTTGAAGTCATCTATTTATATAGATAATTATCAATCTGTCCGCTGTCCGTACCAAAATATTCCAGAAACTATAAACATTTTTTTATTTTGTAGAAAATCTTTCAAAGAGTTGTACTTTTAATTCCTCTCAACATGTTCAATATTTTAGGGAGTAGAAATTAATTACTATATCTTCTCTTCTTTGAAGTATCTCAATTTAGTCATTGAGAAATTAAATTTATTCAAATTCACGTGGAAACGAGGTCGTCATTCTGGGACAATATTTGAAGAAGGGGGAAGTATCTCTTCCCAAAAGTATATCAAAATATCCATATTAATAACAACCTTTTATGATTAAAAAGTTAGTAAAAAATTAAATTTTACATTGTGTTCAGTTTTTTGTGTGTATAAAAAAGTACGCCCCCATCTCTTAAAGCCGATGAAAAACTCTTGCTCTAATAGTAAACAAGTAGATGTACTTCTGTCACAGTAAATTAAAAATATTAAATTTTAAAAAGTGATTCAAATAAATCATAGAAAAGAGAAGGATTGAGACTCAATACCCTTGTATTGAGATCAATTTAGTATTATTTTGAAAAGATTACGAAGATTTTTCATTAATAATATAATAATAAATTTATATTCATTTATTCTAAAAAAAAGTGTATTTTTTGAATATAGAAGAACAAAAAAAATATGGATCCAATCCTGAAAACACTTTTGTTTGCTTGTCTAGACTCAAGATGATATTCTCTTTTATTATTATAATATGCAATCCAACTTTGTATTCAACGAATAAAACACACTATATAAATCTTCTATCTCTTTATCTCTTCTTTAAAACCGAGAAAATAATATGAGAACAAAAAAAAAATGTACAAATTACACACTTTGAAAATGACAAAAAAGAAAAAAAGAATAAAATTGTCATTTTTCAAGTTAATATGTAAATTTTTTTGTTCGCTCCAGTAATTTTTTAGAAATAAATTCGCAAGCCGGCGCGTAACCATTAAACTGGCGTGTGAATTTTAAAAACAAGAATGCCAGCAATCTTATTGACGATCTTTCCTAAAATTTAGTAAATAAAAATAAAGAGAGCCATGAATCAATTCATTATTTGCCTGTTTAACAAGATAACTCAGGTGACTTTAGTGGAGTTCTCGGCAAAGGTCGTTTAACGCTTTAACTTTTTTTTTTTTTTTTTTAAGTCAGGGAATTTATTTTATGAGCGAATCTGTTTAGATTAGGGGGACTAAAAGAGCTGGATGTGTGATCACCTCTTTTTTTAATTATCGCTTGTTTTATGAATTAGGTTAAATTTTTTCCAAATATATTTCTGGTGTTCAATCTGCGTACTGTCTGGGGTGCTAATTTTTTTTTTTTTTTTTTTTTTTATGAAGTAAAACAAACCAGCATATTTATTTTTCAAATGTGAACTTTGTCGTTTTTAAAAAACTAAAAATCTGCTTGTGTCTAGTCAGAACGATGAAACTTTTATAATTATAAAAGTATATTTTATTATTATAATTTCAACTATAGGCTTTTGTTAAAACATTTTGTAAGTTAATGGGGGGGGGTGGAGAGACGCGGAGAGGTGGAAACGGTTGGGGCTCAAGGAGTCATCAAAATCTGATCGAATGGAAATTTTTCTCTATATATTTATATAGGGAGAAATATATAAATAAAACATTCAGTTATTATTTATTTATAATAAATAAATATCTTGAAACGGATAATCGAATGTTTTATTTGAATATTTTAATTGATAAAAATTTATAAGAATCTAATGAACTGTTTATAAACAAGTATTTATTAATTTAAATAAGCGAAAAAGATAGGTACCGCAGGGAGTCGCACCACCGATCTGTCGATTTGTACTGAACATGCTCTACTACCGGCCCACAGTACCGCAATTGCCTCAGCCCCAGCGGAGAAATCTGAACGCTTGATTTGAGTGGCGTTTCTCTTGTAGACTGAAATTTAGCGATCTATCAAATTTGAATAAGTGAATGGTACTGCGGTCCAGTTGTAGGACATGTTGAGTACAAATCGACAGATCCGTGGTGAGACTCTCGGCGGTACCTACTTTTTTTTCGCTTATTTAAATAAATAAATATTTCGTTATATGGATTTCATAATTACTTCATGGACCAACACCATGATATATAATAATTCTTTATTTAAGTTATGAACTGTTTATCTCGATATATATAAATATAGTATAATATGAATGCAAATGGGAAGTCATTCAAAGACATTTGATAAATGAAAATAATTATATTGTACATGGCAACAATTTCTCTTATCTTTTCAATGAAGTACAAGAGTAAAGTGTGCTTCTAACAATTTCGAGGACAAATTGAGAATATACGTTTTAAAGAACATCTAAATAATAATTGATTTTTGAATTTTAATCAAAATAGTTAGAGCAAATTTTGAGAAAATCGAAAAAGAAAACTTGAAAAGTGCATCACTTAAGTACTAGTACTCTTTAGCCAATTTTGTTCAAAAGCTTCGTGTCAGGACCCAGAGGGACTTAAAATATAAAATTTCCACCTCCTAGCTCTTTGGTTCTTGAGATATTTTGTTCACAGACAAACAGACCATATCGCGAAAACTACTTTTTTGGATTCATGGGACCTCAAAACGTGTATATCCATCAAAATCTTGACATCGAATTTTTATATATGTATATTAACATATACATATAGATAAGAGAAAGTAAAAATAGCACCCTAGGAGAGTAAGCAGATTGAACACCAGAAATATACAATATTTGGAAACAATTTAATCCTATTCATAAAAAACAAGCAATAATTAAAAAAGATATGATCCCACTTCCAAAGTCTATAAGGCATCAGGTGCCAAAAAAGACAAAAAAAAATGTATTTCATTGCCAAGGATAGGTTAAAGTTTTAAAACTTTAAAAGTCTGGGGAGCCAAAAGCTTTTACAGAGCTCGAAAATGTGTATATAATACCCCACCCTCAGGAGTATGCCTATAAAAAAGTATTTAAAAAACTGGTGTAAATGCATAAACCACAAGAATCGTAAATCACCATCACCCCAGATTTGTTTTTATTTTTATGATAAAATAATTAAATAGTGGTATCACCAACTTTTCTATTCCTAATTTGGTACGATAATTGTCAATAAATTTTTAACATTTTATAATAATTTCAATTTTGTATACTTTCTTCTCAAACAATATGAATAAAAGATGATATGGAAAGAATGAAAAACTCGAGTAGCTATATCAAGATAAATTATTAATACAAATAAAATAAATACTTAGACCCTTTTCTTCAAAACTTTTCCAATCAAAACATGTTTAAAATAAAATAAAAATAGATTGATTTCAAGTTCAAGGTCACTTGATTGAATGAGTCGATGTTTAAGCAAACAAGCAAAGTGGGAGTAACGAACGCCGCTCTATACAGTATAATGTAGATGGAATGCATGTTCGTGTTTGATATGTGTGTATGTGTTAGTACAGGCCGTTGATTGGGGCTGGCAGAGAGAGAGGCTCAGGCATCTGGGGAGGGCGCTCAATAATGCACAAGGCCGTGATTTAGGGGCATTGTGCCCGGGAGACATATGGGGGCGACGGGGCCCATTATTTTTACTCAGGACCACCCTTTTCTAGAAGAGAGTGAGAGAGAGAGGAAAACCCGCCTTCACCCTTCGCCATCATTCACCTTGCGTTGGGAATTATTTTTCACCTCACAATATCCCTGATTGGCTCTTCGCCTTTTACAGAGAAACGATCCATCTTCACTTTTTTTTTTTTTTTAAAGAAATGGGATACCCTCTATCTTATTAGGGTCCGAAAATCGTGTTTGAGATATTAACATATTTAGATTTATAAAGGAGTAGGGAATTCTTAAATTCTTCCATAAATAATCAAATATTTTCGCTGGTTTTTCCTCTTATTCGATAAAATAAATTAAGTAAAATACAACAAGAGTCCTTCAAATTGAAAAATAAAATAAATCTGACTCTGGGTGAATATTCACTTCTTTTTATAAACTCATGTACAGACGCAGCAACAAATGCCTGAGTGAGAAGAGACTTTTGTTTAAATTTAAGATTTTTTTTGGCATTTGAGGCCATTTAGAATCCCGTTGATTGGTATCCAATTCAAAAGAAATAAATTTTATGTCTGGGACGGGATGCGAACCCTTGACCGTTGGCATCAAAAGGCAAGTAGAGCCTTGAGCTTAGGCAACCAAAATGCTTAGCCGCCAGACGTGTTGTTTTAAGTAGCCTATACCCCCCCGGGTTTGGGTGGTGGGGGGGGGGTCCCCCCCTCCTACCCCACCCCTCGGGGGTGACCCCGGGAGGTGTTCTTTTTTTTTCCCCCTTTGGGTAACAAGGGGTTTAAATAAAAAATCCCTAACCCCCAAAAAATATTTTTAATATAAAGGTTTTCGTTGTTTTTTTGGGGGGGTTGGGGGGGGAGGGGTGGTGGGTGGGGGGGTGTGGGTGGGGGGGGGGGGGAAGAAAGGGGGAAAAAAAAAAGTAGCCTATTCTATATTTTTATTTATTTATTTTTGAAATTTGGGGGAGGGTGTTTAAATATATAAAAATACAATCCAAAAGTTAAGGAAGATCCAACTCTCCCAAGGGCGGATACAAGGGAGGGGATAAAGGGGGTAATTATCCCCCCACCCCGAGATTTGAAAATTTTTCGGAAAAAAATTTTATTTTTAATGTAAAATCAAGTACAGAATGCGCCTTTAAATTACCGAAATTAAGAAAAAATTGTGTACTGTGCGACCAGTCACACCAGATTACCCCCGGGGTCCCCGAGAAACTCCTCTGGCTCCGCCCTTGACCCCTTCTCAAGAAAATATTTTAAAAGAACCCTCTCAAAGGCAAAAGTTTTATTAAAATTTCTTTAATATGTAATTTGTCGCGGGTCATTTATAGGGTTGCTGATATTTATATTTTAAGAATTCCGAACCTAAATACAATTGATAAAATACCGGTATATTGGGAGAGAAATTCAGATATATTAGGCCTATATAAATTAAATATGAAAAAAATCCTGCTAGAAAAAAAATCGCTTTACCCAGGGGGATATAGAAATTTTTTTCGGGGGGCCTGAACTCAAAAATTTTTGTGCGGAAAATTTTTTTTTAAGAAACAAAATTTTTTTCACACGAAATTTTTTGCGGAACATTTTTTCTTTTGCGGAATCAATGTTTTCCACCCTGCGGAAAAATTTATTGCGCTGATGTCTGTATATCCCTATATATGTATATGTGTTTGGGAAATTTCGGGGGGCCCTCGCCCCCCCCCTTAGATACGCCCCTGGCTTTACCTCTTGAAGAGAAAAAGTATATTTTAAGTTTTCCCTAAATTATTTTTTTATTTGATAATTCTGATCCCCTATTTTCTATGATTTATTTTATTTATTTACCATTGGTGAAAAAAAACACTCCGATTTTCTTCCTCGTCTTATTTTTAATGGTAATTAATCATAATTCCCAATTAAATTCGCATAAAGTTAATATTAATAAATCACATCTATGAGATAATAAGCAATTCAATATTCGTAAACACATTTTATTACACATTAATGTTTATTGTGAATAGATAGTAAAGAATTAGGAAGCTACTTTACGCATTTTATTACTTGACTTTTTTTTTCTCGTCGTGTCCCTGACCGTCATTAAAGATGAACAAACAAAAAAAATTACACTTTATCCCAATTATCAAAACAAATATGGAAAGTGAATTAATAATAATGATTATAATAAAATTGACATAAACTTTTATTTTTTTTTGCTAGAGAGATGTGCCCCCTTAATAGTCGCGTCTACCTAGCAGCTACGCCCGTGAATAATGATTTCAATCTCAAATTTTGTTCAAATATTTATTATTATTTATAAAAAAAAGCAAGAAATGCCTGAACCCACAATAGATAATATATATTACAACGGTTATCGTTAAAGTCTTAAATAGCCTAAGTTGTCGAAAAGACTGTGTGAATGTGTGTGTGAGTGTGAGTGCGAATGAGAAAAAAGTGTGAATGTTTTTTATAAAAAACAAAAAAAAAAGCAATAAAAATTTGTTTATAATAATTAAATGTATAACCAAAAGATTTTTTTTTTAATCTACTGCCCTGGATTCAATTTAAGTTCATCTTATCGCGGGAATAAAATTTTACTAGAAAAATTTATAGGTCTACTCACAAATAGCAAAAAATTTTATTTTACTATAGTTCCAACCCTTAAAACTCACCCCTATAACGAGCCTTATAATCATCATTATCGAGAGATAAATATTGAAAAATTTATTTCAATTTTTTTTTTTTTAATATTAATAATTTCTTTATGATACTATATCTATCGTCTCGATTTAGGGGATGTCAAAGAGAAAGGGGGGGAGGGGGTAAGAACGAACATGGCATTTGCAGGACCTCATTCACACAAGCAGAAATTTTACGAAAAAATATTTAATTAATGATATTATTAAATTTTTTTTTATTTATTAAGAAAAAAATAGTATTTTGATTTTTTTAGAAGGGATATTTGTACCCTATCTCACCCCACTAATTATAGTATTTCATCAGGGGGGTGGGGAAGGAAAAATTTGCAAAAAAATATTTAGTTAATGATATTATTAAATTTTTTTTTATTTATTAAGAAAAAAATAGTATTTTGATTTATTTAGAAGGGATATTTGAACCCTATCTCACCCCATTAGTAGAGTATTTCATCAGGGGGGAAGGGGGGGTAAGAATAAACAAAACATTTCCACGACTTCATTTAAGAAGGGAAAATTTTACAAAAAAATATATAGTTAATATTATTAAATTTTTTTTTTATTTAATAAGAAAAAAATAGTATTTTTATTTTTTTAGAAGGGATATTTGAACCATATCTCACCCCACTAGTTAGAGTATTTCATCAAGATGTTAATTAAAAAAAAAAAAAAAAAAAAATTTAGTGAATTCAATGTGAAGTAAGAGAGAAAGAAAAATAGATAAATAAATTAATTTTTAATCCGTTATGCAAATGAGAAATGCAAATATTCAATACCTTTAATTTGATGACGCTGATGAGGGTGGTGAGTTGGGTGGATTAACGTCCCATTGGCACAAATATAAACACAATATAAGAGAAACACTAAACACTTTTGCGAGAGATTATTTCAACCGACCGATTCCGGACTCGACTCGAAAGCAACTAAAAGACAGACGACTTTATTATTTAAGTTACCAAAAATAAAAAAATATTAAAAAAGCACTCTTTAAAAAAAATACTTTTTAATATTCTTTTATTCAATATTATTTATTTATTTAACCGGCTGACTCATGAATCGATTGGAAAGCAACTAAAAAAAAAATGAATTTGTTCTCAGAGCTCCCAAATATAAAAAATATTAAAAAAGTACTCGTTTTAATTTTAATAGTATTTATTTCAATTTATTTTTATATTCAAGTGAATTTGGACTTAAAATAATTTTTAAAAGAACTAATTTATTTAACAACCCCCAGAACTCACCCCTTACTAAATAAAATACTACTAATAGTTATTTTTTGTATTTATTTATATATTCGAGTTAATTTGGACTTGAAATAATTTTTAAAAGGCCTAATTTATTTAACTACCCCCAGAACTCACCCCTTACTAAATAAAATACTACTAATAGTTATTTTTTGTATTTATTTATATATTCGAGTTAATTTGGACTTGAAATAATTTTTAAAAGGCCTAATTTATTTAACTACCCCCAGAACTCACCCCTTACTAAATAAAATACTACTAATAGTTATTTTTTGTATTTATTTATATATTCGAGTTAATTTGGACTTAAAATAATTTTTAAAAGGCCCAATTTATTTAACTACCCCTAGAACTTACCCCTTAGTAAATAAAATACTTCTATTAGTTATTTTTTGTATTTAATTATAAATTCGAGTTAATTGGGACTTAAAATAATTTTTAAAAGACCTGATTTATTTAACTACCCCCAGAACTCACCCCTTACTAAATAAAATACTCCTAATAGTTATTTTTTGTATTTAATTATTTGTTCGAGTTAATTTGGAATTAAAATAATTTTTTAAAGACATAACACCTCTAAAACTCCCCAAATTCCCCCTTACTAAATAAAGTACTTCTAATATATTTTTTTTTAATTTATTTATTTTTTGGGTTTAATTTGGAATAAAAAAATTTTTTTTAAGATTTAATTTATTTATCCACCTAAAAATGTCATTCGTCCCTAGTAAATATTTTTACAAATATTTAATTATTTATTACAACACCTTTTGAATTACATTTAATTAAATTTTATTATATTTATATACTGTATATATCTAAATTTTCCGTAAGATTATCTCGTCCTTTAAAAGAGCAAATCAACGATAAAATTTAATTAAAAAAAAATAAACATAAAATATTTTAACTAAAATTTTTCAAATTAAAGTTTAAGAATAAAAACAAAAGATGATGATGATGATTTTAATTCAACAACAACAAAATATCCGGCTCATAAAAAAGACAACTCAACGAAAATTTTAAGGACAATTCTTCAACTTAAAACACTTAACTGTTACTTAAAAAATTTTTAACAACTCTTTTAAAAAGTTTATCTATAAAATAAAAGGGATGAAAAAGTATTCCAATAATTCCATAAGGGTGTAAAAAAATGGATATACATTTATATATATATTTTACATCTGTTTCAATTTATTTAAAGCAAACACTATTTTTTTTTCTCCCACTATCAGAGGTTATACTCACAATTCACTCATAAGTTATTTAGTGTATTTTTTTATTAATATTTTTATTTATTTTTAAGATAGTAATGTCAAGGTTATCATTTTAAGTATATTATCATCACTATATGAAATACGGATATTTTATATTTATGTGAATGTGATAATGTAAGAAAAAATTAGAAAATAAATGGATTATTGAAAATTTATGAAAATTAAGGAAGAAAAAATTTTAATAATCCAGAGATTAAAGTTTCGCTTTCTGACCAAAATTTTTTTAAATCTAATGACTGAAGGGAATAACAACACCAAAATTTTTGTGTCAAACCCAAAAGTCTAGCAACGTTGAACTTTGGATGAGTGACCCCGAGGAACAAGACTGTGAAAAGTCATCGATTTAATGCATATAATTCTAAATTTCTCTCCTATGCAGCTAAAAAGAGCATAAATGAAATTAATTATTGGCCTATTTTGCAAATTATCCAAATGTAAATATTGTATATTATTGATATAAGAGAGTGCCAAAAATAAATTTAAATATCAGCTCAGAATCAAATTAACATTACAGTGAAAAAAATCTTGAGTGCAAGCAAACCCACAAATTGACGCACAGTATTTAAATTTGTATTTATTCATTTTATTATACTTTTTTTCTCTCTAAGAATTTAAGAAAGTATTTTTATAAGTGTGGTGTTCGATTGGGTAAACCTCGTCCTGTTTTGAGTAGATGTCCTAGTTATTTTTGTGACAGCTAATATATTCCAAAGACTTCCTCTCCTCGTTGGCCAATTGACGTTTTGTCAGACATGGCCATCAAACCCCTCCCTGCTGCACGAGGCACTCTTCGAGTGGGAAACACAAAAAAAAAACAACCGATCCCATTGTGCCTAAAGAAAATACATCAATTTATAAACCATGTTAAACCATTCAAAAATTACTAGCGACTTGAATATACAACATTCTTTTGTCGTAGAAAAAAATGCTACAAATGGGAATGATACATCATTGCCTAATTTAATAATAAACCCTAAGAGACAAAAGGATTAAAGACATTTTTTTCTAATAAAGTATAATAAAATAAATCGTGGAAAATATTTTATTTAAATAATAAAAAATCTTATTATACGGGGTTGTTTGAAAATAAACAATATCAGACAAAATTACAAATTATTTGTAAGATTTTATATATAAAAGTTTATAATATGTAGGATTATTATTTCTATTATAAAATTGTTTTTATTGAATCAAATGTATATTCATGAAATTTATTATAATAAAATATAAGAAACCATTTTTTTTTTGTCAGTTATTTATTTTATTTTTTTAAATTTTACCTTATTAATAAAATTCGCAATTCGCATGCACAGTTTTTGAAAATATTATTTTATTTATTTACTTTTTTTTAATTTAATTTAATAATGTTAATTTTAATTTATTTTTTAATTTTTTTTGTTAATTTAGTATAATAACCCTTTTCTTTGCTCTAGGGGCGGAAAATTGGCGCCATGACCAAGGTACAGTGATTTTGGTTATCAAAATTAATTTTTTTTTTCTTAATTATTAACCAAATACTAAAAAAATTTATTATGGTTGAGGAATTTAATAATAATTTGTAGAATTTTGTTTTGCGGGTTGTGTGCTGCAAAGGGGTAAAGTGAAGATTGCAATTAATAAATTTATAGTTTTTGTTTCCTGGAAGATATACAACCCAAATGACTGATTTGATTAATTAAGATCTTCTAAAAGAGGAATTGTTAATTTCACTGATCGACAAGGTTTTCTTCACAATAAATCTGTTTAGTGAATTTAGTATATTTTTTTATACTGAATTCAGATATGTAGTTAGAATTTTTCCATCAGGCACAGTTTTAGAAATAAAAAGAAAAATACATTTTAATAGAAAATGTTCTCTAAAACGGCTTTTATTTTGAATTTTGAAGATTTTTTTAATGTGACACCCCTTAAAAATATGCATATAGTTATAATACATATAAATTTTAAGTTTCAGCCCAATCGAAGATCATTTAGACATGCCGCAAACGACTTAAAGTTTAGAAAAAACGAATTTTTTTTTTTTTTTTTTTTGGACTCCCCTAAAACAATTTTAGGTATCTCTGAATACAAAAAAGATATATTTACTTTATTAATCGGTTATAAACAAAACAGTTATCAGTCTGGTAAAAAAAAAAACCTTGAAAATCAAAATAATTCTCTAATAAAAACAGACGATAAAATTTAAAATAAACAAATGGATGTTAAAAAGTAATGTAAAAAAAAATCAGCGTTAAAAAAATGCTATTCTCTAAATAAAGTTTTAACAGCGACGTTAACATGTTGCTTTTATTTTAAAGCTATCAAAATCATAACCTTACTTTTTAGATTAAGTACGCCATTTTTATTTTAAACCGACGTTAAAATATTAAAGGCACCCCTTAGACATGGCATTAATTTTTAATATTATTTACTAAATGTTAAGGCTTTGGCATTAAAGTTTTTGTTTACAGAATAGTTATTTGAGGCAAGGAAACTTTGTTTTAGAGAATAGCATTTTCTAACCCTGATTTTTTTTACATTACTTTTTAACACCCATTTGTTTATTTTAAATTTTAACGTCTGATTAATAGATCTGAATAAGAGCTGTTTTAGAGCACATTTTTTATTAAAATTTATTTTTCTCTAATTTCTAAAATTGTGCCTGATGGGGCTAAACTAAAATTATTAATTCATCATGAAAAATAGTTCCTAAATCTCATATCTTTATTCTTGTCAAAGAAAAAAAAGTTTATTTTAGTCGACCAGTGTTATATTTAACAAATATGCACGTGTTTCATTCAGGAAACAAAAATCCAAGAAATTTATTCGTTTTGTCAATCTGCACATTGCCTTATTTTCGCAAACTATCTATAACAAATGAGTTTTTTATTTATTTAATATTATATTAATCTCTGAAACTTTTATTTCGCTTTATATGGTGTGAGAGAGGCAACTAATCTTTTTATTTATTTATTTATTTAACTCTAAACATCCTATGAATAATATATAAGTGGGATTTGAATTCAGTTTCGAGGTTGTAGAGTATTTTGTATGGTGGTTGACAGACGCGACGCGATTTCGTCGTCGTCGTTGGCGCCGGCACTCGGCCTGCGTGCCAGACACGTGCAATTGATCCGTCGTCCCTCAGGAGTTCTCGCCGGAAACCGGAACCGAAAATTTAGACAGAGTACCCAATTTGCATGCACATCGTGATACCTTGCTCTATCCCACACAGACACGCATACACACACACATACTGCATTCTAGACAGACACAAACAGACTCACGATTGATATTCGAGATGGATATAAATCCATGACCCCGAAACGAGTTTTAATTACTCATTTGTATCGATTACAAATAACATTTAATTAGATGATCAATTTTAATTTAGAAATAAAAATGTATAGAGAGAGAGAGAGAGAAAAAAAAAGAATCAAATCAAATTTTATTGGTTACATAAAGAAATAAGTAGGTGAATCGTCAAGGACATGTTATGATGCCATTTAGTATAATCTGAATATCATCTTTCTTTTAAGTGGTTATAATCACTATACATTTACGTTTTAACTATTATGCTAACAAAACATCTAACACTTAGTTGAAAAAATACATTTATTATAAACATTGCTAACCAGCAGTATCGTTAATATTACATTTTCTACTTAATTGATTTAGAATTTCATGATTATTTTAAGCTTCACACAGATTCCAGGTTTAGGTAGATGGATTTTTCAAGTTATAAATAAAGAAAAATAAAATTTATTAAAAATTAATTAATTAAAAAGTTAAACCTGGAATCTGTGTGAAGCTTAAATTAAATCACCTGGTTTGAGATCCTGTGTAATTAATTCATGATTATTGTTATTAGAAATAAAAGACATTTTTTCTGCATAAATCGTAGTTTATTTTAACAAACAAACAATATAATACAAAATGTGTTATCAATTACAATGAAATACACTTTTATTTTAATTATTATATGTTTATATTATTGTAATTAATAACACTTTTTGTATTATATTATCATTTGTTTGTTAAAATAAACCACGATTTATGCCAAAAAAAAATATTTTTTAATTTTTGGGAGCTAATTTCTTTGATATTAAACACAACTCAAAAATTCTTAATTTCAGCTTTTTGTCATAATTTGACTATATTTTAAAGTAACATAGCCTTTTTTTAAGAAACTATCTAACTTACAATAATATAAAATTCAACTCTGATAAACATAGGCTTAGCCAGAAATTTTTGATGGGGGGAGGGGGGGTTTCAAGAAAATTTATTCAGATTATTTTAGGACATTTATAAATCATTTTTTTTTTTTTTTTAGTTAGAGTAAATTATTATATTTTACTTTCTCTTACCCTATATGAAATATAATAATATAATTTGTATTATGGAGCTTAAATATCTAGTCATGGCTTGGGTCCCATGGGGGGTTTGAACTCCTAAAACCCCCCTCTGCCAAATGGCCTATGAATAGAAATGTATGTAAAGCCAAGAAAATAAAGTTATATGCCACACAAAATAAGTTTAGGTCTATATGCTAAAACAGACCTCACGAATATTTTTTTTTAAATAGCTATTTTTCAATATTTACACCCAACTCTTTTTTACACAACAGATATGCTCATTAGAAAACCGTGTAAAAAATACATTAGATATATAGCAAATTTGGGGATATTTTGAAAATAACGTTGAAAAAACTCTAAACAATTTCCCAAAAAGTCGTCAAAAAAGTAATAATGAGACAAAAACGACTCATTTTTATTAAAAAAAAAAAAAAAAAAAAAAAAAATGGTCGGCATGTAGGCCTACAAACAGTGAAAATTCAGTACATAAGTACAACTTATATTCTGAGCAGAGTATCCCTCCAATCCAGTATATCAATACATATGTTTCTGTTACCTTTTTTTTTTTTTTTTTTTAATTAACGACGGTTTTACAAGCGATAAATTTACCGAACATAAGATTAATTCTTAAAATTTATTATTATATTGATATATAGGGAATGATAACAATTCAACATTATTTTTAAAATTTAATACATTATTAATTAAATTTTAATATAGATAAAGAGATTTTATGTTTACCAGTTTCATGCATATTTTTACTTTCTTTTACTTATATATGTTGTTATATAGAAAATATTGGATTCGAGTCAAAAATTCGATGTCGAGATTTTGATGGATATGGTCCCCTGAGTCCAAAAAAGTGGTTTTCGTGACATGGTCTGACTATGTGTGTTCAATTTAAAGCATTGAGGAATTGAGCTAGGAGGTTGAAATTTTATATTTAAGTTAGGCACCCTCCCTAGGGCGTGAAAATAAGCTTTTCATCAAAATCGACCAAAGAGTACTAGTACTTTACTGATGTACTTTTGCAGTTTTTTTTTGATTTTCTCAAAATTTGCTACAACAATATTGATTAAAGTAGAAGTTAAAATTTTGCTGGGACAGATCGTTGAGGTATTGGATATGGAGAAAATATACACCAGCGAGTTGCTTTCCACAATTAAAATAATTTATTCTGCAAATATTTTCGGAATGCCTACGCAATCCATCTTCAGTGCATCAAATTACACTTATGTGGAGCGTGTCTTAATGATAAAATTTAATAGTAATAGTAATAAAACTTCCTTGCGCCAAACCTGTCACTGGGAGAAACTGGCTTTTGCAAAAAGGGAATCTGACCAACCGTATAAAATACCTACATGTATAGTTTTTCCCTCAGTGACTTGCACATTAAAAAATTCACCATAATTCTTGAATGGCTTCTCATACACAAAAAATTTTATCATTAAGACACGCTCCACATAAGTGTAATTTGATGCACTGAAGATGGATTGCGTAGGCATTCCGAAATATTTGCAGAATAAATTATTTTAATTGTGGAAAGCAACTCGCTGGTGTATATTTTCTCCATATCCAATACCTCAATATTGATTAAAATTCAAAAATCAATTATTTTTTAGATGCTCTTTGAAATGTATATTCCCATTTTGCCATTGAAAACTTTACTCTTGTACTTCATAGGAAAGATTGCCAAAATAGTTGCCATGGTAACATGGTAATATTTTTCCATATTAATAAATTTTATTATACATCTTGAATTTTAATATATTGGCACAAACTAAATATATGTTGACCCAAAATATCTCGGGTAACAACACAGAACACAGCTTTCTCTTACCAAAGGTTGTGTACTGTGCTGTACAGTCGCACCAGATTTTTTTTTTTAAATACAATAACAATCTTATAACAAATTGAAATTAATAAAATGAGCTTCTCAAAAAAAAAATTATTTTATAATTTAATGGGGGAAAAAAAAATTAAAGAACTTCAATCAAAAATGAAAAGAATAGGACTTGAAATAATGACCTTCAAGATGAGGGTCTTAAATAGATTCAACCTTAAGGTGTGAAGAGAGAGGAGTTCCTCCTCCACTAAAGTCGAACCACTCTCTCTTTCTCTCTGGTAGTTTATTATTTTTTTTCTCTCTTTTTTTTTTAAATAAGAAAAACGATCTGACGGGGTTGGTTGGTTGGTTGGGACCAAAGAAAGAAGAAAAACATGCGCCAAGTAAGTTATGTGTTTTAATCTCACCGCCCAGCATCCCTTGGCAACGCAGACGCTCCCCTGTCTCTCGAACCCTGGGCGCTGGGTGCCCATAAATACCATTAGATTTGGCAGCAATCGCAACATATTTTTGTTAAAATAGAAACAGGTTCGGAGATTGCACAGTAATAATGTTGTTTGCCCTAAATAAGGAAATATCCAGGCGCGCGAGATAACCGTGCAGCGGATTAGCCACGGTGGCTGTTTGTATAAACGATTACATACAAACACAAACACACATACACAACGATAACGTCGCCATTTTTAGTTTTACAAACATATTTATTTTATTGAAATGAGATAGCACTTGAATATTTATCTTCGTCTCGAAATCTAAATCACTTCATACTAACGGCTCCAAATGACAAGTCGAACGTAGAGTGGCTTTGCAATGATGTGAAGGCCGATCCCTTTCATATAAAAGGCCCTGCGCGAAACCCTTTATCTCAAACCATTACCATGACCGGATTTTTTTTCTTTTTTTTTTACCCCGGGAGATGTGGAGATTTGAAAAAGAAGTGTGGGTGGAGAGCTTGATGGAAATTTTAAAGGACACCGAACAGAGAGCGCCACCCACCCCCTCCCAGGGGGGGACCTTCTATCCCGCAAGCTTGCTAGTCGTTCCGCCATCATCGTAAAAATATATTGGGCAATTTTTTCAGTTGTTTGAATTTAAAGAATGACCGAGATAAACTTTGGGTCCGAACCCGAGGTTCTATGGAGGCGGAGTTGGAGTTCCCTCATACCATCCATTTCCAAGGATCTCTTTCTCTTTTTCGCTCTCTCACTCCTCTACTTCAGCGACGGTAGTCGCGAAAATTTACGGCTCGATTAAGCTTTTTTTTCGCAATTGATCGATTATTCGATAATTCGCTCTATCAAAGTGGTAGAGAGAGGAAGAAAGTAAAAAAGAAACTTTAAAAGGAATATGGCTATAAACAAAAATTAACTACGACATAATTATTAGTTTGGATTTATATATTAGCCATTGCAAAAATTTCCGTAACAACTCACCAAATAGAGTGTCAGTTGACCTAGAAATTTTTGCAATGCATCATATTTATGGCCTTCATTAAAGATAACGAAACATTTATACCATTTTCACCAAAGGATAGTGTTATCGAATTCAACTATAATGGATAGGTGACAATATTATCTTTAGAAAAAATAAATTTCTGCCTGTATTTATTATTTAGTTAAAAAAAAGATAAAAGAATAATTAAGCCCGTGACGCACTTTCAGGTCTATTCTCTAAAAACAGACGTTAAAATTTAACATCAACAAATGGGTGTTAAAAAGTGAAGTAATAACATCAGCGTTAAAAAATGCTATTCTCTAAACCAAGTGACAGTGGCGTTAACATGTTGCTTTTATTTCAAAGCTGTCAAAATCATAACCTTACTTTTTAATTTAAAGACGCCATTTTTATGCATTAAATACGGCGTTAAAATATTAAAGGAACCCCCTTGACATGATATTAATTTTTAACACTATTGACGATTTGGCTTTAAAGTTTTAGCTTACAGAATAGTAAGTAATTTGAGTCAAGGAAGTGTTAAAATGAATTAACGCTGTTTACATATGTTAAAATTTAAATTTTTTGCTTACTTGTTAGAGAATAGATCTGTCTGAGAGAATGTCGGGTCCTGGGTTCGCTTCCCCTCATGCCGAAAAAGACTTTCCAAAAATATTTATTCCTATTTTTTCTTCGCGTTATTAATCACGTAATTCGACGACAACATAAATGTCTGGGTCAAAAGGAGGTTTAAGCAGGTCTTATGCTTGAAAGTAGGGAAGAATGGCATAGAGGGAATATAAAAAACTACTCAGCTAGGGTAACTGGAGAGCGCCATTACAAGTCATTCGGTTCTAAGTGAGTGTAAAAATTATAATTTCGATTATTACGGTAGTAGCTACTTCATAGATATTGAAATAAATCTAAACGGAAAAATTATCATGGCCCTCGGGCTTGGTATAGTGGCTAGATGCTGGCCTTGTAAAACAAGAGTCGTGGGTTCAGATCTCAGGCAATCCGAGGATTTTATTTGGTATCCAAATGGCTTAAATAAGAATGCCTGGACCCCCAATAAATATATATTAATAAATAACGTTATCGTCAAAATCTTAAATGGCCTAAGTTGTCCAAAAGACTGTGTGTATGTATGTATGTGAATTTGAGTGTGAGTGGGAAAAAACTGTAGTGTTAAAAAAAATAATATATACTAATAAAATTTTCTCACGCTTAAAAAATAATAATAAAATTATTATCAATAATTTAATTTATTACTATATTTTTATTTTTTTATTTATCTTATTATTATATAAAAAAAATTTTATTAACTTGAAATGGTAATTAAAATCACTAAAGTGTATAACTGTAAATTTCCTAATTTTAAAAGCATCATTTTAGTTTAACAATAATCGCAATTTAGACTCTCTTTTTATTTCTTCCTTTAAAAAATTTTCGTACAAGCCTATCGATAAATAATAAAATTTGTCTTCATTTTGGCTAATGACTTGAATTCGGGAACTCGGCAACGGTTTGATGATATACGACTAAGATGAAAAAACTTTTTCTAATTACTAAATCCGGTTCTTTTTTTTAAATTTATCACCTTAATTATGATAAACCGTAATTTTTTATTTTTTTAGAATTTGTGTTTTATTTCATCTCTCTCTTTCTATATATAGATTTTTCTCCTCTAATGGAAATCAAAATTGATCATTCAGAAAAATTCTATTTGCAGTAAATTCGGACTTATCTTCTTTTTTTTTTTATTTTATTGTGCCATTTCTATTCTATCGTATTTACCAAGATTAAATCAATTTTTATCCGAATATTTCTGATCCGGGCGCCTTAATTGGCCCTTGGGCGCCCCATGCATGTCGCAATTCCAATTAATTCTTTGCTGAATGCGGCAAAAAGGCTGCTGGTCCCGGGGGCACTGTCGTTGCGGGTCACGTCGGACCCGGGGAATCACCTTCCCTAACGGCCCTCTCTCTCTCTCTTCGCTAGGGTGTCGCTGGAATTTCTATCTGCGCATTTTGCGCCCCTTTGCGCCCTTCCGCCGCCCTACGGCGGCGCTTTGTCCCCCGGACAAAAGGGCCGCCGCCATCATGGCCGCCTGGAAATTTTTATTTCTATTTCATATATAAATAACAAAAAAAAGGCCATGTAATCCTCCTCGATTTCCATCAGCCTCGGAGCACAAGCGACCGATTAGCGAAGAAGGCGAACCAGCATGATAATGTGATTGCACGGTTTTATGTCCCTTTTTTTTTGACAAAAAAAATCTTCTTTATATCTGACAGAACGTCCCATAAGTGTTTAAAGAATTATTTCACTTGTAAAAAGAAATAATAAAATAATGATTTCGGAGGAAAATGTCAAAAAGGTTGAGATTTTTTTCACAAAAAAAAAAAAAAAATAAGAAGTCAAATAGTTGAGAAATAAAAATGCCAATTACTTATTAACGTGTTAATTTTGTAAAATTATTTTTTATAATTGGGGCCGGCCACACTTGTTTGCATAGCAGTTATTCTATATAATTTATTTCCGGCTGAATTTTTGTATTAGATAGAACATTGAATATAATTTGGACATCTGAAGACACATTCAAAATCTAAATCTTTAGATGTATGAAACTTTATGATGAAATTTTATCTGAAGATGTTCACATAATTAACCTAAACGTTGTATTTAAACATGTAGTTATATTTACTTTTTAAAAATTTCTGATTTTCGCACAACCAAATATGAGAATAAATGGGAAGTTTAGTGATTATAAGTCCGACAAGATGTTTATGAACAAATGTTGTATTCAATTACCTTTTTTCTTAATGATATTCTTCTTTTCCACTCCACTTAACGATAACTTGAAGACCACCGGAAGTACAATTATTCTAAAAAAAAGAAGGAAAAAAATTAATTAGCTAAATCTTATTCTACAAACGAGAGATTTATGTTAATGTCTAGATAAATAGTATGGGTATTAAAGAATCGAGATTTGTTCATGTATTTTTGATTGCTGGAGATCAAGTACTCACATTTTTCTAGGAACCAATGGACTTAATGTTTCATGAAAAATGATCAAAATATATTTAATATGTTTAATCACGGGAAAAGAATCAAAAGAAAAGTAAGACTTGTGAGTGTAGATTTTATTTCATTAAAATCTGACTGCCCAAGTCTCGCTATTCTTTTGAATCCATTACTATTAAGCCTACATTCACAGCTTCATAAAATTTACAAAAGTAAAAATTTAGATTTCGAATATATGCTTATGTATTTAAGCCAGTGGCGTAGCGAGCTTAACTCGCGCCCGGGGCACAATACCTTTTTAGCGCCCCCCCCCCTTCGAAAACCATATAATATTATATGTCAAATATACTCGCAAATTAATAAATAAATAAAGTAAAATAAATAAAGTCATAGGCTCAAGCTAGGCTTTAAATTTGAGACAAAAAATGTAGCAATTTTTTGTTTTGCGGACCATTTGGCGACCCTTTGTAAGTAGCGCCCGGAGGGGGGGGGGGCAGCCCCCCCTTGTCCCTCCCTCGCTACACCACTGATTTAAGTTAAATATTGAAAAAAAAAAAAATAATTTTCAAAATATATTAAAATTTAAACATACAAGGTATTTACTAGTCTACTATTCTTAAAAAGACAAAAATACAAATCAAAATCACCTTAAAATATATTTACTTAAAATTAGAAATGTATTGTTTTTTTTTTTAAATTTTAATACATTTTCTAAATAAATTTTAAAGTTTGAGCGTTTAGTCGAAATACCCTGGTATGGCCGTTTTGATATATTTACCCAGCCCTGTTTCAAAAATATTTAAAAATAAAAAAAAGGCTTAAACATGACTAATAAATAATAAGATTTACTATTTTTTTCTTTTTTCCACTCCACTTAACAATAACTTGAAGACCACTGGAAGTTTTGATATCTAAGGCCATATAGACATAATTCAATTATGTGTTAAATAGCAATAGGGATCAAGAGATGAAGCTTCGTGCTTTAAGGGTGAGTGGTTTGCTTTTCCCCTAGAGCAATAAAATTAATTTAAATTTTATTTTTATTAAATATTGGAAATACTAATCTAAAATTTGAGTGTGTAATTAATTGCCTGTGACACCGAAAAGTAAAAAATATACATTTGAAAAATAATATTTATTTTTATCTAGCCCTCGGGCTTGTTGTAGGGGTTAGCGTGCTGGTCTTATATACCAAGAACCGCGGATTCGGATCCCAGGCAATCCGATGAAGTTTATTTAAGCCATTTGGATACCAAATGGCTTAAATAAGAATGCCTGGACCCCATATATATTAATTAATCAACGGTTATCGTCAAAGTCTTATATGGCCTGAGTTGCCGAAAAGACTGTATGATGTGTGTGAGTGTGGATGAGAAAAAAGTATGAGTGTTAAAAAAAAAATATATTTTTATCTAGTTCATTTTTTTTTTGACAATTCCAGGAGGTGGCAGCCAGGAAGGAGTGTGACAATCAACGAAACTCCCAAAAATTTGCGATGTTTCAGTCCAAATTTATTCGGCCACCATCAGGCAATCCTATATATATATATATATGACAACTCCCGATGGCTGATGATGGTCGAATAAATTTGGAAGTTTTTGGGAGTTTCATTTATTTAGAGACCCTCCTTCCTGGCTGCCACCACCTGTCATTGTTCAAATATGTCAATCTCAGCCACTTCCACACTCTAAAGGGTTCTACATTTTGTTTATATATTGTAAATTCTTTTCAAATTCGATTTCTAGTCTGATATTTGAAGTTTTAAATATTGTCTTCCCTAAAGAGGACTAATAGGTAGGACTATATTCAAAAAACCATATATGTAAGCCTATATGATAAATAACTTTTATTATTGTGTAAATTTAATTTGAAAATGATCAAATAAAATTTGTTTAATTAAAAAGAGGGTGTGATAT
This sequence comes from Euborellia annulipes, assembly GCA_023213315.1. Lineage (NCBI taxonomy): Eukaryota > Metazoa > Arthropoda > Insecta > Dermaptera > Anisolabididae > Euborellia > Euborellia annulipes. The sequence continues at coordinate 266,766 of JAKCPI010002671.1, forward strand.
AAGTAGTTATATATAAGAATATCGCACTATACCATTTAAGGAATTTTTTTTTATATTTTTATGATATCTGATGCGGATGATTTGAGATGTAATTATGTGAACGACGCCATCGAGGGCGAAGACGACTTGACTTTCGGGGGAAGAGGTTCCGTTCCCGATCCAGACTACCGTCTATCGATAACGGCAGCTTCAAAAAGGGGAGGTTCTGGAAAGAGAGTCCCCCCCCCCTTTTTACTCCCAAACCCCGGCACACACCAGCACTCCACTCGAGAGATCTCGCGCATTTTTCCCGAGGGACTCGTCTCCCCTTTTCCTTCCTGGATCACGAAGCTACTACACCCCAACGACGGGGGCGAAATCGACAACGATATCAACGAGAGAACTGAGAGATAGAAAGAGAAGAGAGAAGCTTTCAATCGAGCTCATCCGCACCTGGGCACTGAAATACTAATTAATGCTTTTGCGAATTAAACTAATTAAGGACCAGGAATCTTAAATTATCGGCTTTTATAATACTTTCCTTTCATAAATCCGAATTCGTTGTCTCTCTTCTCTCTCTCTCTCTCTTTCTCTTGCGACTAGACGACGGGTCTTAAGGGCGTAATAAAGGAAAGGCTATAAAAACCGGGAAAGTGATATCTGTCAAAAACAGCTGGTCCTTGGCGCTTGTCACCGATTCCCAACCAACAACTTACTATTCCTTCTTGATCTGTTTTACAAATCAAACCCTCCTTTTTTACGTCGTTGCAGTCAACCACCCCCACTACACCATCACTTTCATTCTCAAATTAATTATCATTCCACTTTGCAATTTTCTGCCATCACACACGTTGTTGTTCTCTTTTTCTCTCTCTCTCTCTCTTCTCTTTTTCTTTCTTTAAGGGCCGTGTTGTCCTTGTGCCAAGCCTCTACGGGGTGAGAAGAGTTTATTCCTGTTTTCGTTCCCGGGGATGTCTTCCCTTTTCTCCTTTATCACTCGCTGTCCTCCCCAGACCTGTAATAAAACCGCCATTGTGTCCCAGGAAGGTCTTGTACAATATATCAACGGAGCCGTCATAACACGCCAAGGGCTGCGCATCTGGCCCTCCGCCCTGCAATTCACGCCCTTTATAATAAGATTATAGAATTTGCATCCCTTATTATTTGTATCGAGCTCTTACAAACCTCCCTCTCTATCTTTCAACGATTTTTCAATTTAGAACTTATTCCAACTTCGTCTTGAAAATTGACAAGTAATTTTCATTTGGAATGCCTTTTAAGAGAAGAAAAAAAGGGCGTTTGGAAATTTCTCTAGAGAGTAGTTTTAAATTTATGATAACAAAAGGAAGAAAGAAAAAACTGGAGATTTATTTTCTTTCATCAAGACATATGCAACAACGAATTATTTTGATATTTCCAATTCAAAAACAGCATCCTTATTAGTCATCTAAAAACACAGGCTGTTTCTCAAAGGCATACAATCATATTATGCTTTTACGTTATACAATTTCTTAAAAAATATATCTCTGATATCTATACAATATAAGGAACCGAAGAATAAAATCAGCATATAATGGACGCCTCTCACATTTGTAGATATTTCGACCAGCATCACTCCTAGTCATCATCAGTATAAAAAAAAAAAAAAAATACATGGAAATAAGCGAAAAAATTAATAAATGATATATATATAATAGATTTTAATATTCCATTTTTACTTTCTCTTACCCTATATTTAAACTTACATGATTTGTTGGAGGACCCTTGTCAATCAATTATGTTAAAAAATATTTTCTAAAAAATTCAGAGAAGCAGGGGACTAATGCCAGCACGAGCGATTGAGAGTTTATGAGTTGATATTTTATATATTATCCCCACTCTTCACTCATTCGTCATCAATGACACGGGCCTTTCAACAAATCATGTAAATTTAAATTAAAAATAGTATATAAAATATATTATATGTATGATTTATTAATTTTTACTTTTTTTACTTATTTCTATGTAGTTCTTTTGTACTGATGACCAGGCGTGATGCCGGTCGAATTATCTACGAATAGAGGCGTCCATTATAAGCTGGTTTTATTTTCCGGTTCCTTCTATATGTATATGATCCAGGGAAAATTATAATCGTAATCTATGCAATATTTCAATTTTTCGACAATGTAAATAGACATTTGATAAATTTGCATTATTTATTTTAATTAATAAATAAAAAATTGTTTTTAACAAAAAGCGAATGTTTGTCAATAATCTAAGAGGAAGGAAGGATTAGTAATTCATTAAAATAGAAATTTTTCAAAGCTCACTACTTAAATGGATTATATAAAATTTCTATAATGAAATTGATTTGATAAGGGTATAAATATTGAAACCAGTTTTTATTTATGAGTATGTATCATTTAAAAAATAATACCTACTTTTTATTGATATTTATAGAAAAAAAATCGATTTACATCCTTTAAGAGTATTTTTATTAACCGGAAAAAACTTCTCTATCTAGGTTAAAAATTTGCATCTTCAGGAAGATGTGAAATGAGACGAGTTTTTAAAAAAAATCAGGTGGATGTTTATTTAATAGAAAAATAAATCGACCTAAGCGATTTTTATAGATAGGTATGTTGAGTATATGCATAAAATAATGTAAAAAATCTTTTCTCAAATAGGTAATTAAAATAATTAAGAAAATGTTTAATCAAAAAACTAGGACTAAAGAATTTTTTTTTTAATTTTGATTAATGAATGTCTTCCTAACATACATGGCAAGCAAGTTGCCTAAGTAAACGGCAAAATTTTGACTTTTTCTGGCAAGATTTACATTGTAGGTAATTCAAAAATAATTATTATCCATGGATTTTAATGATAACTATTGCTGCTAAATGACACAATATATATTGAGGTTACTCTGAAGAGTAACTTTCAAGGGAATAATACTGAGATGGGTTCCCGTTTCCTTCCTCAGGAGGCATCTCAAAAAGAATTGGATAATTTTTTGGCATGAGGTGGATTTGAGCTTCAACTCAGGATTATAAGCTATAGAAGGATAAAAAATTATATAACTGTAAATGCCTAGCTAAAAAAATAAAAAATGGACGTTTCTAAATTTTCTAGGCTCTAAAAAGAAGAAAAGACAAAGATTTATTTTCTTTCATCAACAACGAATTATTTCGAATCCAAAACAACATCCTTATTAGACATCTAAAAAAACACCGGCTGTTTCTCCGCCCTTTTGCTTACACAATCATCTCTCCCAGTTTCTCTCTCTATCTTGGTGTTATTATTTTTGTTCACTTTAAAAACCAGTTTTGTTTTTTTTTAATTTTATTATCGAATCTTGAGATCTAAAGTTGCAGTTATCTTGAACATTACATTTATAATCAATAAAATTAATTATTAATTTAATAAGGGTTTAATGCCCTCGTAAACATTAAAAAAAAGCGATTAGAATAAACGAACAATTAACAAGTCAAGGGAAAAAAACAACAAAAAAAAAAATATTTATCTTAGATGATGTCTCAGGTATTTTGTGTTGTCAAAATGATAATAAACATAAAATGTTGTACAGTCTTTGTTATCAGTTATTTATGAAAAAAAAAATAAATAAATACATGAAAATTGCTGGGAAAAAGACTAAGAAGAAAAATAAGTTAAACTTGACAAAGATAATTATATTAATAAATCCGTTTCATGCTGGATATAAATTATCCTTTCTCTAATGGATTTTTCGAATAATTGCTCCAGAGCGGATTTGTTAGTTTTAAATGTTTTGAATTGTTTAAGGAAAAAAATATGGTGTGACTAGCCACACAGCACACAACTTTCTCTTATATTTGGTAAGTGAAAATTGTGATCTGTTGTGCTTGTCACACAAGATTTTTTGTGTTGACACATATTCGCCGATATCTTCTTCTTCTCTCCTCGCCTTGTTCGGGGTCAGCGGGCTTCGCTTTTTTCCTACAACCCTATCATGCGATTTTGCAACCGAGAAGGATAGAACAGGCCGGCTCGTCGCATGGTCTGCCCATGTTTAAAAGAGGAAGAAATAGACAGACATACAAAGAACAGAAGGACTTCCAGCTCAGGAAGCTCTTGGTCGCCACGAGACATACCCACAAGATGTGGGCCCCTGAGAACATATTCGCCTATATACAGTATTAAAAAATTCAAGATGTAATAAAATTTAAAGAGAAAATTGTGTTCATTGCTTGTCACACCAGATTTTTTTGGTCGACACATTTTCGCCGATATACAGTATTAATATTCAAGATGTAATAAAATTTATCAGTATGGGAAAATATTTGTTACTATGGCAACCATTCCTTCTACTTTCCTATGAAGTACAAGAGTAAAGTATGCCTCAAAAGATTTCAAGGGCAAAATGAGAATATACATTTTAAAGAGCATCTAAAAAATAATTGATTTTTGAATTTTAATCAAAATCTTTAGAGCGAATTTTAAGAAAATCGTAAAAAACTGAAAAAGTACATCAGTAAAGTACTAGTACTCTTTGGCCGATTTTGTTTAAAAGCTTATTTTCACGCCTCAGGAGGGTATCTAACTTAAATATAAAAATTTCAGCCTCGTAGCTCTTATCGTTGTTGAGATATTTTGTTCACACACGCACAGACAGACCATGTTGTGAAAACCACTTTTTTTGGATTCAGGGAAACTCAAAACGTGTAAATCCATATCTCGATATCAAATTTTTGACATTAATCCAATACTTTCTCACTATATATATATTTTATAATATTTTAAACGAAACAGAGAGTTTTATTTCGTGGAGACTGATATCCTGGCTGCCAGCTCCTGTTAGCTATTCTTTGACCCTTCTATTTTAAAAATGCATTAGAGAGCGTATGGTTGCCTAGCTTCCGGGATCCAATCCAATTTCTACAACTGTCAACTTTATGGAAGGGGTGAAGGCTAATTTATTGATTTAAATAATTCTTTATTTTTAATTATCAATAAATCAATACATGTCAGACCCACTATTTGCGCTTTTATTTTCTCCCCCTGATAAATATTAATTAATAAATAAATCCATCTAACAAGAACATTAATAATATTCTACCTATTATTATAGTCATGAAAACTAAGAATGTTTGAATTCTCAAAGAGCTTAAAATTTTATGCAAGATCATGACAAATGAATAAATCATTAAAAATAAGTAGTAAAACTTTTTTTTAAACATAAATCATTAATTCAAATAAAAAAAAAGGGTTTTCACAAGTCTGATAAAATATTATACATTGTATTCAGGTGGTTTAATACAGAAAAATAATAATCGATTTATAACAAGATAAATAAACACGCTTTTGCAAATTCATTGTGATGGAATTTTTTTAATAAAAAAAAAAAATTGTTTAATCTTTTTAAAAGAGTATCTCAAATGCAGGCGTTGCAAGATCATTAATAATGATATTAAGTTTTGATAATGACATTAATAATGATAGTTGACAAAATTTGGAATGAGAAACAGTAATGATGAAAATCAAGATTTTTTTGATATTCTTTTATCATTAAATAGAGGAAATAATGTCATTATTAATGATTGTGTATCGCCTGCAAAAGAAATGTATAATAAAACAAAACAAATTTTAGTATATAAAAAAAACCAGGAAAATATATGACGTATATCTTAGCCTAATATTTTATTTAGTAAAAGATAAATTCGTTTCCCATAGTTATTAACTTTATCCTCCCTTTGCTATTAATACCTTTGTGAAAGCATGCCGAAAGATATTTCTTTTCTATAAGTAAAAAAAAAGTAAAATGAATGCCGCTGAATCATTTTTCAAATAATGAGTGTTATTACTAGTTTCAAATTGATTTATAAATGAACATTTAATATTAAAAGTAATAAAAATAACAAGTTTTAAAATTATCTTACTGTACATACTTATATAAATGAGTTTTTGATATTCTGAATAATTTTTCTATCTAACCCATAAAAACATTGATTTTACAGTTGTGAGATTGTAGTCCTATATTATGATAATCAAAGTATCCATTAAACAAATTAAATATTTCTTTATAATAATGAGAATTAATTTTTCAATTACTTGATTAAATGAAAATTAAATTTTTTTTTCTTTATTTTCCGGCCTTTGACCTTGGTCATTCAGCCCCACTTTTTATAATACATTTTACAAAAAACAAAATACAAGAAAACTTTTATAAAAGTGAATAGTTCGCGATATGGTCTGTCTGTATTCAATTTTAAGCATGAAGGAATTGAGCTACGAGGTTGGAATTTTATATTTAAGTTAGACACCCTCGTGGAGCGTGAAAATAAGCTTTTAATTAAAATTGGTCAAAAAGTACTAGTACTTTACTGATGTAGTTTTTCAGTTTTTTTTTTCCGATTTTCTCAAAATTCGTTCCAACGATTTTGATTAAAATTCAAAAATCATTAATTTTTTAGATGCTCTTTAAAATGTATATTCTCTTTTTGCCATTAAAATCTTCTGAAGACCACTTTACTCTTGTGTATAAATATTTTCCCATACTTATAAATTTTACATCTTGAAATTCGAATGTACCGTACTGTCGGAACTAATCATATCTCTATACAAAAAAATCTGGTGTGACAAGCACAGAACAAAACTCTTGATTACCGAAGGTAAGAGAAAGTTGTATGCTGTGCGACCAGTCACACCGGATTTTCTCCATTAGATTAGACATTGTTCGTCCTACAAAAGACCCAAACTATCAAATTCTTATCAAAAGTCAAAATTACTACAATTACACTACCTCCCTTACTATATAGTAAACATAAGTCGTTAAATTAAAAAGAAAAAAAAATCTGTTATAAAAGTTAAAGGTGAGGCTTTAATTTTGATATCATCTTAAATTATTTCTTCCTAATTTTTTTTTTTTTTTTTTAATGCGATGTTGAAAATTGCAAAATAAATACTAACCCATCACATTTAAAATAATAAAGCAAATTTTTTTTATTTAAATATGTAGTTATGTCATTATTATTATTATTTGGAGAAAATCCTCAAATGAGATTAAAAATATTTTTTTATAGAGGCACCTTATCTTAACTTTTTTTTTTTTAATCCTAAAATGGAATATGAAATGAGAGTAGTTAACAAATCTGGTGTTAAAGGTCTAGGGTTCGCATCCCGTCCCCCGACGAAAAAATTTATTTTAATTGAATTGGATACCAATCAATTGATATAAATAAGTACGGGGTCTAAATGGCCTCAGTTGCCGAAAAAGACCTTATTAAATAAATTTAAAAAAAAAAAGCTTTAAAATATTAATATTATTAGTATGATTATTAGGTAAAAGACTTGGCCGTCTTTTACCTAATAATCATACTATAATATAAAGCGCTAGCGGCAGACTGTATGTGACTATCAGGGCTCTGATTGGTTAGATAAAAAGGATGTGGAGTAGGAGAGGGAAATTTAAATCTAATTCAGAGAGGGAAATTTAAAACCTTAAAATTTTTTTTTTATTTTTAAAAAACACACTTTTTTCTCATTCACACACATATTCACACAGTCTTTTCGGCAACTTAGGCCATTTAAGACTTTTACGATATCCATTATAGAGATTATTATACATATTAGGGGTCCAGGCATTTCTATTTAAGCCATTTGGTATCCAGATGGCTTAAATAAAATCATCGGACTGCCTGGGGTCCGAACCCGCGACTTTTGGTATACGAGGTTAGCACGCTAACCTCTACACCAAACCCCGAGGGCCTTAAAAATTTTCAATTGCTCGCCTAAGGCGAGCAAGGGAGTCTAGGAGGCTTAGTCCCCTAGCAGGTGTTAAAGCCCGCCGAGAGCGGGCTTTAGCACTTGTAACATTATAATTTAAATAATAATACTTATTCATTAGTGGGTGTCTAATATGTGACATAGAATGACTAATAAATAAATTATTACCAATTTATTATTCATCAAAGAGAAATCTAGTTTTTTAAACAAGTTTGTAATTGATTATGTCAATTTGTTTTTTAATTTATTTATATTTATTCTTTTAATGAATCATTTTTATTCATGAATAAAAAAAAAAGTTATTGAATATTTTTGTGATTGAGTATTAAATAATTATTTTTTTAAATTTTAAAGAAGACATGTGTATCGTTTTTTTTTTTTTCTTTTTGCTAAGATATCAGTTTTAATAACAGATTTTAATTAATAAAGAATTTGCCAAGTCATGTTTTAATCTCAGAAGAAATTACCAACTTTAAAAATTTTTTTACGATATTCTTTTAATTAAACTCAGAATAAAAAATTTCTATAAGCAATCAGGATAAAATTAAATTAAAACATTTCTGGTTAATAATTTACTCTTTTTCAGTTTAAAAAAAAAATTCTCTGTTGAAAGATTTAATTAATATAATTTTTCTTCTATGCCAAGATTCTACTGTAGCCTATATATTTTATTTAATTATGATAATAAGAAAAATAGAAATAAAATAATACTGTAGCAGGATTACTCTAAATTTCCCACGTCTTTACACTCTTGTTCATGATTTTTAATTTTCATGGAATTTAAGCTAAAAATATTTTTTTTTAAATTTGCATTAAATTATATAGCCTAAGCTCTCTTCCCATAAACAAAATAGGAAATTTTCAGTAAAAAGTGAGAAATGGATTAGGCCCCCTGCTAAGAATTTTTTTTATAAAAGAGGTTATCAGTTCCATATATATATTTGTAATATTACAAGATGTGGATTTTATAGCTGGATGATATTTTTTTTTTTGACGTGACAACGTCTTACAAATCATGTTAGAGGGGCATGCACGAAAAGTTTATCAGCTTGAATAACTCCTCTGTCTTAAGAGGTATAATTATGGGGAATATACGGTTAGAAAGAATGAGTTTTCAGCTAAAGATTTCACCATTTATTTTTTTCCTATCCTTTTATTTTACCGCGCTGCGGTAAATTCCAATTTGATATTTTAAACCCCTGTAGATTCCGAACGGCTAATCAGATCTGATTAAATGAGATGTCATTTGGTGCAGAAAGATAACCTCTAATAGAATAAATAAAAAATCCCGAGTAATTAACTCCAAAATTGGTTTTTTCTCGAAAAACCTCATTTTTTAGGCAAAAAAATATCGAAAAATAGCCCTACTTGTGCAACGCATAGCGACTTGACCATAAAAGCTATATTAAATCTAAATATAGTTTTAGAAAGAGTGGTTCAATACCCCGGGGTGTTTTTTTCTTTTTTTGATATGAGGTCATTTTACCGCATGAGAGCACTCGGCGGGATTTCGTTTTTCGAAAATTTAAACCCCTGTAGATTCCGAACGGCTAATCAGATCTGATTAAATGAGATGTCATTTGGTGCAGAAAGATAACCTCTAATAGAATAAATAAAAAAGTCCCGAGTAATTAACTCCAAAATTGGTTTTTTTCTCGAAAAACCTCATTTTTTAGGCAAAAAAATATCGAAAAATAGCCCTACTTGTGCAACGCATAGCGACTTGACCATAAAAGCTATATTAAATCTAAATATAGTTTTAGAAAGGTGGTTCAATACCCCGGGGTGTTTTTTCTTTTTTTGATATGAGGTCATTTTACCGCATGAGAGCACTCGGCGGGATTTCGTTTTTCGAAAATTAAACCCCTGTAGATTCCGAACGGCTAATCAGATCTGATTAAATGAGATGTCATTTGGTGCAGAAAGATAACCTCTAATAGATAAATAAAAAATCCCGAGTAATTAACTCCAAAATTGGTTTTTTTCTCGAAAAACCTCATTTTTTAGGAAAAAAATATCGAAAAATAGCCCTACTTGTGCAAGCATAGGACTTGCCATAAAAGCTATATTAAATCTAAATATAGTTTTAGAAGAGTGGTTCAATACCCGGGGTGTTTTTTCTTTTTTTGATATGAGGTCATTTTACGCATGAGAGCACTCGGCGGGATTTCGTTTTTCGAAAATTTAAACCCCTGTAGATTCCGAAGGCTAATCAGATCAGACTAAATTAGATGTCATTTGGTGCGAAAGAAAACCTCTAATAGAATAAATAAAAAAATCCCGAGTAATTTACTCCAAAATTAGTTTTTTTCTCGAAAAACCTCACTTTTTAAGCATAAGTCGCCCTTAATGGTAAAAAAGCCACACCTGTCATATATTGTTTCAATGAAAATGTTTGAACATGTTTATTTATGAAAACAAATTACTATAAAAAAAAAATATTTTCTCTCTTTATATTTCAATATAGGTAAGAGAAAAAAATTTTTGAAGTAAAAAGATGTTGTCAGTTAAAAAGCACGGCTGTGTAAAGAAAGCAAATAATTTTTTTATTTCAATTTTAACTCATTCAGTTGCTGAGGCCATTTTGACTTGGCAGAGTACAATTATGGATGATAATTGAGGAGTAAATAAAAGAATTGCACCTAGTTGTTTATTTCATTCATTAGGTCCACTATGCATAGTGCTATTCATTTATTTATTCATCAATACGTAATATTATTTCAAATTTGTTTTTAATAAACATGACCCATAAATATCAAATTTCAAAACTATAGCTCATCGGGAAGTGTCTTAAAAAGTTTGGACTATTTTGATAAAAATATGAATACAATTGTTGTCATCAAAAATTACCCTTTAATATGAATTAAAAAAAAAAATTAATTTTTGGCAAGTTTACTTCATAGTATGAATGAAGGATTTTATATGCAAATTAAAATTAAAATAAATTTCATTTTCAGGATTTTATTCATTGAATGTTCACTGTATCACCAGTTTATTTTTATTGAAATTTGCATATAAGATCCTGTAAAGTAAACTTCCTAAAAATTTTTAATGAAATTCTTTTAATGCTCCAGTTTAAAAAGATTATTTATTAGAATTATAGGAAAATTAAATTGTACTTTACGTTTACATCAAAATATTTAAAAAAAAGGATTTTCCCTATTAATATATTCAAATAAATACTTATTTTTGTTGTTTCTAATGAAATCCTATGAATGAATAATTTCTGCTCTAAAATGCGAATTATGTGAAATAATTGACAAAAAAAAAAAAATAAATAAATGAATAAAAGGAACAAGCATGTTATAATTGTTGTTATAATCACAATATTAACAAGTTTTATTACAACCTATCTATTTACTAATTATTTTTATCCTACATAAAGCATGGAATATAAAATTTTTTTTATCTTCATTTATAAAATGTTGTTTTTCCTGATGATTAAATTTAATTACATTTTAATTTTACATTTTGATTCCCGCCAAACTGGTCAGACCGCTTGCTTATTGTCATATTGCAATTTCAAAAGAGGAAACTATATATATATACTGATAAAATAGGATATCAATTTCGAGTATATATAAAAAGAGAGCGAGAGAAACTTAATATAACGCGATAAAAATTTCTTTATAGGCTATAAGTTCATTCCTATAAATATTAGATCGTGCTATATTTTGATAATCTTTAAAATATACTATCTATCTTAATCCTTCACTGTCAAATTTAGAAAATAATCATTTAACAAATAAATTTCGTTTCAAGTATAATAATAATAATAATAATAATAATAAATGTTGATTATATGTTTCTATATAAAATTAGAATGAAAACATAGGTTACCTTGTTTTTATGATTTAATATTAATAATTTGGTATATATAAGGATTTTTTTTTACTTTTTGTACTAATAAATAAAAATATTTAATTCAATTTAGATCAATTTTAATTCATAGTATCCGATTTCGATAATTATTATTGAATTTTTATAGTAAACATCATAAAATTTTGAAGTTTAAAAGTAATATAGGTGCTAAATATTAACCTAGATAAACAAAGATAAAGACATCAGTTTTTGAATTTTTTTATTATTCAATAATTCTCATTGGGTGGGGATTAATATTTATTTATTTTAATTATTCATATATTTGGCGACTATCCCATATTCCTTTTTTGAAAACATGACTGAATGACTCACTGCAAAATTATTCGCAGTATTATTATTAGTTATTTTACCTCTAGAATATCTTTTATTCAAGATTGTTTAAGGTTTCCTTTTTTTTTAAGAGAGAGAAAGTTTAGAAAGGGCTAAAAAATACAATAAGAACAAAGGGTTGACATCTGGATATATTGCTTTTGTTAGAAATAGAAAACTTTTTGTTTTCGCATTTTATTGCTTTTCTCTTTGTATAAGAAAATCTTGTGTGGAATTTTTTAATTTTTTTTTTTTTTTTTTATTTAGCGAGCGAATCAAACTCAACATTTGCAAAGTATGTGAACATTTATTACTTGGATTAGTTTTATTTATACTTGATGTATAGTGAATAATAACCAAGTTTTTTTTTTTTATATTTCTTCAAATTTATTTTGGAGACTCTTTATACTAGATGAATTAATTTTTTAAATCAATGAAGTATTGGTTTAAGTAAAGAAAGATGAACAGGAGCAGCCAAAATTAAAAAACTGGATCCAGCGGAATAATCGGAATTTTAGCTGCTCCTGCCCCTCTTCCTTTAATTAATTTTTTAAATTATAGAATTTTTTTTTTTTATTAATATCTAAGCAAACTCTGAGTGTCTATCGTTCTCGGTGTCTATATTATTTTTTATTTTCAACGTGGTAGTATATTAAAGTCTGATGATTTTTGAAATGTTTTTTATTATTATTATTATTACAGTAAGTACTAAGAATGTGTTGTGATTTTATATTTATTAAAGCGAATGAAGAAAATTAAAGATGGTCCACACGCCATTCATATGTTCAATAATAAAAAAAATTGTCCTTTATATATACAAGAGATAAGGATAACAAAGTAATATGATTATTACAAAAAAAAAGAGAGAAAAGAAGAGCTTTGAAGGGAAGAAAAGCAAAAGAAGAGAAAACGACTTGAAGAGTATGATCAAAAACAGAAAAATTTCACGATTTTTATTTGAAATATCTATTGATTAATGATGCATAAACAAATGAATAAGAAGTTCCATGGAAAAGAACTTCGTTAGGACTTGTAGCTAGTAAGGAATTTGACTAGTTGGTGATTCTTACGCTGAATTAAACACACTAAACTCAATCTAAAATTTATAATGCTCATCAACATTAAATATTTGGATATTTTAATTTATATTTTTATAAAAACAGGCCTACTTTTTGAATAAGAGAAGAAAATCTTGTATAATAAAGTGGGGTCATTTGCCCCCTAAGAGCTCTGATTTTTATAAAATTCTATATTATTCTAAATAAAATATATCTACGAATATATAAACTGTACAAAATTAAACAACTAATTAAATGAAATATCTTTTGCCAAATTTAAGTACCTATTTGTTAGTAAATTTTAATTTAAAAAAAATATTTGCCCCCCCCTCCCAAGAAAAAGTTGAAATGACGCCACTGTTTATAATTCGTAATTAAATAAAAAAAATATTGTAAATATATTGGATAAGAGAAAGTAAATAATAAAAGTAATATTCTGTTTTTGGTACCCATTAGGTCTTTAAAGTGGAAATCAAGGCCGTAGAAAATTTTTTCGGACAGGATCTCTACAAAAGAAATGAAAGCTATTTTTAAAAAAGTTCGAGAATACGAAACTTTTGATTTCGATTTGATACCAGTCTTAGCACGTGGTCGATATCAACGTTAATAGAAATCTTAAAATTGACAAATCCTATTCAAATCGGCAAAGGTTAAATTTTTGTTCGTATTTATGACGTCATACCCTCTTCCTCTAAAAATATATTTATACCCTATTGTGGATTTTTTATATAATAACAATAAAAAACGTGAGAATCCTCTATCTTGAAAGCAGGAAAATGAAAATATCTAAAATAAAAAGCCCGTTTAGTGAAATACACGAAATAATAATCCTATTAAAAAAAAAATTAAAATTAAAAACAAATGGCTAAAACCTATTTTGCTTCTTTAAGTAAGTTTTAACTTTTAATAACCCTACGATATAGCTGGTATACAAAAAAAGTTTAAACAAATTTTTATTTATTTATTTACCGTATTTTTTTTAATTAGACTTCATCCATATTTATTTAATTTAATTTTGTTCGAATTAGTCATTTTTGTCCCCTTATTTTTTTTTGTTTTTGTTCCCCATTCACACATTGTTTACTGAATATAGGAAGTATCGTAACACATTTTTTGTTTATAATAATTTTAATAGTTTGTTGTTGTTGATGTAGTAAAAAGAGCAAGAGAAAGAGAGTGAATTCAAATTGAGAGCCGCCGGCGGCGGCGGCGATTGGCCGGGGCTCAGGCTGATGGCCGCCGGCGGGGAGGCTCTCGTTGCTATGGCAACACCGGCACTTGGCCCCTCCCCCGGAATGGCTTCCCGAAAACGACCCCCGGGCCCATTACAAATTATAGCCTCCCTCCACTTTCACTCTCTCTTTCTCTTTCCATCTCTCTCACTCACTACTATCTCTGCCACTACCAATCGACACGATTTCGTCTTGTATGTTTTTTTGTTTTGAAAATCTTTATCCAATTCTCCGGAGATCGTAAAATCTTTGATGACAACCGAAACGTCGTGTATTCACCCTTGTCTCAAACAGATGGATAGTGGTGTTAATTGATGGAGCCTGATCTTAAACACTTAAAACAAATTAAAATCTACATCAATGAAAATCCCTTTTAAAAACATAAATAAAAACATTTAATGTTAATGAAAATTAAAAGTCACAGTCAGACATGTCTATTTAATTATGCTATAATAATGATGAAATAATCTTAAAATGTTTCAAGATGAAATCATTATTATATGATCAAATAATATTCAAATATCATAGAGGAATTTTTGGAGTCTTAGCTTATACATACAATTATTTATGTGCGCCTAGCAAATGGACTAATGATTCCAAGCGGTTCAATAGATAAAAACTTCAGAAAAAAATCAAGAAATTTTACCGAATGACAACTGATAGAAGTAACAACCTTAGGGTGAGAACTTTTTATTTAAAATAAATATAAATAATACTTCGAGCTGGAAAATGGAAAGCCCACAATCAAAACCTAGTGTTATTTTTCCATATCCATTTAATTATAATTTACCATATTGAAAATTAGAGATGTTATTACAACCAAAAAACTTTCATCAATATAACATTTAATTAGTTAAACAAATTTTTCCAGATTTTTACAATGAAAAAGAAAAAGAAGAGAATCAAATATCTTAAAGAAATATGGTAGGCCTATTTTGTATTTTTTTAAAGATGATTTTTATTTTTCAAATAAGTAAAAGATACAAAAAAATTATATTAAAGCAGAAAAAATTGTGAAGGAGTAGGCCTATATATCTGATGATATCGTATGAATATGTTAAATGTGCGAGACAGCTAGGTTTATTTATATTTAATATCACAAGTAGTAGAGTAGACGTTTCGCCACATTTAGTACCATCCTCAGGGGCAAGCAAATTAATCCCCTTTTTTAACCAAAATTTTGAAGATTATTTTGGCTAAAAGATATATGACATATTTATGCCAATGTCCAAATTGATTATGTAGATATTAGTATATATTAGTAGGTCTATATATCATGGACTGAATGTTAATGAATTTATTTAAATTTAATATAAAATAAAGATCAGGTGTGCTATCCAGACAGAATTTTTTTTTTTACAAAAAATTGCTTATTTATTTCTGTATTTTATTTTACTTTTTTTATTTATTTTAATTTACTTGAAAATTCTCAATTTTTTTTTTTAGTTGTAACAAACTCTAAAGACTTTGACTCCTCATCTAGAGTCGATTTTATTCACTTTCTCATAATTAATTGATAGTGACTTTTGAAAGATAGATTTTTTTATTTGTCGAAAACAGACTTTTTTACCGACTATTTTGTTACGCCACTGGCTCTCTAATAATCAAGACATATCTACAAAAAATTCAATTTCCATTTCCATGCTATTGAAATTTAAAACTCATAATCATTTTTTCTTTTTTTTGCTTTTTTCCCCTAAATTCAATGTTGCTTATAAATTAAGACTTTAATAAAATTATTTTTTGGGAGGTCTTTATTTAATCACATTTTATTAAACCGGTTTTTCTTCCTTCATCTGCATTAAGCAATCTTTTCAGATTAATTTAATCCTAACCATCTTATTGTGTAAAAATAATTAATTTTAAATTAAAAAAAAAAGAAGATAATATCACACACAAGGGAAGATTACTGAATTATATTTTAATAACAAAAATTAGATGAAATTGATAAATAATTATTTAAAAAAATTTTCACATGAAAGGTCGAAATACCATTTATTTATTTATTATGAAGTTTAATTAACTTAATAATTAAGTTCGTTATTCGGAGTTAATAGTTAATTTCGTGGTTTTAATTTTAATTATAAAAAAATAAATAAAAATTATAGTACGAATAAACGACAGAAATACAAGAGTATAATAATTAAAAAATACCAATGAAAATATTTTGGCCCCAATGAAATTAAAAATTTTTTTTACAAAGAAATAATTCGTATAATTTACAAGCACGTTTATAATAAGACGGCATTTGACTCTAATTTTACTCGGCATTTATCACCTAGAGTGTCATGGAAATAATTAAGAAGAACTTCACCCCAGATATGATATTTTTTCGTTCAAAAAATTATTTTAAAATATTTTTTTTTAAATTCGTATAAGGTCTTTTTCGGCATCGGAGGCCATTTAGATCCCGTCTCTATTTATTTTAATTGATTGGTGTCTAATTCAATTTTCTCCTGGGACGGGATGCGAACTCGCGACCCTTGGTACAAGCACGCTAACCATTACACCAAGGCCCCAAGGCAAAACTTTTAAAATATCAAATTAAATATTTTTTGAATGGCTTTATAAATTTTGAGAGGATTTTGACTCAACCCTACTGACCTAGTTCTACCCTAATAAAATAATTGTTATTTTATTATTATAAAATTATTTTTAATTTAATTTTAACTACTCTTAAAAAAATTTATTGTTTTAATTACATACTGTATTTAAAATAAATCAAGTGGCCTTTAATGTTATCAGTTGAAATTAATTAAAGCCTGGTAATTGCTACTTGAAGCTCATGTTTAGAATTTAAAGATCGATTGGCCAAACCGATAAAGTGAGCACAAACTGGTATAAAAAAAACGGGAGGGGGGGGGAGAAAGTGTTAAAAAATTTTATATGATTTCTATATTCTTTTATTCTCAATAAAAAGATTGTTTTGTGATTTTACAAATGGTACTTTTTATTTTCTTTTGATGTTTTCTTTAATCAATAATATTTGTTTGAATATTTGAAAATAAAACGAATTAAAAAGTTTTATCTTCGGTGAAGGAGGCAGGCAGTAGCGGGAGAGAGGAATTTTTTATTTACAAAGAAGAACAAAAGGCCGAATCACTTCATTTGTTTTATTTTGTACTAAGGCAGCGTGTATTTTATGGGACATGGCACTTTGCATTGAATTCGAAATGAGCCTCGTTCTGATTGTCTGACGGCTTTCCGTCAAAATGGGGCACACGACCTGAACGAAATTATTTAAAAATAAATAAATAAATCTCATCTACGTTTTTTTTTTTTTTTTTTTTTTTTGGAATTGTGGACATTTCCATAATTAAAAGGGAAAAAAAATAAAAATAGAATGAAATGAATAATAATACAAAACCGTCACAATAGAATTGAACCCCAATCTAGGTCAAGGTCATCTTTTTTTTTTTATTTATTATTCATTTTACTTTTACACTTGTATATTTTACTTTCTTAAAATTACTTTTTTCTTTTTTAATAACTATCTAGTAATAATAAGATCACTATGGCTATCGAACCCACTATTGTTTTCAGATTATTTTTACTTTCTCATACCTATATAGGCATATATATATAGAAGTATTGGATTCATGTCAAAAATTCGACGTCGATATTTTGATAGTTATACATGTTTTGAGGTCCCCTGAGTCCAAGAAAGTGATTTTCGAAACATGGTATTTCTGACTGTGTGTGTTCAATTTAATGCATGAAGGATTTAAGCTAGGAGGTTGAAATTTGATATTTAAGTTAGGCACCCCCCTGAAGAATGAAAACAAGCATTTAATCGAAATTGGCCAAAGAGTACTAGTACTTTATTGATGTACTTTTTCAGTTTTTTTTTTTTTTTTTATTTTTTCAAAATTTGATCTAACTATTTTGATTAAAATTTAAAAATCAATTATATCTTAGAAGCTCTTTAAAATGTATATTCCAATTTTGCTCTCAAAATTGTTTGAAGCACACTTTACTATAGTACTTCATAGGAAAGATAGGAGAAATGGTTGCTATGGTAACAAAATATATTTTCCCATGTTTATAAATTTTACATCTTGTATTGTAATATATGGCCTTGGGCCATGGTGTAGTGGTTAGTATGCTGGCCTGGCCATTTGTACCAAGGGTCGCGGGTTCGCATCCCGTCCCATGGGGTTTAAATCGCCATTGTTGCAGAAAAAGACAATGAAATTTTATTATATCGAAGGAACTAAAAATATGTCGACACAAAAAATGTGGTGAGACAAGCACAGAACACAACTTTCTCTTACCAAAGATAAAAGAAAGTTGCTATGCGAGCAGTCACACCATAATTTTTATACATTAACCTTTTAGGTCCTACTCGGCATTTTATATTTTATACCAAATTGATTTAAATAAATGGCTAACCAATGTAATTAAAAATATTTTAATAATTTGGACGGGAAGCAAGGGAAGATATATAATTCTTTAGGTATTTTTCAGCATCTGAGGGGAAAAATATTTATATTAATTTCTATAATTTTTATGATGTTATCCTATGTATTTTCAAAAAAAAAAAAAAAAACGTTAAAAAACCGAGAAAAAGAGACCCCATTTTAGTGCGGATTTGATCCTTTAGTGGTGTGGTGACCCTACTACTTTCGTCACCATTTTTCTTAATTGCAGATTTAGTCCCTGGTTCTATTTTTCTAAATTAATATATAATGGAAGCTTAAAAAGGACTTTTTCTTATTTATTCAATATTTATTCCATATTCAAAAAAAATTTAATTTAGTAAAACTTTAATTAATTTTTAAAGAAAAAAAAATTTCTAAAAATGGATATTTAATTCGGTTTATGATTCATAAATTACTCATCTCAGTCCCAAAAGGGCTTTTCTCGCTCAGTGGGAGAGACGAGACCTAATGAATTTCTGAATTTTTCAAAATCATAGCAAATAATATTGTAATCTAAAATAAACAGGGATTTCTCATTAAGGCCTGGGTCATAAATAACGCCTGTCTTAAGGGCGGGATGATTTGTAGCCATCGAGGGGGAAAAATCCGACAAACCCCATAATTTAATCCCTTCGCCATTTCGGGTGATTAAAATGTAAATTATTATCACAAGTTATGATAGAGAGTCACGAAATTGAGTTCGTAAAAAAAAGGGTTGTCGATTAGAAAAATAGATTTGTCTTTTCGATTCTTTCTTTCCCTCACTCAAAACCAAATTCCCTTCATAAATGTATTTTAGAGATATAATATTGTAAATGGCCGCCCAGCAGAGTGTTAAGGGATGTAAACAAATAGGAAAAAATAACTTTACGACCGATTTCTTTTTTTTTTTTTATGAAAAAGTTTTGTTTGGAAAATTCAAATTGAAAATCCTATTATGATAAGTTCCAGAGTTTTTTTTTTTTATCTTTCTCTATTTCTGTTTTAACTAATACAGCCCTTGGTGAAAAATATAGTTTTACTTGATACTGAAATTGGCTTTATTAAAGCTTTTGTGGTTTGTATTATTATTAATATGGGAGTTTTTAATTATAGACCACATTTGTATT
This sequence comes from Euborellia annulipes, assembly GCA_023213315.1. Lineage (NCBI taxonomy): Eukaryota > Metazoa > Arthropoda > Insecta > Dermaptera > Anisolabididae > Euborellia > Euborellia annulipes. Next base: position 286,496 of record JAKCPI010002671.1, read on the forward strand.
TAATAATTAATACAAATGTGGTCTCTATAATTAAAAACTCTCATAATACTGACATAGGTGTTATAATAAAATTAATGAAAAATTTTTGTCATTTAGATTAATATTTAGGTACCAACCCAAATTTCGGTTTCGGCCAAAAATCCTGGTTTTGGACCTGGTTTCGGCCTGGCCGAAACCTGAGTTTGAAAAGATGGCATGAGACTCGTATACAAAAAAAAGAAAAAAGTCGAATGGAATTCGGACCCAAAATAAAAAAAATAATAAATAAAAAAAAAAAAATCAAATGATTTTTGCAAGAGGAAAAAAATAGAAATTTTACTAAAACAAAAAATCAAATGATTTTTGCAACAGGGAAAAATGGAGGGATTATTTGAGTTACGAGGGAAATTTTTAAAACATTCGAGTTCGGTTTTGGCTGAAAATCTTGTTTCGGTTGAACCCTAATTAATATTTAAATTAATTAGTAGCCAATTTAAGTAAAATAAATTTTATCGTTAAGAACAGTAAATTAATCAATGAACCTTGATAAAGAAGAAAGAAATTTATCAATGTCAGAGACTCATACAGGAACAGACAAGACATTTTATCTCAGACGGAAATTTTGTGCAAGTCTCAATCGCACACAAGACTATGGGAAGACAAGATCAATCATTTTGTCATCAATTCTTGAAGATTTACTATGAAACTTTGCAGGATGTACGTGCAGTTTTTTTAATAATTTTAAACAATTATTTTTCAGAAATTTTATTTGGTCGACGACTGGTTGCAATATACAGTTTGGGTCATTCAATGTGACCATCATCAGGCCTGGAATAAATAAAAAAATATACTTTATAATTGCATTTTTTTTTTTAAATTACAAAATTTGTCTTAAATAGCGAAAAGCCAACATTTCCAATTCTAATCAATGATTTAAAAATAGAATAGATATTATTACCGAAACTGTATATTGCAATCATTCGTCAGCAAATAAAATTTCTGAAAAATAATTGTTTAAAATTATTAAAAAATCTGCACGTACAGTGAGTGTCAATATTAGGTTCCACCCATGGGTTTTCTACTTGTGATTATTTCATTGTTTTCATAAAAGAAAATGAAAATAATTATTGTAAATTTTCTAGGTTTGAACCATGAAAGTTTCCATTAAAAAATATGTAATATTTTTTTTTTAAAACAATGAAATAATCACAAGTAGAAAACGCAAGAGTGGGACTTAATATTGTCCCTCACTGTACATCCTGCAAAGTTCCATAGTAAACCTTCGAGAATTGATGATATTCTGCTTGAGCTGTTTCTTGGATATAATTCAATCAATTTGACTGGTCTTGTCTTATATGTTCCATATGTTCCTGTGTGCCTCAGGCTTTAAGGAGCAGATATTATTTTTTATCTAATGCTCTAATATAAATATCCCTTTAATATATCTAAATTATTTTATAATGGAAATTTCTCGATCTCTAGAAGTCCTTAATGTTGTAACATCTGATATTTTAATTATATATTTAACGAGTTATTAATTAAATGGGATTTTTGAAAGGCATATTATAACAATATATTAATATCCGGATCTAGATTAACTTTTTTTTGTTCTACGGAAATAAGTTCTTAATTTAAACTAGACATAAAATATTTCAACAAAGTGATGAATGAGATAACACGTCATCTGTTTTCTTTTTTTTATGTTAAAACCTTTTAAAGGGATCTCTAAATGTTCTGTGATGAAATTTGATGTTTTTGTTTCTATTTTTGAAAGAATAGTAGAAATTTTTTCAAATAAATAGCGAAAAAAGAAAATTTACAAACATATCTTTCAATTAAAATTTGTATTCGAATCAGATAAAAAAAAATAGGATGAATGAATTAAAAATAAATTTTTAATGCATATGAGAGAGAAAGAGAGATTCAGTGATGAGGAAGAGATAAACGTGATGAAAACATCAACTTTCCCCTTCTCAACATTTTCGGATAGAGGACAACTTAATCGTCCTGGGACCGAAGATTGTTTTGACTTTCGAGATCTTCTATTTTTATTCTATAACCCTAAAGGGATTATTTTTTTGCTTTCCAAATTAAATTGCCTTTTTATAACAAAACCCCGAAAAAAAAATATCCAATTGAATTACTAATAAGATATGGGGTTTATATATGCCTATATTTGAGAATAAAGATATTAAAAAAATATTTTTATACTGTAGTAAAAGTGATTTTTTGGTACTTGGTGAATAATTAAGAGCATATTAGTGTAAAATGGAATGTCTTATTTATATATCATTCGGGGAAATGATTTATATGACTTTTATTTGCTGGTGTGTAGCTATTTAATCAGGATATTTATCAAGAAGCTATAGAATTTCTTTATTAAAAAATCCGGATTAAGTGATGGAATCTGATAAAACTATTTGTGTAAATAAAAATAGAAGAATTAAAATATTTTACTAATATGAATAAAAAGAATGATCATTTTCCATTAGGGTCCGACCGAAACAATATTTTCAGTCGAAACCGAATTTCGGCATCAATCTTAGTTTCGGCAGAAACCGTAAACGAAACCGAATATCCGGTCGGTTCCTATTTCCCATATTTTTCAATAATCATTTCAAAATCTTTATTTAAGCCATTTGGATACTAAATGGCTTAAATATAATCATCGCACAGTCTGGGATACGAACCGGCGACCCTTGGTATAAAAGGTCAGCACGCTACCAACTACACCAAGCCCGATTTAAATTAACTTGTAAACAATTCCTCCCCATCTTATTGTTTAAATCTTATAGGTTCTTGCTCAACAAAACAAAATTTTTTTACTAACCCTGAAAAACGTTTGTTTTGTAGAAGAAATCTCTATTATTATTAAACTTTTTGATTATATATCCCAAGCTCAGAATATGAATAATATAGGTAAGTAGGTAATTATTATGCAAAATCTAAGCCCAACAATTTGTGCGCCTATTAATCACTATTATAAAAAAGTTTTATTTAACTCTTAAAAAGAATGGGAAATTTCTTTTTTTTTTTTAATACGTCTAAATAGATCCTCAATTTTTTATATGATTTTGAAAAAATTCATTTTATAATTAAAAAAAGTTGAAGAAGAATTTTTTTTTTTCATAATTAACAACTTGTAAAAATTGAAAATTATTATTTTAATAATAATAAGTTGGGAAAAGAAGAATAAAGTTGGTTAAAGTTGGCCCATTAGAGGGCAAAAATATCGTTAGTTAAACTTGTTCCAAGACACCTCCCAGCGATGATCATTGTTTTAATGTGCAGCTTCTCTGCTCCCCTGGGGAGTGAGTAAAAAAAAAAAAACCTCCCTTCCTCAGGGTGAATTTTTCAATTAGAATGCATGAGGGGCGGAGTGGCTTGTCCCGCAATAATTATGGGATGCCGGGCAGCTCAATATTAGGGCCCTGGGTGGTCAGGTCAAGTCTGCTGATTGGATTGGATGCTGAGTTGAGGGCATGGACCAAGAGAGCCGGAGCCATCCCATAACTCCCGTGCCCTCCACACATTCATTCGTTTCTTTATTGGCCCACAAACGGATTCTCTTTTCTGGTAATTAGGTTCCTGCTCCCAAGAATCTCTCTTTTTCTCCTCAACACCCTTCAATTACCATATTAAAAACATAAGAGATCCTTTTTATGTTAGTTAATAGTCCTAAACTATTTAATTTAAAATTTTTTTAATAACGTATGTAATTTTATAAATTAAAACATCTGTAATAAAAATATTATATAGAATATAATATAGATTTAGAAGTATAAATAACATTGTCAAAATATGAATTTTCAATCGTTTTTCATATACTTTCGTGCTTGAATTTTAATATACCCAGTTTATGAAATCAAATTCATTAATTAGTTATCAAGTAAAAAAAAGCCCTCGGGCTTGGTGTAGGGGTTAGCGTGCTGTCCTTCTATATTATGGCTTAAGTTGCCGAAAAGACTGTGATATTGTGTGTGTGAGTGTGAGTATGAATGAGAAAAAAGTGTGTGTTTAAAAAAAAGTAAAAAAAAAATATGAATCAAATTTAAGTAGCTTAAAGAAGTAAGTAGTCGAGATAGCATAGACGTCGTACCAGTAAAATAATATGAATTTTGTATAAGAAATTTTATTCGGGGGGGGGGGTTAGTTCTATATTGTGTCTTAATATTTGTTGTTGACTAACTGTGACATGGAGGGGGGGGGGGGGATAGAAAATCTTCAAAGAAGGCATTACATAATATGTGGACGACCACTATGAACTTTTTTATGTGCGCGAATGTAAATTCAAAAACAGTTTGTGTAACAGACTTCATATACAAGTTTATGAATATCCCTTGAAAATTTTTAACAGTGTATAAAATCAATTTTTAGTCAAACCTCTTTAGTCATTTGACTATGAACCAATCAAATATGTTAAAGTAACATAGAACCTAATCCTAAGACGTATAATTATAACTAAAATTTTTGAAAATTGTGGATTAGGCCACTTTGGTTCACATACTTTATGCCCACTTGATAATTCAATGCTAATGCTAAAGAGCATCTCAGTATTCCACAATTATTATAATAAAAGGATACTCTGTATGCTAATTCACCAAATAATAATATTATTCCCTTAATTTATTTTAATCACCTTCAGAGATAATAGCTTATCACATTTTTATTTTTATTTTAGTAGCACTATCTCTCCTTTTAATTAGATGTTTATATAGCTGATTATTTTAATTAAAGCTGTGAATTATCGATTGTTGTGATACAAAGTGACGTTTTGAGCTTAGATTCAGGCAATCATCAGAACTAGTCTGACAGTTTTTAATTTAAAGAGCTAAGAAAAGTGGATTTAAACCGTGGCCTCAGTAGCTGATGCGCCCAAAAACCTCAACATCGATCAAAAGTGGATTGATAGCTGGATGATAGTTGTTTATGAGTAGAAAGAAGAAAAGAGAAGCAGCTAGTATTTATTTCATTTAGTAAGGCTTTAAGTTAAGCTAACGTTTCAGTCTTGAATATCCAATTTAACTCATACTAAGCTGAAGATGGTCTTGACCAAGACCAAAACGTTAGCTGAATGGGCCTTAATAAATGAAATAAATAAGCTTACTAGCTGCTTCTCTCTTCTCTCTACTCATTAAATAGTTTGTAGTGATTTAATTATTCAAGCCACCCGAGTAAAAATTTCTCTCGAAAAATATAGGGATCCACACGCCCGCACCAGGGACACATTTTTTTTCTGGTCACTTATTTCGATCTATTGTGTGCATCCCTGGTGCGGGCGTGTGGATCCCTCGATTTTTTTTTACTCGGGCAAGTTAAACTCGGTATGGGTGACCCGGAGGAATAAAACCTTAATAACCGCAGGAAGATATAAATATAATTAATATTGGAGGTTTTTTTTATAGCTGTGTAGTTGATGTAGTAGAAGGATAATAAAAGAGAGAGCAGCTAGTTTTCTTTTCTTTATTAAACCCTCTTGCTGACGTTTCGGTCCTGTTAGGGTCATCTTCAGAGCTATTAATATAGAACAATACATAATGGTCATTAAGAAGTCTGTACGCATTTTCTTAATGCCCATTTATGTATTGTTCTATATTAATAGCTCTGAAGATGGCCCTAAAAAGGACCGAAACTCAGCAATGAGGGTTTAATAAAAGAAAAGAAAACTAGCGCCTCTCTTTTATTATCCTTCTACTACATAAATATAATAACAGTGTATAAGCAATGGCTTATTTCAATTTTCCCAAGTGTCCAGGGGAGTAAAAAAATCATATTTTTTTATATTTTTCTTTACACAAAATTTTAATCACTTCTATTGTAGGTAGTTATCTTTGGGATTTATCAGGAAATTTTGAATCGAAATTTGTGTCAAAAATTGAGATACGTCATGTTGCTTCTACAATGACTATATAAAGAAATATAAACTCTAAATGGGCTGTGCAGCCTAAAAAAAAAAACAAGAACTATTTATCTTAACTATTCTATTTCCTATAAATAGGAAATATTCATAAAAGAGAATAAAATATAGCCTTTTTACATTTTTTTATTTCTATAGGTCTATAATAGCCTGCCCATTGATTGTAAGTTTTGAGATTTGATCCGAAGTTCCTGATAGAGGCCTTCTTAAAAAAAAAGTAATTTACATTGAGTCTATATTTTCAAGAAAGTGTAAAAAATTTCACCTCAAGACATTTTGGAATTTTATATTGTTAAAAAAAAAATACTCTTTTTCTAGATGTAGACTTTTCAAAAAAATAAATCTTTTTTTTATTTTTTTAATTTGTCAAAAACAAAAATAACAACAAACACTCTAGAATATTTGTAAATGTATAAATCATTTTGAAATTAGTTTTTGTTTTTTTGACGAATATTAATATAAATCACCAGCATGGCTAAATTTAAGAGGTGACCTAACTGAGCGACACACACGTGTGGACCCTAAAGAGACCATTTCGTTTGATGTTTGTTACACAGGTGTCAAATGTGTCGAAAGGGCCATAAGAAATAAGCCAAGTCGCAAAATGGTTGCTATAGTGGGTACTTGCGAATTTGGAATATGTAAATGAAGCAGTATGAGATGAACATGAGCATTTATTATACGGCCAAGTGTCTGTATAAAATCGAATTGGTTGCCTCTTAACATGTTATTGTTATTTATTAACTCAAATTAGAAAAATAATTTATTATCTTTTGAAGTAAACATGCAGATTAAATTGTTTCAAAAAATATGTATGTATATATTTTTTAAAGTCTAATAAATACCCACATATTTAGATTCTAATTCGAGAATATCATCATAAAATATGTTAATAGGCTATTGATAAAAAAAAAATTATCATTTTCATTAAATTAATTCAAAAATAATATCATAATTTTTTTTCGCTATGATAATGAAGGAAGAGAAAAAATTCATATCTGCCAATGGACTGACACACTACACGATCGAGTGAAACATCGGACTTAATTTTTTTAAACAAATCTAGAAAGATTTCGAAGTTTTAGCCCCAAACCTCTTCTACCTAGAATCCACCAGTGATCAGTAGGGGGGGGGAGGGGAGATAAACAAATATATTAGCCACTGAAATTTTTTAAATTAGTGAGGTAAAACCAAGAGCTTATCTCAAAACAATTGATACTGATATAGATACATAATTTATACTATTTATTTAGTCAGAGACCCATTTAAACAAATGCTCCGGCACTTTATAATTGCCCACCTCCGGCGGGCCAATTTGGGATATTTGTTGTTGCAATGCAAGTGTTAAGATGTTAAGGAAGGATCTTGTGTTCAAGCTAGGGTACCAACTGGGCACAGTAAAAGGGTCTATTTATGACTGTTTAAAGGGCCAGTATGTCTGCTTTATTCTTTTTTTTTAAATGGTTAGGTAGCTCCTCACACGGCCTTAGTCGTATACCCAGAAAGCTGGCCACAGAGCTACTAACTGCCACTCCGTTGCCAAGCCAACTTGTAGATTTTGTGTTCCCATATTGAAGAAATATGATTATAAGTAATTTCCCAAATAATTTCAAATATATTCATTGAAAATTGTGAATTTCTATAGAACATATAAATATATACGTAGATACATTTTTCCCATTTCATTTATATAAAGGCCTATAGAGATTATGAATTCATGAAAAATGACTAATAAATCATTTGAAATGTGTAATATTTGGATTATTGCTTAAATATAATGTGATTGTTTCATTCTCATTTTAAATATAATCCCAAAAATTTGAATCAGTCAGTAAACTATATTTAAATTATAAATTAATAACAAAGAAAATTATATAGATTCTCACCAAATGAGAGATTTTGAATTTGAAGCCAACTGATGTAGAAATGAGCCTTATTCTCCGAGTCATACTGGCTATAAGCAGGAGCTGGTATCCTGACCTGTGAACAAATTACAAGAAGAATTAGATAATAAAAAACAAAAATAAATAAATAATACATCCTAAAGAGGAGTTATTTCATAGTAAAAACGAAAAAAATTTCTTTAGGAGTCTTAGAAAAATTCAGAATAATGTCCAATCTCGTTAAGTCCCCAGAGGCAAAGAAAATTTGAAAAAAAAATTTACGAATATGGCACATCACATAACTTTCTAAAAGGTGAAAATTTTCAATTACCTTGCAAGAAAAAAATTTTAAATTTTAATATACAGTTGGTTTCTCTATTAACTTCTAAGGGAGAGAATTTAGCCAAGTGATTAGGCAACCAAATCTCATTTTTAAAGTAAATAAATCATCCTTTTTAATAGGATTGAAAGGGAATTCAAAATTATTTTTTCTTAAATTTATTCATTTATTATTTATTAGATAAAAAAATTATATTAAATTCAAAAATAATATACAGGTACAGTGTTTTAAACGGAGTAATGATAATAATTTTTTACTTTTTCTTTAATATACCCACTAGATATTCTGGCTTGGAACATGGAGGGGGAGGAGAGGGGGCTGTTTAACCTCGCCTCTCGAATTCGCCACTGCAGTGACTCACCACACGAATATTCTATCACTTTTTGGGCCTCAGTTCTAAGTCCCCAAAAGTTTAAACTGATCTTTATAACTCAATTAATCTTGCAAAATTATTAATTTATTCAAGATTTAAAATTGTTATTATGGGCTTATAAAATAAAAATTATTATACTTTAGAGAGCGAAAGATTATCTTCTAATATAATGTATGTGTGTGGCTTTTTGTTTTTTTAATTAACTTGAGATATATTGCATTTTATTATAAAATAATATTTATTATGGCTTTTCATGAAATGATTGCCAATTAATTCTGATTAAAAGCCGCTCAACTGTAAGAGCGCAGATAAAATTTTTTTTTTAATTTATGAATGTTGTGCCTCCCTTTTTCGGCTCCTCATTCCCGTGATGGTGGTACGATGGTAGGGGACGTTATAATTCTTAATTCCAGCGCAGATACCGCTCCGGGCTAATATAATTACTATCTGGATAAGCCGGGCGAATGCAAATTACGGAACGGGCGACGGTGGCGGGGAAGCAATTTAATGCAAATCGAAGCGGCTCTGATGAAACGTGCAATTTATGGCGAACAAGGCTCGAATATTACGGGACGTGATGTGAGGTCTCTCAGCCCAAAAATTACACATATAACATTGCAATGAATGATAGACGTCTGAGGAGGTGAGTGGGATTCCTTTTTTTATCTTTGTTTGGGTATTTTTTAACCTTAAAAAAAAATATGAATGTCTATCAAAAACGAGTTTTATAAATACATTATTATTTAAATAGGTTATAAAAAGAAAAAATTTCCATTTAAGTTAATAAATATGTAAACTTTCGCTTTGATTCATTCACCAGTCGTTTTATAAATACACTATTTAATAAATAGTGAAATAATCTTGGTTGTATGAATATTAGAGCATTTTATTAATTACTGTAACTTAGGGAGCGTACAAGTATTACGTAACGCAATTTTTGAAGATTTTTGACCCCCTCTCTCCCCATGTAACGCGCCGTAACATTTTTCTGGACCCCCCCCCCCTAGACGTTACGTAACGCTCAAGTGGCCATTTTTATCTAAAAGTACCGGAAAGTCGCTAAAATACCAGTTCCGTAACGCGTTGTTCAACCCCCCCCCCTTGTAACGCATGGTAACGTTTTACAAGACCCCCCCTCCCCCCCCAAATTGCGTTACGTAATACTTGTACGCTCCCTTAGCAAATATTCAATTCTTGTTTGTTTGTTTTTTTTTAAACACTCACATTCACACAGTCTTTTCGGCAACTTAGACCATTTAAGACCTTTCACGATAACCCCTACACCAAGCCCGAGGGCTCAATTCTTGTTAAAAAGCAAAAGGAGAAAAAATCTGGTGTAACTGGTCGCACAGCAATTAAGGTAAGAGAAAGTTGTGTTCTCCAGATTGTCACTTCAGATTTTTTGTGTCAATATACCTAGTATATTTAGTTTTCGCTGATACGTATATTAAATTTAAGACTCGCTACAAAAGTGAGCGAAGCAAAGCGGAGAAATATTACTTTCTCTTAGCACTAGATTTGTTAATATATAGAGAGAGAAAGTAATGGATTCATGTCGAGATTTTGATGGATATATACGTTTTGAGGTCCCCTGAGTCCAAAAAAGTGGTTTTCGCAACGTAGTCTGTCTGTGTGTATGCGTGTGTCTGTGAACAAAATATCTCAAGAACTAAAAGAGTCAGTTAAAAATTTGCAACGAATGAACTTTTTTTTTAATCAAAGATAAAATGACCCCTTCCCTTTACTTTCTCTTTCTCTCTCCCTTATTATTTATTATTTCAGAGCAAATAACAGTTATAACAACAACAAGGGGACATGTGAGAACCAACTGGCGAAATAATAATTATATGCAAATCAGATAAGAAAAAAAATATAATAATTTTCCAACTACATACATCTAATTGTTAAAGGGGATATAATTAACTAGTTTAACGCACTAAAAATAAAGAATTAACGTAATTTATTATCAAAATGCATTATAACAGTTTATAACAGAAAAATTTAATAAATGTTTATTTTATTTTTTTTAATAAATTCAAAATATTTTTTTTTTTATTTTCTCTTACCTACCACTATATATGTAATAAATTATATATAGAGAAAATATTGCGATTGTGTTAAAAAATTTTATGTCGAGATTTTGAAGGAAATACACGTTTTGATCTCTATATTAGTCAGTAGTAACAAAATATAAATATTATTCCTCTCTTGAATTAATCGACTACCGGAAAACAAATATAACACGACACAAAAATATTTGTGCAACAGAACACAACTAATTATTACCGAAGGATTTTTAATGTGGGGCCAATCACACCGGGGGCCTTTAATAACGAAATAGATGGAAGATTCAGAAAGTCCAATCCAACCAATTAATGAAAACTCAACAAATATTTTATATGCTTACCACAACAATAATGCGTAGTAATAATCAATCAGGTTCTTTTCCGATCTCTCCCTTTGTTGGATTCTCTTCATATTCTGAAATCAAAAATTATTTTCATTAATAAATTTTAATCTTTCTTAAATAAATTTATTTACTCTCATAATTAATAATTTTTATCATTCGGTATCAAATATTCACATTTTATTACATAACTATTAATATTTTGAAACACTAAATTTTTTTTTTTTAATTTAAAAAACACATTTTTTTCTTTCACACTCACATTCACACACGCATACACAGTCTTTTCGGCAACTTAGGCCATTTAAGACTTTAAACGATACTCGTTATTTGTAAATATATTTATATCTATTGGGGGTCCAGGCATTTTATTTAAGCCATTTGGATACCAAATGCCTTAAATAAAATCATCGGACTGCCTGGGATCTGAACCCTCCACCCTTGGTATACAAGACAGGCGCGCTACCAACTACGCCAAGCCCTAGGGCATTATGGATACTTAATTAGATAGATTTTATATATTTATAAAATCGTTCTATTAGCCGCGCCCAAAGAAATAAATCATTGTGTCTCACTCACATTGGGTAAAAATTCATTTTATGGGCTTTTTAATTAAATAAAGTACGGCATATCAAAAATTCAATAAAAATATGGAAACCAAGTTGCAATAAAATGTATGAATTACATGATTTGAGATTTATTGATAGTACACATGGCAAAGTCCGTCTTCGGCGAGCAATTGCAAAATTTTCAAGTTTTAAATTTCTCTCTCTGTCTTCTCTTCCTGTGACTCTGGCCAATCAGAGGGAGAGAGAAAGTGGTAAACAGACAAATACACACAGTAAGTCAGTGGCTAGCGCTTTTTATGTAGTAATGATTTTAACCTTATAAAGAGAGATTTTTAGCTGAGGTTGTATTTATATGTGGGGTTTCACGGGAGTATAGAAATAATAGCAATAAATGTAGATTGTTGCTATTATTTCTATAGTCCCGTGAAACCACATACTGTATAAATACAACCTCAGTTCAAAATATTTTACTTAAAACCCACACCGCAATCCTTAGAGATTTTTAGACATGAGTTTTATCAATCTCTGGATTTATTTTACTTAATTAATGTATTTTTATTTCCTTCTTGTCCTTTTTAATTTCACTAAACAATCTTACTTTTATTTCCACCTGTGTCTTTCCTAATTTATGAGAATGTGTACCTCTTTCGAAAAGTACTTAATGGAAGAGTTTAATGAGAAAAAATATTCTCCTATTGCTTTACCCTATTCGTTATTTCGTGGTAGCATACTAAATATTAAAAATGGGACAGGAAGAAAAGTATGCGGGCCCGTCTGGCTCAATGAGTAGAGAGAGGGAGAGAAAGAGAGAGAGGGTAAGCTTATGTCAGATTAAACAATCAGAAGAAATATCATTATTAGGGTGGTAGTGGTAGTCAATAATCACTTCTGACTTTGAATAAAACAAAGAAACATCGCTGAGTATAAATTCAGTAAACTAAAAGTGGGATATATTTTGATAGGAATGAACACCAAATATTTTTACTTTCTCTTACATATATAGGCCTATAACTTATAAATATAAATATTAAATATAGGCTATATTGGATTTATGTTCAAAAATTCGATTTCGAGATTTTAATGGATATATTCGTTTTGAGGTTCCTTGAATCCAAAAAAGTGGTTTTGGCAACATTGTCTGTCTGTCTGGGGGGGGGGGGGGCCCCCCGGGGGGAAAAAAAAAAACAAAAAAAAAAAAAGAAGAGAGGGGAGAAAATTTATTTTATAAACGACCCCCCCCCGGGGGGGGGGAAAAAAAAAAATAAAAAAAAAAAAAATATTTTTTTGATGTACTTTTTCAGTTTTTTGATTTTCTCAAAATTCGCTCTAGCGATTTTGATTAAAAAAAAGAAAAATTAATTATTTTTTAGTTGCTGTTTAAAATGTATATTCTCATTTTGTCATTGACTTTACTCTTATAATCCATAGGAAAGATAGGAGAAATGGTTGCTATGGTAACAAAATATAAATATTTTCCCATTTTTTATAAATTTTCCTTCTTGAATTTTAATGTTGGAGGAAACTAAATATATGTCGACACCAAAAAATCTGGTGTGACAAGCATAGAACACATCTTTCTCCTACCAAAGGTAAGGGAAAGTTGAGTGTTGTGCGACCAGTCACACCAGATTATTTTCTTAAAAAAAAAAAACTTCTCGTTATATGAGAAAGATTTATACTAGTACATGCGAAATATATATTGCATACTAATCTTCATTCACTGCGTCTAGATTGTAAACAACAAGTACATAATATTTAAGAAATATTTCATTTTTCTTAAATTTTTTTTTCGTTACCAAATCTGAGACGGCAGGTTGAGTATTTTGTATCTAGATACAAAGAAAGATACATAAAATGAATTCTTCTATCTCCCTCTTTTGTGGCTTGTGATTTGTATAGCGTTATATAAGTTATGGTTGATAGCTTGGTTCAGATAAATTATGCATTTTCTAAAGGAACAAACAAAAAAGATGAGGAAGTACATCAATAAATTTTATTAAAAAAAAAAAAATAGAAAATTTTTTAAGAATTCTCTTTAAGAAGGGAGGAATTTGCATGGTCGATAGAAACTTAAGAAGATGGAGAAAGAAAGTCGCCGGATGACTTTGAACCGGTTTTAACCAAAATTCCAATTCTTTTATTTTCAAAAAATTATTATTATTTTTTTTAATTAAAAATATAAATAATTAAATTACATATCCTGTTGTTTAAAAAAAAAATCAATTAAAAGCCGGAGATGTGGTCCATTTTGTGTATTTTTTGTTTCTTTCTAACGATAATCTCAATTTGGCTGGTGAGGTCATCGTCTGTCGGTCTGTTTGTCCCTCTTGAACTCTTTCTTCTCTCTCTCTCTCTCTCTCTATTATCTTTAATACGAGTCAAATGACTCTGATGAACCGAAGAATAACAAACAATCACACGATCAAAATTGATCTTGCATGTCAAATACTTCTGTTTCTTGCTTGACTTGTGGTGGCGTGTAAATAAAAGAGATTAAAGTTTTAAAAAAAGTCGCCTTTATGAAGAGAGTTTTACTTTGAGGAAAAGGAACAATAAAGACATGCGAATGAAACCTCAGAATTTTGCGGTCAAAAATTGAGAGTGTATTTTAATTTATCTTACCCTATTTATGAAATATATAAAGAGAGAAAGTATTGGGATCATCTCAAAAATTCGATGTCGAGATTTTGATGGATAATGCATGCTTAGATGGATGGGTTATACATGTTTTGAGGTCCCATGAAAAATAGTAATGATATGAGCAATATTCGGGATATAAGGGTTCAAAAGCACCCTCCGAAAATTCAAAAAATATTTAAAATCTTATAATAGAAACAGAAATATAGTGTTAAAATTTTAAAAAGCTATTAAAAATTTTGAAAAATCTATATATAATAATTGCGGAGTGTCCGTCTGTCTGTCTGCCCGTCTGTCACGCTCTGTTTGACCAACTTCCTGTTGGAATTATGAAACAAAATTTTGCAGTCTTATAGAGGACGTTATGGAGAGTCCCGGAAAAACACTCGGGTCCCGAAATTCCTATAACTTTTTGAGTTATTAATTCCTATAAGTTACGATTTCTCCCATAGGAAATGTATAAAGAAATATTTAAGTATTCTTTGCAGTTGTGTATTCTTTGTAGTCTATTATTGCCCAAAATGAGTTAAGTGGCATAAGAGAAGCAGGGAGGTATTTTCTTCATATTGTAGTATATAAGTGGGCAAGTCAGGGGCGGTCTATTGGCCTCAGATGCAGAAAAAAAATCAAAAATTAACAAATCAAATATTAATTAAAGATTTAAATATGTCTTAAAAGAAAATATCAAGAAACGTGTTGTTTTGTCTGGCGTATTTATATTTATAGATGCAGATGGCAACTTGGTATTATCTAACGAAATAAATCTTAATAAATTTGTTTAAATTAGTAAATATGTTTTTTAAAAAATATCTCAATAAATATTTATTTATTTTTTTAATTAATACTATACTGAATTAATTTGCCAAAAAAATTATAAATTTTTTTTTATTAATAGAAAGATAAATAAATAAATAAATAAATCAAAATAATAATTTAGAAAACCAAAAGGGAAAGTAAATAAATGAAAATTCAAAACAACTAAATTAACAAATTAAAATATATCTTTGGGTAAAATTAATTGATTTGTAAATTCATTAGAAATTTACATAACTTTTCAGTTATGTTTTTTGTTAACTCATTATTT
Source organism: Euborellia annulipes (assembly GCA_023213315.1). Taxonomy (NCBI): domain Eukaryota; kingdom Metazoa; phylum Arthropoda; class Insecta; order Dermaptera; family Anisolabididae; genus Euborellia; species Euborellia annulipes. The sequence continues at coordinate 301,685 of JAKCPI010002671.1, forward strand.
ATTTTGATATTTAAATTTAAAAAAAAAATTTAAATAATTTTTCTATGAACAGATTCTTTAATTCAATTTAAGATGAAAGGAAGGAAAAAAAATATGATTAATACGTCTGTCTGTCTGGTAGTTGGTGTGCGTACTTGTAAATGTCAACCAAAGGCTGTAATAAATATATTTCTTTGAGATTAAATAATCAAGAGGAAAGAGATCGTTGTCCTTAAATTTTTTCCAAGCCAAGCACCTTTATTATTATTTTTTTTTTTATAAACCCTCGGGGAGAGAAATATGGTTTTGACTTAGATTTTAGAAATGAGCAGGCTATTTGTAAATAGAGTATAGAAGAATTTATTTCTATTAGTATAGTGAAAACTCCTTAGTCTTAAACAAATAAGGTAATCATGGGAGTAGCCATAAAAGCACATGAGAGAAAGATTTTCTATTAAAAAATATTTTGAAACAGTACAGTATTTTTAAAATAAATGATTATTTTTATTTTTATTAAAATTATAAAAATTCATCCCCCTGTCAGTACCAAGCAAATTGCTGTTGATACTCCACTGACGTAAATATTAGTGTTTGTGTCTTTATATTTTACCTATATGTTCTATACTGAAATAATTTTTAATTTATTGTAGAATTATTATTAAATTATTTTTAATTAATGAGACTAGATCTGTCTTATAAAAGAATTAAATTTATTTAAAACATTTTAAAACTTTCATAAATGTCATATAAAATTATATAAAAAAAAAATAAATAGGTTGGAAAAATTTCAATTTTTTTAATAAATAAGCCCAAGCGTTTAATTTTTTTTTTTTTTTTTGAATAAATGATTTAATTAAAAAAATGTTCATTAAATAATAATGCTCTAGGTCAATTATCTGTCAGCGAAATATATTAACAAAGAACAATTGCTCTAGTAAAAGAATAAAAAATTTCGATTTTTTTATAACATCTTGAGGAAATATTTTTTTTTTTTTTTTTTTTTAAACATTCACACTTTTTCTCATTCACACTCACAATCACACACACATTCACACAGTCTTTTCGGCAACTTAGGCCATTTAAGACTTTAAACGATATCCGTTATTTATTATTATACATATTGGGGTCCAGGCATTCTTATATAAGCCATTTGGTATCCAAATGCCTTATATAAAATCATCGGACTGCCTGGGGTCCGAACCCGCGACGTTTGGTATACGAGGTTAGCACGCTAACCTCTACGCCATGCCCCGAGGGCCTTGAGGAAATATTAATAGTATAAATAAATAAATGTCCATACCAGGGACCAGAAATTTTTGATGGGGGGTTCAAGAAAATTTTTTCAAAAATTTGAAAAATTTAAGATTATTTTTGGGTAGGCCTATTTATAAATCATTTTGGTTTTTTTTTTTTTTAGCTAGAGTAAATTATTAGATTTTACTTTCTCTAATTTGTATTATAGATGTTAAATATCTAGTCGTGGCTTGGGTTCCATGGGAGAGGGGTTTGACTCCCAAACCCCCCCCCTGGCTACGCCTAGGCCAGGGGCGTCAATTGCGAGAGGGCAGGGCGAGAATTCGACCTCCCCCCCCAAGATTTTGGAAGAAAATAGTAAATTCTAAGCTCTGCCCCTAAATACAAACAAACTCACACTCTCTCTTTATAAATAAGTATAGAAGATGGTATAGATAAAAAAATATAGAGGTAGATGTATATAAATTAAGTTAGTTCACAGGAAGTAAAAAATTATTTTGCCCCAAGGAAAAATTGAAATGACGTCACTGGTCCATACATTAAATGTCTCCATTGAGGGTTCCAGTATAATTTTAAAATGAAGACAGTTAAAATTTTTAAATGAGTATGTGAAAATATAAAAATCTAAAATTGAACATTTGAATTTTTTTTTTTTAATAAAAAAATACCATTATGTTTATGTTTGTGTTTATTAAAAAATTTTATTAAATGAGAAGATTATAGTTCTCTAATTTTTATATAATTATAGTTTTTCTCTCTCTCTTTCTCTATTTTGTTTTAATTAAAAATGGGAATTTAATATTTTATTACATTTCCGTTTGCCTCTATCCCTCGAATTCTCTTTTTAAGATGATTTTAATTAATATAACTTTTTAATTGAAAAAAATCAGGTAATTTTTTATTAAACTCAAACGTTTAGGTATGTTACGAGTCATGCACATGCAATATTGTAATCAGAATTATCTTTAGGAGATGGTTATGGCATTCGTTCATATCCATTCAAGGTGAGAGATGAATCATGAATTAAATGTAATGTAATCTATGGCGTAGGAATGGGGATCTCCCATTATTGATGAATATTTACAATTCATATACATCTATTTTTTTGATATATCTGAGATTTTCAAAGTGTGGTTCGCGGCACTCTGCGTAGCTGTGATTGGGTTTCAATTTGTCCTTAATTAGAGAAAACATAGAAATTAAAGATAATATCAAAGAAGGAGAAATTGAATCTACGGCAGGCAAAATTTTGTGGCAACATAAAAAGAAAAATCTTCAATCTGGACATCTTCCCTTTCTTAAACTAAAATCTGCAAGCACTGATTGATAAACATGAAAAAGAGACAGTATATTTATTTTTAAAGTCAATTGTGAAAAATTTAATTGTCTCCAAACTTTTTCGGCATCTGAGGCTAATATATTAATTGAAAGGCATTACAAATTTAGTTTAAATCGGGAACCTCTAAGGCTACTCTAAAAGACAAAGTTTTATTTATAAAAACACAAATTAAAAATTCATTTTCTCACCTTTTAACTTTTTTTTTTTAATCATAGATTAGTATTTGTTATTTTCCTACTTAAACCCTTATATTATTATAAATCTCTACTTTGTTCGTATAATAGAGTTTCTTAAAGTTTTAATTATCTAATAAAATTTTAATTAAAATAACTTATTCACAAAAAAAATGGACATTATATCATTAAATTTGAACGTTTAGGTATGTTTTGTTATGTAATTCGAAAGAGTCAACATGCAATATCGATGGTAATCAAAATATAGATTGTCTTTTAGAGAGAGAACGCCCAACGTTTCCCGGGGGGGGGGAGAGGGGGTGTTGTAGAGAGAGAGAGAGAGAGAGTGCATTATACAGTATTACTATTCCCTTATCCCCCGGCGGCTGTGCTATCTGCATGCAAATCCACCTCCAATGTGGGGGTGGATAAAAACATGGGGGTGGCAATGGATATTTGAGAGAGAGAGAGAGAGAGAGAGCTACCACCCCCCAACACGGACGATTGCCAGCACATGGTGGCGGCTGCCGGGATGCGTGCACAAGCGCGCAAGTACTTGCGCGTAATTAGCGCGGCACATACTCCTCCTTTTGCCGGCTTTTTAGTTTTTACTCGTCTTGCCTTTTAGGGGCATTACAGGCTCAATGCGATAGAAGATTAGCACGGCACTATTGCGATAGGCACTCACTCCCAGCACCTCACCATCCAACGGCTTTTAACATTGATTTCATCAACACACACATACAGATACACGTATACATCGACAAAATAATGATAATCGATGTGATGAAAACTCATTAAAAAAAAAGAAGATTTAATCTTACTTTCGAACTTAATTTAATTACTCGTGATTTTTTTTTATATTTATTTTATTTATTTATTTATTTTTTTTTTATTCTTCAAGTCGATTTGGTTTCCATTAACAAAGTGGCATATGCGTGAGCGTGCCAACTCAATTTCAATTAGATTATTGCTCTGATGATGTTCTGTGTAGATAGTTGTTGTTGTGTTTTGGGTAGAATAGCTGCCTCGCATTAGCATAAGAGCCCCCCTTCTCTGAGCTCTGCGAGAAGCAATTGTTTTAAACTTGCATTCGGCGCGAATTATATTGGCGTAGATATTTATTGGCCGAGGGATTACCAGCTTTGCTGCAATGCTCAAACGTTTGAGTTTGGTGTTCCTTGTGTTGTTGTTGCCGCGGTATTTCAGTTGTATATCGGTACTTGAGGCGCTCACTTTCCCAGAGATCCAGACCATATTCTCGAGAACTTAATCTCGACTCATTATGAATTTAAATTTAGCCTATTAAATTTGAATATACCTCCCCTCTCCACTCAATATTATAACTATTTATTTTTTGTGTTTTGTAATAAGGATAATAGCTAGTAAGAATTTAAGAAAAAAATTTTATTTGGAAAATTTTAAGAAAAACTGAAATTATAATTTTGATTTTTTTTTCTTTAGAATAGGCATCCTTTTTAAATGACAAAAAATATCTTTATATCAATCTATTAATCGACGTTTTGGGTGATCATTACATCTATTCTCAAGACATCCACGCAAAAATTATGGTGTAACAGTACATCACTTAACTTCCGAATATAGAAAGTAATAGAGTTATGTGCTGTGTGGTCAGCCACATCAAATTTTTCCATAAATATGCAATTTTTAAAGTAGGTATAGAAGGGATTGCTTTTTTTTGTTATTATTGATGCTGCTATTTTAAAGCAATTTTTAGCAAGAGAAAGTTTACTCCTTGAAAAATTGCGTATTATATTTTTTTTATAAAAAAAGGACTGACAACGCAAGGGTTGCCAAAAGGTGCATTAGAAAAAAAACGAGCGACAACAAAAAAAAAATCCTTTTTTTTAGAAATTCGAAAGCTAAGTCGATTGAGAGAAAAAGAAAAGAAAAGAAAGGGTTCGAGAGTTGCGTGGGCCCCAAAACATGGACCTTCTTAATAAAGCGGTTTCAGAGAGGAGATGCTATTATTTTACCAACTGTTTCTCTCTTTCTTTATCCATAAGACAGTATTTATTTATTAGATAGATTTAAGATTTTAAAATATATAAACAACATCTGCATTTTATTGCTGTGTTATGTGACAACCGCTTGTGTTTCAGAGAGAGAAACTGAGAGAATTCTTTTCTACGTAGCAAAATTAATTTTTATATTCGAATTTTTTAAATTACTTAATTTAATAATTTCTTAACTATTATTTAGTTATTTAATTGCAGTGCAAAAATTACCACACACATTGTAGAGGATAAAATATAAAAATAAAAACATCTCTCTGAATATCCTTTTAAAAGGGCAGATATTTAAGTAATAAATTTCAATTATAATAGAAGAATGATGACGACTTCTTAAAATATACCTAAATTCGGAAGGTAATTTTTTGAAAATTCGCTCTAAAAGGGTCAAGGGGTGGTTGGGAGGGTTTTGTAAGGAGTTTGGGTGTGGTTTGTGTTTTTTTTTTTTAGATTTTATTTTTATATAAAGTTTATATTAAAGAAATAGAATTCATGAAATTAGATTTTTTTAAATTTATTTTATTAATGATAATTTGATTAAATATTTTGAGGTTGTAAATTAGAATAAGATAATATATTCAATTATGATTCGCTTTTTAATCATAGATTGGTTCCAACAAAAACATATTTATTAAGTTTATTAAATATAGACTATAATATAATTTAATATAATATTAATATTTTTAGTGTGAACCAGTCTTATAGATTGCAAACTTTAATATAATATTATTTATTTTATTTAGTTAGAGGAAAAAACAAGTGTTTTTAATCTATAAGTTTTTTATTTCATTACTCATCTTGATAATTTCGCCTGTTCGCGCGAAAGAGTTGTAAATTTGTACAACTCGAAAAAGCTGTCGGAAAGAGAGCTTTAAAGTTCGCCCCGTCTGAGGGGATGATAATCTTGTTATACAAATTTGTTTCGGGTGAGAAGGAGATTTGTTTGTTTTTGCCTTAAATTTCGACGATGAATTTTTTCTTAAAAAGAACTGCCATATATCAGACTCAGGGACGTACCCTCAGGGGGGTCGATAGGATCGGCCCTCTTTTCGAAATGGTAAACTTACATTTATCTCTGTGATTTAATGCAAAAAAATGGGCCCTAATACAAGAAGAGTAGTAAAAAAAATATTATGCTACGTCTGCCTCCTCTATCAAAAAGGACAAAAACCTATTTGCTTAAAAAATAGAATTTTCGGCATCTGAGGGCATAAAAAATTGCTTTAAATAAATTCAAATTGAAATTTTTTCATTTTTTTGATTTCTTTTTTTTTAGTATATTTATAAATATTTGCAACGTTTAATAAATATTTTGTAAAAGTTATTGAAGACATCCAAACTTTTTGCATCTGTTAATAAACTTTTTCAATGTTTCATAAAATTAATCTCTCTAAGTGTCTTCTAAAGTTTTGCAATATATATTTATTAAACGTTGCAAAGGTTCAGGAAACACCTGTCGACACACATGTGTCATCTAAACTTTTGCATCTCTCAAATAAAGAGTCTTGGCATCTAATAAATATATTGTAAAAGTTTAGAAGATTCTTTATCTCTCTAAACTCTCACCAAGAATCTTCAAAATTGGTACAATTTTCATTGTTTTAAAATAAATTAACGCCTAAGAAATTTCTTTGTTTCAAATATATAGGCTAAAGGTTAGAAAGGGCTTTAAAAAAAAAAGGAAGCTTGAATTTTAATTATTTTCCTTTGTTAATTGAAATTTGACATGTAAAGAAAGTGCCAAACTAAAGTACGACCCTTTATTTAAGCCATTTGGATACCAAATGGCTTAAATAAGAATGCCTGGACCCCAAATATTTATAATTATTAATATAACGGTTATCGTCAAAGTCTTATATGGCCTGAGTTGCCGAGAAGACTGTGTGAATGTGTGTGTGAGCGTGAGTGTGAAAAAAGTGTGAGTGTTTAAAAAAAAAAAGTACGACCCATGTATTTTCTAGATGTGATTATTTCAAAGCATTTTTATATGAAAATATTTTAGTGGCCCAAACTATAGATTTTTTCCAATAAAGAATTCCATTATTTTTTTTTTTTTTTATATCCAACAATGAAATAACCTATGAAGAAAACGAGTAGTACTTTTCTTTGGAGGGGGGGAAAAGGGGTGGAAGGGGAAAAAGAGAGCGGTGGGGGAGAAGGTCAAAAGAAAGAGGATTGGTCGGAGAGGTAGAAAGACAAAGTCATAATCAAAAATATAATAAATAAAATAAAAACTATGAAAAAAATGATAAAAAATTGTGAATTTCAAATTGGTGATCAAAAACAATCATCCTCTTCCTTGGTGGGAGTAGAGAGGGTAAGACATCTTTCTGTCAGTGATCTCAGGTTTGTCCGGGAAGATAAATTTCCTTTTTTTCAGGAATAATATAGGGATCGTCGTCATTGTAGGTAGCCTCCTGTCCTCTATCACTTGACCGATAAAATGTTCACACTCTCTTGCCCTCATTATTACTAATACAAACTTTTCTGGTCTGAGGACCTTCATCGTCCACCTCAACTCGGTATGATTTTCGATGACCATTCTCACCCCAAAAAACACTGAATTTTACAATTTTTAAATAATTTTTTATAAATTAAACTGTATTACTAATAATAATAAGAACTTATCAATAGTTGACAACAAGTTGGTCGGACCACGAGAGTTTAAGATAATCTTCCAGCCTGGTAATTGACAAAAGTATACGATATCAAGATATGAAAATATCCCTAATTCCGATTTTTTTTTATATATTTTATAAAAAAAAAATTCCAAAAACTACTTTGAAAAATAGTAATTATTCACAAAAAAAATAGCAAAAATACAAATTAGAACATTTACTAATTTCAAATATTCCTGCAAAACACATTTACCTAGACATTTACGAAAGACGGTACTATGTATCAGTAGGGGTCGTAACAAATTCCCAAAAAATTTTAATTCAATAGCTTCATTTAAATTTGTTTGACCTTTTTTTTAAAGAAAAAAATAAACCTTATATTGTCCACCAGATCGAAATTTTGCCATCACTAAGTTACCTGGGAGGGAATTGAACATTATTCAATAATGTGACACCCACATGAAAAGTACCAAATCTTCATCGGGGGGTCAAAATTGAGTTTTTATGCTTTCTGTACAGAACATACCCTTCTAAGAAGCCGGAGTTTTTAAAATTTTTTTATCATTTTTTTGTTTGGAAGTTATAAATTTTTAAAATTATGGTTATGAAAAATCCAGTTTTGAGAAAAATGAGTTTAGAGTCTTCTTTTTTCAAATTTTTTATATAAAATACATCGATTCTGATGAAATGAATATTTCATCATATAAGATTAAGAACTAGAGAATCTGAATCAGTAATAAAAAAAAAAACGGATTTTTTTTTCAACATTTTTTAATCGGCTCTCCTGAAGTGAAGATTTGTTACCTTTTCATGTGAACCGAACGGTCACAAATATATTAATTTTGAAATGCCAAATTTTTAAATAGGCTTATTATTTTTTTAACACAAATTTGAATAGAAAAATTTATTTACTAAATTCATTAATATTTTGTTTATCATAAAATTTCACAGTAAAAAAAAAAAAAAAAAAAAAAATCGTGATGTAATTGAAAGCAAGTTTAAAGATAAGAGAAACATAATTTATTAGCATGACTCTCTTGGTTTTAATGTCAAAAATGATTGGCAATTTACAATTTCTAATTGTTTTTTAAACATGTGACAAAATAATATTCATAAATATTTTAACACTTGATAAATATTCTATATCTAGGCATAAATGACAAGAAATATCCTTTTTTTTTATCCATATAAATTATTAATAGAAAAGTTTCTAAAATTTATAAATCATCCCTCAATCTAAGAGTCTGATTTTAGCTGTTCATTTAAAAATTATTCTACAAGGTTTTTAGAGGGAAGAACCAGCTAAAAATTAACTAAACAATAGTTAAAAAAAAAAGAATATATTAAAATCTCAAAACAAAATTAATCTCAATTCGTAAATATATTTATATCTTTTTGTTTAAAATAGAAAAAAAGCTGGAAAGGTTATTTGAATTATATATTTCTGAAACATATTGGGCTTGCTAAGGGTTGAATTATTTTCGAATATATAGAATATCTGTATTAAGGGAGCAAATATTTTTATCTACAATAGATACTCAGAACTTTCAAACCCTTTCTCGTTTTTCAAGATTTATAAACTCCCTATAAAGTCCTAAATTTTTTTTAGCTGCAGATTAAATGAAATACCAAGCAATTTTATTTATACAAATGTAGAAATAGTGTCTTGGGTGAAAATAGTTAATAGAGAGTTTATGGTAAAAAACAAATTCATCATTTTCCTAATGTGAAGAAAAATCCTAGAGGTATCTCATAGGTGTAGGTAGAAAATTTTGCCGTAAGTAAATAAGCAATGTTCTTGGTTAGAAATAACAGGAAATTCTTTTTTTTTTAATTTTTACGTTTTGAATAAAAAAGATTTATATTTTTTGTTATGGTTTTTATATAAGATAGAAAAAGAAGTTACAGTTATTTCTAATATAAAGAATATTGGTTAACATAGGTAATTCCTTATCCTTTTATTTTCTTGCATGCTAAGCCAACTAACTAAATTTGCTTGTTGTTCCAAAATGTATAATTAGAACTGCCAATGCTGACTGTCCTTCTTCTCTCTGGAGCAGGTCCCAACGGCTGTCCTCGGCGCCGGGGGCGCCAAACCTACACCCGGTTCCAAACCCTCGAACTTGAGAAGGAGTTCCACTTCAATCATTACCTGACACGGCGTCGACGAATCGAGATCGCCCACGCCTTATGCCTGACCGAAAGACAAATTAAAATATGGTTCCAAAATAGAAGGATGAAATTGAAGAAAGAACTTAGGGCGGTAAAAGAAATCAACGAACAAGCGAGACGAGAACGTGAAGAACAAGACCGACTCAAACAACAGCAACAGGAGAAACAGCAACAGAAACACGACCAGACACCACCGGGCCAGCCGCCACATTCAGCTGCAGCGGCCGCTGCAGCTGCGGCAGCAGCACTTGGTGCACACCACCACCACGACCAGCACAAATTGGCGGGTTTGGTGGACAAAACATCCCCTGGGGCAGATCTCCTGAAGAGTGTGCAGCCGAAGGTGCCGACGTAAGACACCCTTTGAAACCCACCCCTAACCCCCCCCCAGCCCCACCCTCACCCATTGCGTTATCTTTACAGCTGACTTTGTTTTCTGTGATAAAGTGAACTCCCTCGCAAGTCGCGATTTTATTTCACCCGTTGTGTTTTTTTTTTTTTTTTTTTTAAATTATTATTAATTTAACATTCTACTGCCTTTATTTTGTTTATTTTTAACATTATTTTTTTTTTTTGTTAGATTATATATATATGCGTTTGCAGCCATCGAGTGTTGTATATAATTTTTATAAATATTTTTTTTATTTAAAAAAAAATCGAATTTTAGATTTTTACAAGCTTTTATATAAATATATTATATTTTGTTAAATCGTATATTATTATTATTATTATTTATAAATACTCAAAACAAAGAACAAAAATCTTATTTGTCCGTTGTCTTCCCTAAAAAAATAAAAAATTTAATTTTTTGTGCAAAAAATCTTCCGTAATAAAGAAGTATAAAAGAAAAAGTAAAAATGAAGAAAAATACAAATTAATAATTAAGATAAAAAAAAAAACAATTTTGACGGGAGTTTTATTTGTTTACTCCCGTCGACATCGGACATCCAAAATGAGAAACAAAACCAAACAAAATAAAACACTAAAAAAAAAAAAACGATACTAGTACTTGATACGTAATCATTTGTCAGGGTAGGCTCAAAAAAAATAGATAATGTAAAAATATTATTATAATAAAACCAGAAAGAAACAATTCCAAAAAAAAATAATAATAAGAATAAAAAATATATATTATTATTTCTTTTGTAAATGTTTTGAAAATTGTATTATAGAAATATTTTAAACCTCGGCTATACTATTTTGGAAAAAAATTCCTACATTTTTTTTAATGGATTCCTATATAATAATATAATATAATATAATATTTCGAATCTATTCTCTTTATGAATGAGTATGTTAGAGCGAGTGTTCTGTACAGATGAAAACCACAATTCTTGCCATTTTTTACAAAATAAATTCTTATAAATAAATGAATAAAAAATATAAATAAATAAATAAAATATATATATTATATATAATAATATAATTGAAAATACTTATTATATATATATGTTACAGTAAATTCGATAAACAAATTTTTTTTTTTTGAATTTTCATTTTAATATATTTTATACGTTATTCTTATTGGAAAAAAAAATATTTTTCTTTTATTAATTTGTTGTTATTGTTACTTCAAGATTTTTCGAAATCCTATCTACTGTAACCTATATATTATATAAATACTGAGGTAAAACCGTGCCGTTGACCTCAAAGCTAGTATTTAGGTCGCTCTTAGTAAGATATAAATGTTTTGTGGATCACATATACATATATATAGTAATTAGGTTACAAAAAATAAAATACAAAAAATAAATAAAAAAAAAAAATATTGTTTCCGCGCTTTTCGAGACCCTCATATCAAATTTTGTGATTTGAAAAAAAATTAGAATAAATGTTGAATGTTGTGTTTGTAGCTTTTTAGTATTCTATATTATATATATTATATATATATGACAAAAAGAAAAAAATTTTTGTAACTGTTATTAAAAAAAAAAAAAACAATGATAATTTTGAGGAAGTTTTACGTTACTGTTGTAATTTAGGTTTTTGTGTTTTTAAGTTAAGTTTCTTTTTATATTCTTTGAAAAAAAAAAAAAAAAAAATTATCACGTAATAATGTGCAATTTATATTTTACAAAATTACAAATGTTTTTAAAATTTTGTTTATTAAATATTACTATAATTGTAAAATGAATCGAAAAAACGTACATGCTCTCTAAGCCTGTGATAAGAAGCAAGTGTTTGTATACGCTAAAATAAATAATTAAAATCTAAAAAAAAATAATAAATATTAAAATAAAAAATAATAAAAAAAAAAATTAGGTGACCACAGAAAGCCGTACGTTTGATGACCTAAAAAAAAAAAAATTTAGGTGTTTAAATGATAGAAATTTAGAATCCCAAAATGGGGGCTCAAATTTGTCCCATAGATATTTATCTAACTACTTATTAATGAAATTTATATTTTATTTTATTTTTATTTTTTTTAAATTAAGTATTATTTGTCTTTTTTTTCCACGAATAAATTGTATATTGTATAATAAATATAATAATAAGTTGGCGGTCAGCGTGGTCCGAACCTCCAAGCCGAATTACACTTTTTCACAAAAAAAAAAAGAAAAATAAATAAATAAATAAATAAATGGTACATGAGAGAGACCCAAGACGCTTCCTCAATTTTTCGAAATTTTGATTTAGCGACTTAGGCTCAAAATATAGCTTGGCTTTGCATTCATGAGTGCATTATTAATGTGTGTGAAAGTATGTATGGGAGAATGTATGTTTGTATGTATATGAATGAGTGTAAGTATGTTCGTTATGTATGTATGTATGTATGTATGTATGTATGTTGAAGACTAGAATTAACAAATGTATAATACAATACAAACAAATTATGTGCCATTAATGTTGTATTTCGTAACAAGAAAAAATAAGTTTGCTTCTTTGTTGAACAACAACATAAACAACAAGAACAAATTTTTAAAAACTAAGGTATACTCTTCCCTTATTTTTTTTATATTTTTTTTTTTTAATTCAAAAATTATTTTTTAAATTTTATTATTACTATTATTATCTTGCAATGTTTTTCTCTATATATTTAAAATATACATATATTAATATTACGTAGGGAAGGAAATGTGTTATTTTTAGAATTTACAAAATTCTCTAAAAAAAATTTTTTTTTTTTTTGATCAAATCATCAAATTTTTTTATAAAATTTTTTATGGTTGTGTTATTTATTACAATAATGATAATCTAACTTTATATAAATATATGTATCCAAACAAAATCAAACATCAATAATAATAATAATGATTAAAGCAAAAGGATATTTTACTAAAAAATAAAAATAAAAAAAAAGGTAAATAAATATTTTTCCGATCGGTTAATTTCGAACGTGTCATCATTGTAAGATATTTATTGTATCATGTTAACTTTAATTAGAATATATATATACAATATATATATTAAAACACAAAAATAAAACATAAAAACAGCCGATTTCTCTATAAATAAATAAATGTCCATTTGTGTACCATTTCTAGCCGTGCATTGGTCGGTCGTGTGCAGTTATAGATAGCAAGTCGGACAATGTCCATCTATTTCAGTGTTTTGTCTGTATCCATAAAACATGTATATGTATATGTATTTATATACATATACATATATATGTATATACATAAGACTTGATCATAATAATATATATACATAATAATACAAAATAATATGTCAACACGTTCTTAATAATAATATTAATAATTATTATAATATAGTTTTTAAACCTAGTATTAATATAATAAGGGCAAAGTGCTTTGACGTTCATTTATTTCTTTTTTCATAACCTATTATTATTATTATTATTATTAAAAAAAATAATATTAATCTAGTTTGTAGTTTGAATGAATTTAAAAAAAAAATATGTAAATAAAATAGCCTGTATGATTAAAAAAATGCAATTGTTTTCATTGTATTATGATATTAATGGGAACCTGCATGGCAAAAATGCAAACTTACAAAACACCCACAAATACATATACACTCAAATATATCGTCTTTTTTTAATGTAAAATTTTAGTATAACAAAAAAATTCATTTTTAAATTTAGGGTAATTTAGATCGAAATTTTTGATTTAGATAAATTTAAAGGGGTTATTCATTGTTTAATATCTGATCATTTATTCTTTAAATTTTGTTTTAAATTTTTGATAGCTACATATAGAGTTTGCCAATTTTGAAAAAACTCAAGATGAAGATATTTTATAAATATCTTACCTCCTACCCACACAGTACAAAAAATTGCTGGAATGTTGCAGCAATATTGCCAATCTTGTTCAATATTGACAATATTACAGCAACATTGATGCAATATTTCGGCAATCTTGCAAAAAGGCGGACATAGGAATATTGTAACAATATTGCTGCAATGTTGCCAATATTTTGCAAGATTTCCAACATTGATGCAATATTCCTGCAATATTAATTGGCAATTTATGCAAGATTTGCAATATTTCTGCAACATTGCTGCAATATTTTGTGCTGTGTGGGTACTAACAATATAGGAATTCTTCTTAAATCGAATAAATTCTTTAAGTATTTATTGGAAAATTTAATTATTTTGAATTCAAATGCGGGAAACCTACTGTATGTAAAAATTTCTTTTTTTAATTATTGATTATTGTGAAAAAGAATGGAGGGGTAAAAATATCACTGGAATAGCAAAGGAGTCATCCACTTCAATAGCAGATCAGTTGTAAAATAAAATAGGAAAAAAAATTAAAAAATAGGGCCAGGACGGGATGGCTAACCCAAATCCACACCCAGGACGAAATTCAAAGGGAAAGGAAAAACTCAATTTTTCTCACATCTACCCTTTTTATTAATTTGTTTAGCCGACTGACCTTCATCAGAACCATGTCCTGAAATGTTAATAATAAAGGGTCGATGGAGATGGGAGAAAATGTATTTCTTTCCCACCTTTATTCCAATCTAACTACCATTCTATCCAAAGAATAGCCTATTATAAGGTATATAACCGGTCATCTCCTTTTTCAAGACAAACTTATGTTTAAAATGTAATAATTAATTTGAAAATTTTTTTGAAGCCTTTCGTTATGTATACAATGTAAATATATTTTTCGGAAGAAAGTTACCACTTTCGGAACAAAAATAGGAGTTCTGTTATTTAATAAAATGAATTTTATAAATATTTAATTTATCCTAAGAAAAAATTTTTTTATCTTACTAATCTCTTTACCTACCTAACCTTCGGTTTGTTTGGCAAAGTTAAAAAATTAGAGGGGGTTTAATTTTTTATTTTTAAATTAAATATTTCGAAGATTAAATCAATAACAAAAAAAAAAATTCTAAAACATCCAATTTATAGTTTTTTTTTTAATTTTAGTTTTTTTATTTTAGGGTTGATTAAGGTCAAAATTAGAGTTCTTTGAGAATTTGTTTCGTTTGTATAAAACAAGTCTGAAATATTTTCTATTGAAAATGGCTACCAAGCAGTTAATAAATAGGGGTCTAAATGGCTTCCAATGCCGAAAAAGACCTAATTTAAACGTATTTTAAAAATTATTATGTTTGTTAAATTGAAAATAATAATACATTATTAGAATGGGTTTTTATATGAAGTTTAAGACCTCTGCTGTGAGAGGGAATGCTCCAGCTTTCACCCCCGAGGTCTGCCTAAGAGAATTATTATTTTTTATTTCATTAAGTTTAAAGGTGAACAAAAGAAATAAATCAAAAATTGTATAATAAATAGATTGCGTTTTGATTTAAGGGCATTTGGGATCCGGTTCCTTTTGAAAAATTTTCTAACAGGTATTATATTAGGATTAGGTTGCCTTCTCTCCTCGAAAAATTTTAATATTGGAGGAATAATTTTTTTTGTTTCATGGGAATGGATATGCATTTAATTAATATAAAACTGAATCATAAATAATTTTATTATTTATTGATTAAAAAAATAATTTTTGCATATATGTAACTTAAATAGCCATTGACTTCGCTCATTTGTAAAAGGTAATCTAGAGAAATTTATTTAGATATTTGGAAGTAGGGTGAAGTTCACTTTAAGTAGGTATGATTTTTAAAATTTTGAAATCTACTAGCGGGTCGTCCACATATTCCGGGAATTTCTCTAAGTGTGACATAACAATTCGAAGATGAATTTATATATTTTTTGAAAAAAAAAAAAAAAAAAGTTGAATGATTTTCACAACAGGGAAAAATGGAGTTATTATTGAGTCACGAGGAAAAATTTACTTAAAAAAAAAAAAGGTAAAATGATATGAATTTTGTATAAGAAATTTTATTCGGGGGGGGGGGGGGGGGCTAGACTATAGTGTTTTTTTTTTTTCATAACGCAAAAATTAAATTTTTTTTAGAATCAATGGTAAAATTTTAATAATTTTCTTTGGTTAATAGATTACAACAAAACGCTCTTTCGAGACAGCCATAGGTGTTGTTGGAGGCGGCTCCGAGTCCCGGGCTACAGCGCCAGCGGCAGCCGCCTCCCCAGCATCCGCATCACCATTCAACCGACTCACGAATCCATAAGCCTCGCCTCTCACTCTACACACAAACAATCATTCTCTCATAATAATAATACATATTACTTTCATCTTTTTCTCTCTCGCTCTCTCTCTTTGTCTGTCTGTTTATAAATGAATTTAGACACGTGATTTTTTAATATCTTGTTTCCCCTCCACTACAACTGACCTACACGGCTCGCCGCCTCTGCATGGCCAATAAAACTTATTTTATACGTGTCTAAATGGTTAATAAACAGTCTCAGATTTAAAGGACAATTAACTAACTCTCTCAGATTGAAAATGGTCATCGGAGTAACACACAAAAAAAAAAATACTTGCAGGTTTACCTTGAAGCGTTGCGGGATAATTCATGGCGAAAGGGGAGGGGGAGGAGAGGGGGAGAGTAGAGTAAGCTCCGCCCCAACTGGGCGGAAACGTGCGGCGATTTACGAGCGCCCGTCCTGCCATCTAGCGGCCGGAATGCAAGGCTACCCCCTCGGCCATTAGCCTGCTGCGATTGGCTACCGATGCGCCTACTATACTAGGCCCCCAGGCCACTTTGTCTTAACCACCCCTCATTATTATTTTTGAGGAATATTCACTTTTTTTTGATTGGGCAATAACGAGGTAAGAGAGAGATAGAGAGAGCCGGACAGGTGGTTCCATCTGTTGAGGACAACAAAAAACATATTTTTTTTTGGTATATAAATAAATATATACCAGAAGCCCTCTATATAAATCAGTGGAGAATTTTAAGTGCCAATAAATGACTAAGGAAATGTATTTTTACAACAAACCGTTTTCGCTCACTTGTTGATATAATTTACGATTGTTTTTTTTTTTTTTTTTTTTTTTAGTATTTATAGCTGGTGTTAATGCAGTTATCAGTGTTTATGACATCTTTTTTTATTCAATTAATTTGTATTTAAAATTTTTCAGGTAGTATATTTTTTTTTTAAGTTTGAGGAGAAGAAGCGGAATGGAGAGGGGAGGGTTATAAAGAGAGACATAAAGTGTTGTAGAATTATATACGCTATTACATCGCCTATAAATGTCTGTTTTATAACACTCAATGTTGGTCAAATGATTTTTATGCACTCTATAGAATCCCCTCTCACACTATCATTTGTTGGTATTTAAATTCCCATTTAACTTTAAGTCTTCTAATATTATTATATAGATATATTTGTCACTTTAATTTAGCCATGATGACTCTATTATCTAATTTAATGTCGGTAATAATCTTTACGATGATTATTAATAATTTATATCGGCGCTGCCCCCTGCGAGGCCATCTATCGGCAATTATGCGAGCCGTGAGTTGGCCCCCCGGGCGGTAGAGAGCGCCCCTCTCGCGCTTCCCGGGGTTCGATGCCTGACCCATAGATGGCGTGCGCTCCTCTACCTCCTCCTCCTCCTACAAGGCCGCCGTTTTAATTAAAAAAGAATCGTTCTAAAGATTAATATAGGCATCTAGCGCAGGAATAAAAATTTTATCAGACTACTTTTTAAATGTTTGTGACAAAATACCTTGGTGTTATGTTGGATTTAGGTCTATATAAAGAATATTTCAAATTTATTTTTTTTATTGCCTTATTAATTTATATACAGTCCCGGGACCCCCTGTCTTTCTGTATTAATGCATTAAGGTGAAAAAAGAAAAAAGTTGTAAAACTTATTAATATCAAAACATTAAGGTAAGAATCACTACTATGAGGGTTAGTAAGAGGAGAAATAAAAAAAAAAGGTAAGAATTAAATTACAAAGGTCATCACGGTTTCTAATCGTTGTAATTTTTCTAAAATATTTATTAGCTACTAATTAATTTATAAAAATAGGACAGACATGGGCGTAGCTAGAGGAGACAGGTGGGCCAATGCCTCCCCCTAAAAATATTTTGTCTATTAACACCCTCTCATCTTAGAGTGGTTGTCTCCGCCCCCTAACAAGATGTTTGGCTACGCCCTTGAGGACAGAGTCTAAATGACTCCGAAGGACGAAGAAGTTTAAAAAATAAAAATAAAATGAAAAATATCTTACTAAAAGTGAATACAAAGGGCAGAATCCCATTTTCCAAAAAATTATAATAAAAACAAAAACCCTGGTTAGATTACTACTGTTTAATACCAAACGGTCGACAGTTGATACAAATATTATAACAGGTTTTCAAAAAAAAAAAAAAAAATCAGTTGATTATCTACATAAAAATAAAAATAGCATATTTCTTAATTGAAATATGTAGCCTAATTTGAAATAGAAATCCTTTAAAGCAAATCGCCTTGTTCAAATCAGGGCGTAGACAGGGAAGGGTGCGGATATGGTAGGTAGTTCAAACCCCCTTTCACAATAGGGCGTAGACAGGGAATGGTACTTCAAACCCCCTTTCACAAAAAATAAATAGAAATTAAAAGAGAGTAAAATTTTAAATGCTATTATAAATTACATTAAATATTTTTTTATTATTTAAAATTAATTCATTTGGGAGGGGGGAGCAATCGGCCAGGACGTCCAAATTCCCCATCTACCGAAAATATTTTCTGGCTACTACCTTGGTCCAAAAATTGATTATTTTATAATGCACGAGGTAAAAAGTGGCTCAAATTTTAAATTCTTTGACGTTTTTAAAAAACCACATTTTTGAGAATAAATGAAGAATAGGAGATGGAGCCAGTGTAATTTTATTTTATTTACAATCCTCTAGCAATAGGGCGGATCCAGAGGTGTTTCTCGGGGGGGGGGATCTGGTGTGACTGGTCGCACAGCACACAATTTTTTCTTAATTTCGGTAATTTAAAAGCGCATTCTGTACTTGTTTGCCAGAATATAAATACAAATCAAATTTTTAAGTATTAATTTTTAAAATTTTACATTAAAAATAAATTTTATTTTGGAAAAAAAAGTTTTTTTTTTTTCAAATCTCGGGGGGGGGAGTAATTACCCTTGTTACCGTATCCGCCTTTGTCCTCTAGTTAACGTTTCGGTCCTGGGTGGTACTATCTTTAGAGATGGGATTAGTCCCAACCAAGGATTAAATCTTCTAGCATCTAGAATGTAAATAAAATGAAATTAATGCATATTCTTTTCCTTCATTTATCCCAGAATATATAATCAGTTGCATATACCACGTAACTAGGGAGGGAAATCTCCATTGCACCGATGGTTGCAAGAATACGAGCTTTGTTAATTACAATTTCTTTAATTTGGGAAAAAGATTTATGGTATTTCCCACCCCTCATCGTAACAACTTCAATTAATATGCAATTTTTTTTTTATTTATTAAAACTTGCTAAACATAAATATTTTTTTTATTATTATTTAATCCACTTAAAAAAAATTTAACAAAAATACACGAATTTAAAAATAAAATAAATGTTTATTTGAAATTACGTTTGATTACTCTCTCTTAATTTATTTTATTTGTTTTAAACTTGTAATAAATGTTCTGTTAGGTCTCTATCAAGAAAAATTAACCGCGCTTTATGTTGCTATACTTTATGTTAATGTGAGGTGCTTTTAAAAACAGTGGTTTAATAGTTGGTTTCAAATCCCCTCCTATTATATTAAAACAAAAATCAATAAAGTTTTATGTTTTATCGCGTTATAAATAAATCCGTAGAGATAAGCCCAATGGATTTAACTGCAATCATTGGCTCCATTCATGCCATTATTAAAAGCTTACCCATTTTCAAAATTTGAAATAAATTCATTAAAGAAAATCATACACAAACACACATAGAAAATATAACTCACTCAATTTTTTTAGATTCGTTCACTAACACGGTACAAAAATAACTGACGAAATTTTCTCTTTTCACCCTTTTCTATTTTTTTTTTTTTTTTTTTTTAATTTCACAAACTTTCTAAAAATTTTTTATTGTCAATATACCTTGTGTTGTGCAACCGTCCCCATTCAGAAGGGTTTTATTACTAGCTTTTCAGAGCCCTCTGGCCCTTTACTCTCTCTTTTTCACCTCTTTCTCTCTCTTTTCTAATCTTTTTATTTCGCAATTAACAACTCGTTTATATTTTAACGAGAAATCAGAATTATTTTTTATCACCTTATCATATAGCTATTAATTAACGTGATAAATAAGCAGGGACGGATTAAAGGGGGGAGGCTGAGGGGACCCAATGGATTTAACTGCCGAGAAAAACTTAAAAAAAAATCTTATGAACTCAAGGGCAGATACAAGGGGGAAGTATAGGGGTTAATTACCCCCTCCACCAGTTATATAAAAAAAAATTTTGAATAAAATTTTATTTTTAACTTACTCGTTAATGTAAAATTTTAAAAATTTCATTTGTATATATATATTCCAATAAACAAGTACAGAATGCACCTTTAAATTAACGAAAGTAAGAAAAAATTGCGTGCTGTGCGACCAGTCACACCAGATTGCCCGGGGGGGGGGGGGGGGCGAGAAACTTCTCTGGATCCGCTCTTGTATGTTCTATATTAATAAAATATACAATCTTTTATTTTGAACTACATGTATATTATTAATAGTAAAAACTTAGATAAAATTTCACTTAGAAATTTTTTCATAATTTAAAAAGTGAGATTTCAAAAATTTTTGGGGAAATAATTGATAATTTAAGATAAATTGAAAATTTAAGATAAATCCTGATTTCCTTTTGCACTTTGTATTTCCAAATATACAAAATATCTAAGGATATTTCGGCCGCATCACACATTCTTCAGCCAAAAATACATTAAAGGAAGCAAGATTAATTAATAATAAATTACATAATATATTAATTATAATAATTAAGCTTATAGGTCAACAAAAATAAACAACATGTACTCACAATGTGAGATGAGGCCGAAATATCCCTAGAAATTTTGTATATTTGGAAATAAAAAGTGCGAAAGGAAATAAGGATTTATCTTTTATTTTGAATTTATTAAAAATTGAGTTTTTATTATTTTCAGCTAACATTAATATGAGCTATTTTCAAAAACCCAGAGGGAGCTTACAGTATGTAAGATTAAAGATCTTATTCTGCTTTAAAGCCCGCCCTTATTTATTTAAATTATTATATAGAGATTGGTAGGCAATATAATTTGAATACATTTTTATCGCACAAGACGGGAAGCGAACATATAACTATTAGAATAGAAAGCCTCAGATCCAGGGGTTTAGTATATAATCATAAGTTTGTTCAAATATGTATCTAAGAGCGTAGGCCCTATATAATCGTACGCACAAACTTATAATTTGTAGGAAAGGCAAAAGAGGACTTCTTTCAATCCAAAAATCAGGGGCCCAGGTAAGCTTCCTTTCCCAAGGGGTAAAAATTATTTCAATTGAAATGGCTATCAATCATTTGAAATAAATAGGATGGGGTTTAAGTGGCCTTACATGTCAAAAAAAAAGACCTTAAAACAAATAAAAATAGCAGATAACTGGGAAATGTCCACGAAGCGTCGTGGTAGTGTAAGTAAAAAAATCTGGTGTGACTGGCGCACAGCACACAACTTTCTCTTACCCTTCGGTAAGAGAAAGTTGCGCACTGTGCTGGTCACACCAGATTTTTTGTGTCGAGATATATTTAGTTTCCGATAGCACCTTAGTTTCAAACTTGCATTTTAAATGTTGACTGCTTCAAATAAACTATGGTTATTTTTCAAAATTTTAATCTCATATTTGGACATTTTATACACAATATAGAATCGTAAATAAATACAAAATTTCATAAGAATTGGAAAAAAAAATTTTAAATGCGTAAAAAGTTCCAAAGGGGACCCCCTTTTGAATCGAAATTAACATACAAATCCCTATAGGAAATTAACATTGTTCCTATGCGAAGATAAGGTGGAAAGGGAATTTAAAAAGAGTAGAGAGAGACGATAATGTTTGCAAGTGGGAGAGATATATATATGTTTTCTTTGAAACAATAAAACAGAAATAA
This sequence comes from Euborellia annulipes, assembly GCA_023213315.1. NCBI lineage: Eukaryota > Metazoa > Arthropoda > Insecta > Dermaptera > Anisolabididae > Euborellia > Euborellia annulipes. The sequence continues at coordinate 323,648 of JAKCPI010002671.1, forward strand.
AAAAAAATAAATGGGAATTTAAATAATAATTGATTTTTAATCTAATAAAAAGAAAAAGATTTAAATTCCGTTACCATGGCAACCATTTCTATCTTTCCTATGAAGAACAAGAGTAAAGTGGTCTTCAGAAGATTTCAACGGCAAAATGAGAATATACATTTTAAAGAGCATCTAAAAAATAATTGATTTTTGAATTTTAAAAAAAATCCTTGGAGGGAATTTTGAGAAAATCGAAAAAAACTGAAAAAGTACATCAGTAAAGTACTAGTACTTTTTGGCCGATTTTGTTCAAAAGCTTATTTTGAGCGTGTGGGAAGGTACCTAAGTTAAATATAAAATTTCAATCCGGTAGCTCAATTCCTTCATGCTAAAAATCTGTCCCCACATACAGCCCCCACACACACACACACACACACACACACACACACACACACACATACATACACACAGACCAATTTGCGGGACCCACTTTTTTGGACTCAGGGGACCTCAAAACATGTATATCCATCAAAATCTCGACATCGAATTTTTGACATGATCGCAATACTTTCTCTCCTATATATTTCATATATAGGCTAAGAGAAAAGTAAAAACCAAAAGTAAAAAAATTCTTTCTGACTCTTTTGGTTTATAATCGTGATTATCGACCGACACACATACACAGGGATATTTTTTAAATCTCAAATCATCTAAGAATCACTTTTAGGGACATTAATTATCCGATTAACAATTTACGAGTATTATTTGCAAATTGGTTTTATTTTGATAAGATGATTATTTATAAGTAGCACTAGGCTACTATTTTTCAAATGTGGGTTGGGTAGAAAAAATGTGTCGGGCTGAAGGCGAAAGCCAACAATCGGAAATAAATTTTAAAAAATTTAAAATCTGGTGTGACTGGCGCACAGCACACAACTTTCTCTTACCCTTCGGTAATCGAAAGTTGTGTACTGTGCTGGTCTCACCAGATTTTTTGTGTCGACATGTATTTAGTTTCCGACAGTACTGGTTCAAACTTCGATTTTCAAGATGTGGTGAATAAACATGGTTTTTTAAATGAAAATTTCATAAGTATTGGAAAAAAAATATTTATATTTTGTTACCATGGCAACCATAGGAAATTCCTATCTTTCCTATGAAGCACAAGAGTAAAGTGGTGCTTCAAACAATTTCGAGGACAAAACGAGAATATACATTTGAAAGAGCATCTAAAAAATAATTGATTTTTGAATTTTAATCAAAATCGTTAGAGCGAATTTTGAGAAAATCGAAAAAAACTGAAAAAGTACATCAGTAAAGTACTAGTACTCTTTGGCCGATTTTGATTAAAAAGCTTATTTTGTCGGTCCCAGGGGGTGTTTAACTTAAATATAAAATTTCAGCCTCCTAGCTCAATTCCTTCATGCTTAAAATTGAACACACACAGACACACACACACACACACACACACACACACACACACACACAGACACACAGACAGACAGACCATGTCGCGAAAACCACTTTTTTGGATTCAGGGGACCTCAAAACGTGAAGATCCATCAAAATCTCGACATCGAATTTTTGACATGAAACCAATACTTTCTCTCTCATATATATTACATATATACATAGGTAAGAGAAAGTAAAAAATGTGGGTTAGAAATGTAATAAATCAGCTAATTAGACGAGCAGTTTAAACCGGCAATTGTTTGAATTATATTTGATACCATGATTCAATTAATCTAACTTAATTTTATAAATTAAATAAAAAATCATTTAAATATATTTACATTTTTTCTTTCCGGTTTTAAGCGATGTCAATTTGAATTCTCCGTGTATCGGGCTCTAATGTTGTTTGCGAATTCCAGTTTAACATGAATGTCTATATACTCAACATAAGAAAACATATTAATTATATTTTCAATTAGTACCCAATATATTGATGATAGTAAATGAAAATTGAGAAAGGAAGTTTTAATATTCAATTAATTATTTAGTTAATAATTTTGACTTCTGCTTGTTTGAAGAAAAATAAATAAATAAACCGAAAACCGAAACCGGGAGCCTGAAGAAATCGTATCAGTGAGAATGAATTTGATTTTTTGGGTAAACGACACCAGGGGCTAGCTGAAAGAGATCCTACCTAATCTACCCCAATTAAGTTCACATGAGATTGATACCCGAACTCCACCAACGATGGGGCGCTCGGGTCCCTTGCCACAAGAGTTGTCGCTTTTAATTTATTCGCCAAAATAAACAATAAGATAAAGAGAAAAAAAAATGAAAATTTACCACAGAACCTCCAAGCTATTCCTGGAGAACGACAACCCTTCCCAGGCACAAATACCCATACACCTCAAATACACCCTCAAAAATACAAAAACATCAGGCTTCCGAATGCGTCAATAAATGACGACTTTTCCGACAACGGAACATAGAACACTTGAGGAACCTGGGCTTCAATCTCTCAATCAGATTTAACCGTCACCCCTCAGGAATTGTTAATGGAAAAAACAAGAAAAACATTTTTCATTTCAGCTAAGCTAAAAACAAATGGGTCCTAACAAAGCGAACTAGCTAAAGATTAGTAGGAACCTAAAGCGACAAGATTGTCAATATTCAACAAAGACCTGAGCTAAATGATGTCCTTCTTGATTTTCCATTACTAGACTCGCAAGGAGAGACTGCAGGTTCCTAAATAAATATCCCCATTGTAGATTGATATGGCGCACCCACCTCCCTCTAAATTAAACTTATAAACTAAACATAAGATGTCAATATAAATTTTCCAAATTATTGCCAAAAATGAATTCATTATTGGAATTCTTATTTAAGTCACACCTTATGACCCATAAATTTAAAAATTAAAATTGTTATAATTTTGAAAAATTGGAAAAAAAAAATAATAATTACAATGGGTTCATCTGAAAAATATATCAAGGGGTGACCAGCCATAGAAAACTTTAATGTTTAAAAACTATTAGAATCCATTTAAAGAACATAATCTTTACAGGATATTGAAATTAATAGTCTTACAGGCCAAAAATTATCAACAGATGGATAGCCCTTTATTAAAATGAAGACAGACTCTAATCTTTGCGCCATAATCAAATAATAACCTGTTTGTAGAGGCTCGAAGTTACTCGAAAAAGTAGATTCGCCTGCAAAAAAAAAAAAAAAATATTAAAAAAAATATTTAAGATTTAGCCTACTTTGATAGATATTATGCGTAAAATTTAATTGCTTAGTGAGAAAATCTAAAGAATAATGGTTAGAGAGAGAGAGAGAAAGTATTAGATTCATGTTAAAAATTCGATGTCGTGATTTTGATCGATATACACGTTTTGAGGTCCCTTGCATCCAAAAAAGTGGTTTTCGCAACATGGTCTGTGTATGTTCAATTTAATCCATGAAGGAATTGAGCTACGATGTTCAAATTTTATATTTAAGTTATGCACCTCTCTGAGGCGTGAAAATAAGCTTTTAATCAAAATCGGTCCAAGAGTAGTAGTACTTTACTGATGTACTTTTTCATTTTTTCTTTTTGATTTTCGCAAAATTCGCTCAACGATTTTGATCAAAATTAATAAATCAATTATTTTTTAGATGCTCTTTAAAATGTATATTCTCATTTTGCCATTGAAATCTTATGAAGACCACTTTACTCTTGTACTTCATAGGAAAGATGAGAGAAATCGTTGCCATGGTAACAGAATATAAATATTTTGCCATGTTTATAAATTTTACATCTTGAATTCTAATGTACCGTACTGTCGGAAACTAAATATATGTCGAAACAAATATTCTGGTGTGACAAGCACAGAACACAACTTTCGATTACCGGAAGTTGTGTGCTGTGCCACCTGTCACACCAGATTTTTTATTTCATTTTAGGTCTTTTTCGACATGGAAGGCCAGTTAGACCCTGTCTCTATTTATTTCAATTGGATTGGTAACCAATTCAATTGATATCAATTTTTGAGACGACGTGAACCCTTGATCCCCAGCGTAAGAGGCAGAAAAAATACACATTTCATAGGGATTTGAACCGCTGCCCACTGTTCTGGTTGTATTTGAAGTGAGATAGTCTCTTAACTAAAAAAGTTCGAAAAACATCGGTCTATCATATAGAAAAAGAATAAAGAAATAGAGGACAATCCTTTCTAGTATGCATTCTGACAACTCTCTTTCTCTCTCTTTGGGTCATTCTTTGTTATATTTTTTTTTTATTTATCACTAAAAAAAGGTATAAGCCTCATAAAAAAAGAAAGTCTTTTTTCTTTTATTTCTTCAGATTTATTTGAATTCAATTTTTTAGAGACGGTATATTATTTTATTTCTCTTTCTTAAAGGATTTATAAGTAGGAAATATAAATTATACACTAGGTTATTTGTTTCAATTTATTTTATTGACTTAATACGGATTTCAACACTAGGTGCGGATTTTTTAAAAATATCTTTTATTTAATGCGATTAATCTAAAAAAAAAATTATTTTTTCGAAAATCAAAAAAAGGGCTTCTAGAAGTTGTAGATATTTTAAATAGCTTTAATTAAAAAAAATTTCAGGTCGATAGCTTCAAAATTGTGGACGCAGGAATCTCCCAAAATTAGCACCCGCAGACGCGCACCTTTAGTCAGTTAAATAAATTGAAACAAATAACCTAGTATAGTCTATAATTTATATTTCCTATATGAATATGTTTCAACTACAGTCGCTAGTAATAATTTAAGGATTTATTAGGCTTTTTCTCTTCAAATTCTTAACACAATGAAAATTTTTCAATTAATAACGTTAAGCTCTCGGGCCTTGGTGTAGTGGTTAGCGTACTGGGCATTTGTACCAAGGGTCGCGGGTTCGCATCCCGTCTTATGCGACAATTGGATTATAAAATGAAAGAGTGTGGATGCAGTCCAATAATTATATTAAGAATAACTCGAACTAGTAGTTTATTTCTTAGACAGGTTTAACGTATGATATGTTTATATAATTATATATTATTATAGATTTATAGATAGAGATAGAGATATAGATTTAGAGATAGATATTATATTATTATAGATTATATAAACATATCATCCGTTAAACCTGTCCAAGAAATAAACTACTAGTTCGAGTTATTCTTAATGACAATTGGATTGGCTACCAATCCAATTCGGATAGATCCCTAATCTAAATGGCCTTCGATGCCGATATAGACCTTAATGAAATTAAAAAAGAACAAATCACGTTAAATGCTGCCTAGTCATATTTATAAATTTTTTTTAAAGGTTATTATTAATATTGCCAATGTCAGGACCTCAAATCTTTAGGCAATCTATCTCAATTCTCTGAGAATTAGGTAAAAATAATAATTAGGTTAAAATATAAAAATATTTTTTATATTAACTAGCGAATGAATCGGGTTAATTTATTTGACTTTTTTTTACCTTGAGCAAGAGAAGACCTAGCAGTCGGCGCAAGATCCATTCAAGCGCCTGATGAGTTGAAGAGAAGAAAGAGATGAAGGAAGCACTGGTTTATTTATACACTACACTGCACTACACTGAAAAAAAAATAAAAAAAAATAAGAAAAATTAGAAAAAGTCAGAGAATATTATTTTACTAGCCGCGGCGGTTTCAGTCTAGCCGGAGGAGGGGGGCTTTTAATTTAAGAAATTTAATTATTCAATTATTATAATTGGCTTTAATTTTTTATAAGGATAGATATTTAGAACAAACTGCTTTTATATGGAAAAATTCTGGATTCAAAAATTTTTTGAACATCCCCATTTGGGGATTTTGGGACCTGGACTCTCCATAACGACCTCTATATGGGTGCAAAAATCACATTTAGAAATTCCAAATGGTCAAACAGACAGACGGACGCTTGGAAATTATTATACTGTATATATCAATAGATTAGTGTATCCCATTCAAGGGCGGATACAGGGGGGGGGGTAAAGTGGGTAATTACCCCCGAGATGTGAAAAAAAATACTTTTTCGAAAAAAAAAATATTTTTAATTTAAAATTTTAAAAATTAATACTTAAAAATTTGATTTGTATTTATATTCTGGCAAACAAGTACAGAATGCACCTTAAAATTACTGAAATTAAGAAAAAATTGTGTGCTGTGAGACCAGTCACACCAGATTACCCCCCCCCCCCCGGAGAAACACCTCTGGATCCGCCCTTGATCCCATTAGAGTTTAGGAAAAGAAAGGGTAAAACAAACAAAAAATATATATAAATAAATTATGTGATTAGTTGCATGGAACCACTGTTCATTAGAGGTATTTATTTGACTCTTGGGCATCTAATGAAAAAAAAAAAATCCCACCCCCACCCTGGAAACAAAAATTCTCTGGCCACCCACGCTGGACGGGAGTGAAAGGGCACGCCTTTAAATAAATATCCTTAATCTAAATAAAGAATTATATACAGTATAAATCATGTGTTAGCCCATGGAGTAATTATAAAAAACATATAATCGAATATTTATTAAATAAATAGGCGAAAAAGGTAGGTACCGCCAGTAGCGTAACTAGGTGGGGGCGAAGGGGAGCGCTTGCCCCCTCCGCCCCAGGCGCTTCAAGCCTTTGGCGCCCCTCGAACCGACATAGGCGCCCTAGGGTATCTAAAATATAGCCCATGGACGGTGATTTTATCATATTCTTTCAATAGATTGTCCAAAAAATTGATAGATTTCTTTAAAATTATATTACAACTTAAAAAAAGGCGCCCTAGTTGAGCTTCGCCCCCTCCTTTGAGCTCCGCCCTCAAAGGCTAGTTACGCCGCTGGGTACCGCCGAGAGTCGCGGCACGGATCTGCCGATTTGTAGTCAGCATCACGGGCGTAACAAGAGAATTTGGCTGGGGGAGGGGGGCATGGGACCAACCATCCTCCATGGGGCCTGGAAGGCCTCATATTGTCTCGGGGAGCCTTCTGGGGAGGGGGGGGCAGGCCCCCGTGACCCCCCTAGTTACACCCATGGTCAGCATGCCCTGTTACTGGACCACAGTACCGCAGTTAGCGACCTATTTGAATTTGATAGATTTGCATGCTGAGTACAAATCGACAGATCCGTGATGCGACTATCTACCTATTTCGTCTATTTGAATTAATAAATATTCGTTTATATGTTTTTTATCATTATTCTTAATTTATTTATTGAAATATTATTCTTTATAGAAAAGTTAAAAATTCAAAAGAATTGGTCTTTCTAAAGTTTTTATGTAATTCTATATTTAGAACTGGAAGCACACGAGTGTGCGTGTATGTGTGTGAGAAAGAGCGAATCTGAGAAACATCGAGAAAAAGTGAAAGGGGTAAACATGGCAGATGTGATTGCTTTTATTAAGAAAAAGATATTTATAGATCATCATGTTGTATTCTTAATTTGATAAATTATTTAAGTTATATTAGCAATATGAAATAATAAAATAGGAATTAATAAATTAGAAATAATGTTTGGAATAGATTTTAATATTAATATTAATGATGAATTTTAGAAAAGTTAAAAAATGACCTTGCATAAACAGCATTGATATAATTGCCTTTTTATTATTTAAATGTATCAAATTATTTAGTTCATATAAATTATTAAATAATCAAATTAAATAATAAACTCACCATTTATAATAAAACTGGTTGAATACACACTTATTAATATCACAAAATTAATCGAAATAAATTAACTACACACAGAATAGAGAACAATCGCGCCGAGACTGACACACATTCAAAGAATATAAAAAAAGATAGGTGCGTTCATAAAACGTATTAGTTATTAATTAGTCAAATTTAAAGAAATTTAAACATTAAAATTAATTTTTATAAATAATATTCTATTAAAATAAAAAATTAAATTTGTTTAAATAATAAATAAATATAAAATCATAAAAATCATTAAAAAAAATGTATTAAATTTTTAATTAGAAAAGAAAAATTTTATGAACTAAAATAAATTATCTATTTTAAAATCTTATTTATTTATTTTTTTTTTTAATAAAAAAAATTGTTATGAATTTTCAAGTTAAAAATTTTATTAAAAAATTTTTTCCTGAGTTTCCAAAGTATTCTTTGCATTTTCCAATTCCCGGTTGAAATGAGTTTTAGAAAATGACTATCAGAGGCGCTGCTTACAAGGATTGTTTTTTTTAAGTGGCTAAATTAGAAATTTTGATTCGAATTGTCAAGTGAATTTAATTTTTTTTCGTGGTTAAATATGATATAAAGACTATGACTTCTACTCTCTATGGTGAGTAATTTAATATATATATTTTCATAGAAATAAAAAATCAATGATAAAATATTTTTATCAAAAATTTATTTTTGAAAAAAAATCAAAGATATATTTTTGTATCATTTAATTATTTATAATATCCTAATATTATTTTAAATTTAACAATTTTCTATTTATTCAAATTTAGTCCTTTGAATATTCTCCTTAAACATTTATCAATAGGCTACTAATTTAAAAAGAGTGTCTATTGACTATTCCAATGAATCTTTATACATAAACAATTGATGAAATCTCACCTTTTGATGTTGCGGCTGACCTTTTGGATGAGTCACACACATACATATGTATACACACTCACACAAATAGAAAGTAACAAAGTGAGCACTTGTTTTAAGGCAGGGCCGGATCTAGGGGGGGGGGGCAGTGGGTGCATGTGCCCCGGGCGGCAGATATCAAGGGGCGGCAATTAAAAAAAGATTTACTAAAAAAAAGGTAAAATGATATGAATTTTGTATAGAAAATTTTAAGGAGGGGGCGGCAAATTAAACTTTGCCCCCCTAAAAAATCTCGTAGTTCCGGCCCTGTTTTAAGGCAATCATTAGTAAAGAAATAAAGATGATATGTTTTTTATTCCGAGTACAAAATATTTTATTTACTTATTATACATTTAAAAAATGACATTATTTGGACTTCCTTTAAAAAAAATTAATTTTAATTTCGAAATTTGTATTTATACTAGAATATAGAAATACAAGAGTAAAAATAAGTTAAAAAAATAAAAGCTAGAATTATAATACCAAAATAAACCAAATAATCCCTTAAGCCGGGTATCCACTACGCGTTCCAAGAGGACGAACATTAGCGCGCGTTCCGGCCGAGCGAAATGGATACAATTTTGGAACGCCCGCCAATGTGTTCGTTGGAACGCTAGAACGTGGAGCGGGCCGTTCCATCTGGTGTCGGTTTTTTACCGCGCATCAAAGGTGGCGAGTGCGCCAGTTGAGATGGCTTTTCGTGCACGACTGACCTGCATGTTGAACGATCAAACATTGGAACAGTTGCCAGACGCGCTTATTTGGAACGTTCCGCGGAAAGCGCTCTGGGCGTGGTCATTCATGGCACGCGCGCCAGGAGCGCGTAGTGGATATACGGCTTTAGTTTTCAAATTATTCTCCAAAATTATCTTATAGTAAGTTAATAGTATCTCGATTTGAAAGTGTTTTCAAAAATGCTTATGATAAGGGGTAGAGGAATAACATGTCCTCTCACCTAGGGACAGTAGAAGATTTCAATTTTTCAAGGGAAGAGGCAAAATGTTACATATTGAACATTTTTTATGTACCAGTATTTTATTCAGAAACGCGCTCTAATTATTAAGGAATTGAAGACAAAATCAAGGCTGTTTTCTGTTAAAAATTCTTTATTTACACCTAGTCGACGTTTCGGGGCCTGAACGTTGGATTATTTTTTGTCCCATTCAATCGTTATAGCTTAAAAAAGAGTATATTTAATAATATATAATATTGCCCTATTCAGCATCAGAGTGCGTGGGCTCTTGCGAGCCGAGCTGGGCCTTCTGTCCGGCTTGGCTCGGCTCGGTGGCAGATCCGCACTTGTGTGGCTCTCACGGATCAGGCTCGTTCCTCAGATAAGGTATTTTATTTTGTTTTCGGCTCATGAGAGCCAAAATCAGCCATTAAATACCCTATCTGAGGCACGAGCCCGATCCGTGAGAGCCCATACACGTGCGGTTCTGCCCCCGAGCTGAGCCGGACAGAAGGCCCAGCTCGGCTCGGCTCGCGAGAGTCCACACACTTGCGGATTTGGCTCGTTTGAAGGCGAGCCGAGCCGGGACATTCTTGTCCTGATGGCCGCAGACAAGGAGACGGGGGGGGGGGGGGCTTACCGGGGCCCGTTTTAATATAGAGCTCCGACACTCTTGGGGACTCCGTCTAATGCGTAACATTAAGTAAAGTTCGCCAAGCAGTGAATAAAGAATTTTGAAAAGTTTTGGCTTTGTCTTTAATTCCTTAATAATTATTTATTTAATAGGAATTAATTACAATTTTACCACTAATTTTAGAAATAGGTAATTGTTATTCTTAAAATAATTTATATTCAAGCAGGGGCGTATATAGAAATTTTTTTCGGGGGGGGGGGGGGCCCGAACTCAAAAATTTTTCTGCGGAAAATTTTTTTTTTAAGAAACTATATTTTTTTTCCACACGAAATTTTTTGAGGAACATTTTTTCTATTGCGAAACCAAAGTTGTCCATCCTGCGGAAAAATTTGTTGCGCTGACGTCTGTATATCCCTATATATGTATATGTGTTTGGGAAATTTCGGGGGGGGGGGGGCCCGGGCCCCCTCGGCCCCCCCATAAATACGCCCCTGTATTCAGGTGAATATGAAGGTTTTAATTTCCTGTATTCAGCATACTTGCTTATTTTACGAATTCGACAATCACGTGCCGATTTCGCAAATTCGGAAAAAAACTATCTAATTCATCAAAAAGAATTAATTACACAAATAAAGAGTAGCGAAACATAAAATTATATTTTCCTCCATATATGTAAACTAAATTATATACAATAATAAATTGGACATAGACCTATTGATACAATTACACATAAATATTCTGTACAATACCTACTCAGACATTGGCATTGGTTTTCGGCCATACGGGAAATTTTGTTTTTGCGCAACCAAAGTTTTTCGCCCTGCAGGAAAATTTTTTGCCCGTTTTTTTAATTGAGCCACAATAAAACTCTAAAAGAGCCACAGGTAGCCCGTGAACCGCCGTTTGGCCACCGTTGTATTATATATACTACCTCCAAAAATGGAAACAATTACAATTCCTTAACATAAATGATTTTTTAAGAGTATTTTAAATAAAATTACAGACAAAACACAAATAGATTAAAAATTCAATATTAGTGCAACTAAGCAATCTTATATTTAAATAAATAAGTTAATATTGCAATTAATTTCCAGCCAAATTGTCTAATAAATATAATGTATATAATATAACAACAAAAAATAATCACATATTTTTTTGCATTTTGGAAAAATGAACACATTCGACGTAGCTAATATATACTGTAGCTACTTATTATTATTAGATTATATGATAGTACAGTAAATCCTCGAATAGCACTATGCAGTACAGTGAGGGTTAAATTCAAGTTCCATCTCATGCGTTTTCTCATTAGATTATTTCATTGTTTTGCAAAGAAAATTCAAAATTAAAAGAGAATTTCAAATAAGATTTCCATTTTCCCTTATAAAAACAACACTTGAGAAAAGGCATGGGGATTCTTTAATATAACTGTAATTTTTTTTTGCTTGAAAAATAAAAAAATTAAAATTTTTTAAAAAAATTTTCCGGTAAAAAGCAATCAACCATACTATTCGAGAAATTACTCTAGCAGTATCAGAGTTTTAAAGAATAATTGTTTTAATTCTTTCAAAGGAACTTAATCTAGTCCTAAATTAATATTAATAATGATATTAAGTTATAAGACATAGCTTAATTACATTTCAAATAAATGGAATTCTATATAAACTTAAATGTGCTTTTGGAGTATTTAATTAGGAAAAACTAATTCTATGTAAATTAAACTTATTTCGACTAGAGAAAGCTTTGTTAGAAATAGATTGTGCTTTTGCAAAATATATAGGCCTACATAATCAATTCTCAGTATATATATATAGGCTATAAATCTAATTAATAAAATATGAAATTTATAATAATATTAATAAATGTATTGTATAATCATTCATATTTTAAGCTGGATTTAGGGAAATAACGGTACGGGATAAGAAACTAGCACTTGTTTGTCCACCATTAACACTATTTATTATGCAAATATTGCGGTCTGCATAACGCAGCTTCTCATCAGTGCAAAACTATAGAGATATAATAATAAATTAAAATATAGATATATTTTAAACAAGTAAAAAAATTTAAAAAATTTTTTATTCGTCTTACATAATTGTGGAGATAGATGTCCTTCATACAGTATATAAAATATTATTTAAATAAACATAAATATGTCATCTAATGCTAATAATTGATTTTCTGAAAATTAAGTGAGTCAACTTGCTATTGAATGTTGATGTTGGACAAAGCGATGCTAGTTTCTTATATTGTTCCTTCGAATGTATTGTGTTATATATATATGTCAAAAAATTTTCATGATCCATATATTTGAATAAGATTTTAATAATCAACGAATACCACGATTCTAACTTGACTAGTCCTATACACATATACATATACATTTGTATATCGACGTTCTAATTAGCAAAGTGGCATTGTCATTATTAGAGCTCTGATAAACACTTTTCTTGCGGCAACTTTTGAATTACGCTCTTACCCAGTTCAGGGCATAAGGAGAATGATATTTTTCAACAGAAAATACAAAAAAATGATTTTCGAAAAAAAGTGGAGTTAGGCACTTTGCTAATTAGAGCGTCGATATGTTTATTTTTTGTTGTGACAAACGGCCCATGGCCCCTGGAAATCGAATTCAGGATCTCCAGCCTATTTGGGGCTTCTCTTTGCACCAGGCCACCAAAACCTCGACCAACACCAACAAATTTTCACATTCCCTATATATGCAGTTGGTATTGCATTTCTCTACCAACAGAATTCAAGTGAGAAATCCTTAGATAAAACTTCCTCACTTTTCAGCGGTTTGATATTTCAGAAAGAAGACAATCATCTTGGCCTGATCTAACAACCTGAACGCCTAAAACCCCTTATTAGAGATCGTGGAATCAAGGGCGGATCCAGAGGTGTTTCTCGGGGTATATTTAATAATATAATATATCTATGATTAGTCGAGTTCGAATCGAGGTATTCATTGAATATTAATATTTTAGTCAAATACTGTATAAATATCTCGAAAATTATTCAACGTTAATAAATCCCACGACCTCTAATAAGATTTTTGCTGTTTATACTAAGGTGTTATCTCAGGCCAAGATGTTTGTCCCCTTGTTGATATATCAAAGATTTCTCACTTGAATTCTCTCGGTAGAGAAATGCAATGCCAACTGGATATATAGCGAATGTATTTGTTGGTGTTTGTAGAGGTTTTGGTGGCCTGGTGCAAAGGGAAGCACACTGATGCTCCGGATAGGACAGAGATCATGAGGTTCGATTCCTGGGGCCATGGGACCTTTTACCCACTAGCAAATCTAAGCGCAAGGAGTACGCCAGACCAAGTCTAATCATACTCACAAAATATTGTTATATATTTTCCTGCGACATACATTATATATGATGGGTAAAACGTTCGAATAATTATTGTATTAGAGCGCGTTTACACTGAGGCAACACCAGACCATATCCAGCATTGGCTTGCGGCCAATTCAAAATAATTTAAACTGAATACGGTTTGTCGTCTCTATGGAAACGCACCTTTTTTAAATAATAGTAATTTATATGATAATAATGGAATTGAAGCGGTTTTCTAAGACTTGTATCTTGTGCTTGAGTCATTCCCAAGTTTTGCTCGAAGATATGATGATTGGATTATTCCTGCTCCAATTTTTCATTATAAGTGATTTCCTATTAATTCATACAAGATCATTTAACGTTAATTGCAAGGTTCTTATGCATCTTGAATCTTAAATCTTGTGTATGAGTGAACTTGTGACTTCAGCTCCTGTAATTATAAAAAAATATGAATTAATTAATTTAATACACTTAAAGGAGTGGTTTTCAATTCAAATGATACATACAAAACAAAGCTTAGAACGAGTTAGTGGTTTTAAAATGACATTGTGAATCAAATACTCTTATACTGTATTTATCATTTGACAAAAAATTAATATTTATATATACAATATAATTAAATTTATTTTGCAATCTACCAATTAGATTAATTTTTAATCAATGAATGACGTTAAAATAATTTGTATCAAACTTAAATTATATATACTAAAATATATTTAGTACATTTTCTTATAAAACTTTTAAAAATTACCTAGGAATAATTAGGGGTCGGATGTTGTGTATAATGCAAATTTTTTCCACAATTGTTATCTCACTCAACTTTCGTATCGAGCATTTTAGGGTTGCATGGCTCACTAGACGAATTATATTTTTTTTTTTGTAAATTAAGTTTTATGTTGGGTATGTGAGATTGGAGTCGGGAGTAATAAAACCAGCGTTTGTCGAACACCTTTACATTTTTATTCTAAGCAGACGTTTCGGTAACCATAACGGTTGCCATCTTCAGTGCCAATGAAAGTTTTTTTAATGTGTCCCTGTCATATATGATAATATTCGGCAAGTGCTTGCCGAGCGCTCCAGGCTGATGCTACCTATACATTACAATAATATCATATATAACAGGGACACCTTAAAACAACTTTCATTGGCACTGAAGATGGCAACCGTTATGGTTACCGAAACGTCTGCTTAGAATAAAAACAAACGCTGGTTTTATTCCTCCCGACTTCGAATTTTATTTTTATTGTGCATATAAATGCATATTTTAGATTTTATTTAGGATATTTTGGCAGTTTCATTTTCTAGAAATATTTTCTGCGATTTTTTAGCACATATCAATGCAATCCGAACCGTATTTATAAGAAAAAAAAATTCACTTTACCATTTGTACTGTTTATTGTAAATCATTCCTTTTCGGGGTTAATTTTGGATATTCTTCAAATTACAAAAAGCGTCCATTAAGAGTGATCTGTAAATAAAATTAAATATAGGCCTATTAATTTTAAGTGATATGTTAATAATTAATAAATATCTTACAAAGAGTACACCCAGTATTAACTAAAAAAACTTTCCTTCGGGGGGAATACAATATTTCTATTTAAATTTTTCTTAAATCAACTAAAATTTTTTTTTAATTAACGAAACACAGTCTTCTTCTAGGCTAATAAAATGTATCAAATGAATTTGCAAATTTTATCAGTTTACATTTTTTCATAATTTTTTTAAAGAAATTTGTTATGTAACTTTTATACCTATTTTATTCTGAGAATTTCTTTTCTGAATTATTTTAACATCGAGAATAGATGTGACTGGAAGAGGTAGAATAATACCCAAAGCCGCTGGAGCCATTAGAGAAGCTGGAGAGAAGCCATTAGTGTCGCTCCGGGCTGCATAATTGAAGGTTCAAGAGGCGGGCGGCAGGATGCATGGCGACCTATAAGAACAACAAACAGGATCAGGCCAGGATTGCCGCCTTGAATAATGGAGGAGCAAAGCAGCCCTTTCGAATCGAAAAATTACAAGAGCCACCCTTTCTTTCGCTAATTAAGATTTTAGACAACACCTCAAAATGGAAATCGTTTTTCTCCTTTTATTCAACCCCTAACATTTATAAATAAATCTTTTAAAGTTGTGATGCATCGAGATTTTTTTTTTAGAAACATCCAGTTTTTACCGATCAAAGAGACAATGCGAAAAAGCTGTTTAATTATTTTTGTTTTTTTAGTCACTCTAAGAAAGTGGTGAGAAGGAATCAGAAGTGGAGAGATCCCCTCCCGATCTAGAGCAAGGTTTCTTAAAGAGATGGGCCGCGGTCTTTCCGCTTAGATCTGTGAATATAAAACATAATAATATTTAATAAAAAGAATATATGAAATAAATTTTTTAAACAACCTGTGTCCTGGATTATTGAATTGCCGCGACATCAAAAGGTTTAAGAAGCACTGCTCTAGTGAGATTGTAGAAGCAGTAAAGCTGGAGTGGGTCTTTGACCGTGGAGTATATTGAACTTGGCTTGAATCTTTTTGCTAGTCTTATTATTTATTTTATTTTGAGACACTTTCGGCTGCTATGATGACATACAATTCCTTATTTAGGCAGAAATATCAATAGTGCTAGCTTTCAACAGTCTTGTTCATATGGACCACCCATCTAGGAGTTCAGCGCTGATAGGTCTTGCTTGGCAAAATTGATGGCGGCTGTTGTTCTTCTCTTAATGGACATCCGCATAATTTTTGGAATCTTAAAAGAGGAAAAAAATCACAATTATTATAAGATCAAAACCGCTCCCACACAAAATAATCAATAAAATGATAATGTAAATTTATAAAGTTTTAATGAATAAAAGTAAGAAAAATTATTTGAATACGATATTATCTAAAGGTTCCATGACCTCTAGGGAATGCCGGTGGGAACCCGGGATCTCCAGCCTCTGGGACATCGGAATGCTTTCACTTCACCAGGCCTCAGAACGACCGAACGAGTAAAAACTCACATTATCCCATATATTCGCGGATGAATAAGAAGTGCGATTCTTATTGAAAAATTTTTTGTGGTGTGGTCGAGGATCCTGAGGTCCGATGCAAATTGAAGCATACTAAATAGAGATCCAGGAGGAGGCCACCAGAAAAATAAATATATTCGCAAAATTTGTAAAATATTCTAAATGTTAATTATTAAGTTTATGAAAAACATTTAAATTTTCTGAACTTTATATCAATAGTTGTAAATAATTTACTTTATTTATAAAACAACCGGTTTCTGTCCTCCAGTGGCGTCATTTCATCTTTTTTTTTGGGGGGGGGGGCAAACTTCCTATTTTTTTTATTAAAATTTACTTGCAAATAGGTACTCAAATTTTGCCAAAAGAATTTAATTTAATTAATTGTTTAATTTTGTTCAGTTTACTGGTATATATGCCTACTAGTAGATATATTTTGAAATATTTTATTTAGAATAATATAGAATTTTATAAAAATCAGAGCGTTTGGGGGGACAAATTCCCCCCTGCCCCCTCCCAAATGACGTCACTGTTTCTGTCTCTTTTTTGAGCTTTTATGGTTTACATGGTTTACTCCTATTTAAGATAGGAGAATTTTAAGAATATCACTGGTTATTTTTATTAATAAAATAAATTATTGTTTTTTTGTTTATGCATGTATATTTTTATATATATATATATCCTTGGTGGTTTTTTAAACATGAACATTTTAAAAGACGCTCCTGATTTTGAGGGGAAGCCACCAAAGATACTTGGCTGATAAGCGGGTTGCCTAATTTAGTTCCATAATTTTAATCTTCATTCCATTTCCTGTGTTGATTGATCCATTATTAAACCATTATATCAAGTACATATAAATCACCATTAATATTACTAATTATTAATGATAACTTTTTATTGTTTCAGGTCTGGCAGGATTGAAATTATTTAAAGGTAATTTTCTACAACCAATTTCCAATTTATTTATTCAAGCAATAAATAGCTGGGGCCACTTTATATTAAAATTTCTCTGCGGCGTTATATGTGTTATGATACCACAGAGAGAGAGTGGAAATTTATTAATGATTGTAAAAACATTAAAACGAGCTGGTCATTATAAAAGTTGGGGAAAAACATCTTTATGAATTAGCTGAGAGTAATTTGGCAAATTTACAAATATTATAAAATAAAATTCAACGACCATTTTTTTTTTTAAATAAATAAATATATAATATAACTCATCGTTTGTAAAATGAAGTTATATCAATAATAATTATTGGAATGGAATTCATAAATAATTCACTAAAAAAAAAGTGGAATGAGAAAAAGGGGGATTTTTTCAAAGAAAGAGTTTTCTTCTTCTATAGATAGCTTATAAATAATGTAACACCTCCGAGTGCTGACTGAACTGCAACTTAATGAATTATTCAGCACGATTTTTCATGAGTTACATTGAAAAAAGTCATTCCGCTTCTATTTATTTTTATTTTTTTTATTCTAAGAGAACATTTTCGCCCCTATTTCCATGGTGAGAATTAGTTTTTGACTTAGAAATTTGTCATTTTTTATGATTTCTAAAATTTATAACGAAATTAATTATATAAGATGATAAAAAAATATAGTTAAAAAAATTTAAAGAATTTTTAGCCATAGGCCTCCTTTAAAAAAAGGAAATATCGCTCAGCTTGATTTCTTATAAAAAAATTATAATATGTTTAAAAAAAACTTTCTAATTGATTGAAGCTTAATGAGTGATGCCGAGAGAAATTGTGACCGAAAACTCCTCAACTACGTGACTTTTCGGCAAGGGTGTAGGAAGGAAAAACAAAAATGAAAAATTTTTTTATTTTCCCCAATGAGTCTATTTCCTGATTGCCTTCGAAATATCAGAAAATAGACTCATTGGGGAAAATAAAAAAAATTTTTCATTTTTGTTTTTCCATTCCTACACCCTTGCCGAAAAGTCAGCGTAGTTGAGGAGTTTTCGGTCTAAAATTTTCTAATATTTCTATCAGGGCGTAGCTACCGCCGTATCAAACATACGCGCCCCCCCAGCTATAGAGATCACCAACCCGTGTAAGCGAAAATTCATAAAATTGTTATCCAAAATCTCACTCAATAATTTAAACATTTTTTTTTAAACCCTTTTCGGCTACAAAGACCATTCAGGGGTTATATCTTTATTTATATAATTTTAAATACAAGTAACGATGGCTACCGGGGGGGGGGGGGGGGTTCAACACGCTGATTGCTCGGGGTCACCAATCCCGAGAAAATACTTCAAATGAAGAAAAAACAATTGAACCTTTATTAAACAGAAAAGTTGTTCTATTCTAAAGAACGGTCTTGGAAAATATTAGTTTGTTGTTCAGCCAGGCAAGTACTGAACAAAAAAAATTATATAATGTAAATTAAATACTAAAATTTTATTATTTTAAAAGTAGGTCCAAAAAAATTTTGGAAGAAGAGCCCCCAACAAATTTTGATACAGGGTCCATCTAGGGCAAGCTACGCCCCTGCTATCAACCGAGGGTTTAGTGGTGGGAGAACGTTGTTTTGAAGAAAAATAATTAGTTTAAAATTATTCTGTGGGTTATCCCAAACTCTTCATCCAGTACACCGTTCTTCCACAGCTAAAGATTTTTTAAAAAATAAAACTTCGAATTTTTTTTTTTTTAAATTTTTCCCTTTGTTTACTTAATATTAATACTTTTTTTAAATATCGGTAAATTCTTTTAAAAATCATTTATAATGATGTTTGGTTATATTAGCGAAAAAATACTCACCAACGAGCCTTTAACCAATCATCTGGCTAAAATCAGTGGCGTTAATGGAAGAGGCAAATCCGACCACAAACCATTCATTCTTTTCTCTTCCACCAGACCATCGTATTAAGCAGGGCTCCAGTGTCTTTTTATCATCATGAGCTATTGTTTTCATCGGATGGATGTCGTATCTGAAATAAAAATACAAAAAATTATGTCTTGTATAATATTTAATTCAAAATTTATTAAAAAAAGAACAATATTTCAAAAGAAGATAAAAAAAATTAGTTTCAAAATATGAAAGCGTTACTATTGTTGAGCTATGGATTAGCTATAATATTTTCATACTCTTAATTATATTGAATTGAGTATTTATTGTATTTCATACTCTTAATTAATGAATAAAATTATATTTTGTAGTGAAAAATAAATGTATTCTAAAGGAGCCCCTACACGGTCAATCATTTTGATCAAAAGATTGAATCAACCGATGGAATTAAGCCAGATGGACCGTCTAGGAACCTGTTTGATGCTTGAGTCAATCATTGAAGGTGATTGATAGAAAGTTTGAATGACTCAATCGATTGATCGTTTAGGCCCAGTTTGATCCATCATTACGTCAGCCAGCACGCTAACCCCTACACCAAGTCCGAGAGCGTTTCCCCTTTTTTCTTCCCTTTAACGGGAACCAACGTCAATGCAAGGAAGGCCAAATCCGTGTTGGACACGATTGTTCGAAGCTCCGTTCCAAGTCGAAAACTCAAATGTGACTGGGTTTTGATCAAAAGATTGAAGGGTTGATTGAAGCGAGCTCCAATCGATTGACTGAACCGTTTGTTCAAAATGATTGAGCGTGTAGGGCCTCCTTAACTTTAGGCCTTTAATGCCCAGTTGCACCAACATATCTCAAGTCTCAAGATCGTCTTACATCTTACATTTGAACTTAGAGTGTTGCACCAACATTTAATACGAACTTAAGTCCTGATTTTGAGCTTACATCTCAAGTAGTCAAATTTGGCGACTTAAGTCCCTCTCAGCCTGAATTCGTAACCTAAAAGGAGAATTGTGACATTTTATCTATTCAACTATCTATATAATCCCTTAGAATATATATATTTTTTTTTAATTAATCAATCTTATTGTTATTATTTTAAAAAAAAATTATATTTTCATACTGCCTGTCAAGAATTTTTAAAAAATTTACCAGGTATATTTATATTATATATAAAAAATTCGAAATAAAATTTGTTGAAGCATAGACGGTGTGTAAAAGTTTAAACTGTTTTTAATCGCTATAAATTGGTTTTTACTTCAAGATATTAATAGAAAACGTGAATATTGATGTGGATGGAGCTGATCGGAGGTGAAGATTTTGATGTTTGCATAATGTTATAATTGACAGAGAAGGTTTTGAACATAACCTCGTATTTTCAAAATATATCTGTCAAAATTCAATATGATTTTAAATAAATATATTAAATATATTTTTACTGTTAAATTTATTAATATATTAAATTAAAATATTAGCCTAAATTAAATTATTAATTTGTTTATTAATTAAATAAACCCATTATTAAAAATATAATATATTATATTAAATATTTTAAATAGATATTAAAAATAATAGATTTAAAAGTTGATTGAATTGAAGTGGCAGAAAAACGTCAAACAAAAAGTAAGTAAATTTATTTATTTTAAATTTAAAAAAAATACTGTAGATTAACTTACAATTTGTTTGTGTTTTTTTGTACCATTTCATTCAATAGTTTGTCTAGAAAAATATATTATGAAAATTTTTCTCTTTTTTTATTCCCCAATGAGGGAGGACCTAGAAATACTTCTCTTATTAAAATTTGTTAATATTTTTTTGTTGACAGAATTTGATAAAACAGATTAAGCTGATTATTTATTTATTTATTTTTATTTTGGTCAGATTTTGGTTAGCAAATATGTTTTTTGTTGTCCTGCAGTGCCGCCTAGTGGCTAATTTGTAACAAAAATGCGAGGTTGCCAGATATTGTTTTTTCTTAAAGGCAGCTTGTGTAAGATCATTTGAAGATTCATTGGTGCAACGTTTTAAATCTCAAGCTGAGACTTGAGTTCAAGACGGACTTGACCAAGTCAAGATCTGAGACTAGTTGGTGCAACTGGGCATAAATATTGAAACCCCTGCCTTTTATCAAACGCAACCAGTTAAGTTTGCCTGTAGGAATGGTTATCTATTTTGTAGTCTAATTCCGATATTTCTATTACAAAATAAAATCTGACTATTTTTTTTTTTTTTTATTTATTTAAGGTCTTAGATTAGGTTAGACCCCGTCTCTATTTATTTCAATTACCAGCCAATTAAATTTAAATAAATTTGAGTCGCCTGAGACGGGATGCGAACCCACGAACTTTGGTACAGAAGGCCAGCACGCTAACCACTACACCAAGGCTCGAGGGCTAAAATCAGACTATACATTTATTTACTATAATGATAAAAAGTTAAAACTAAAAATTTTCTATTCCATAAGCAAAATCATTTTCATTTCCGCAATAAATAATTAAACGCCAATTCCTAATCAGAATCTCATCTGATAATTCTTAGAATAAAATATTTAATTATTTATTCATAATCTATTATATCCGTTGTACGCTATCGACGTATAAATTATGAATTAAATTAAACAGAGAAATATTTGGAGTAATTGGAATTGTACGCGTATGCTGTTTCCCAGTCAAATCGTAAATAAATCAAAACGCTCATTTACTTATTTCATGATTTATTTATTTAGATGTTGATTAGGAAAAAAATAAATGTACTCTAATAGCAATAATAAATCAATTAAATGGTACTTAACTCTGTTGACAAATAGATAACCATTAATTGCTCGTTTCGATTTATCGCATAGCAATTGGATAAGGTCATTCCGATGCAATATCGGGGCTTTTAAACCGATCGTATAAATAAATAATCATTTACGGAGGAACAAAAACGCAATTTCGAATGATATTTTTTTTTATTTAAGTTAAAGATTGGCAATTCTATTAGTATAGATAGCCTGTAATGGATAACGAAGTGGGATTCGGACCTTATCAAAGTCATTTAAAGGAAATTAATAATCTACTTTTAATCTATTATAAAACTATAAAATTTTTAGATAATAAAAATGATAGATAATTATTAAAATTATTCTATCGCCAAAAAGATGATCTCACAAGTCAATCACAAAATTTCATCCCCGCTACTTGACTTTGAGAGAAAGAAAAACTCAGACCCTACTTTTCTTAAATTGACTTATACAGTAGAAAAATTCACATGTTGTGAATTTTACTATTTATTTTTGATAAAACGAAAAGGGTAAGGCCTGATAAGGCTAGCCGCAAGCTATGTTAGTATTACAAACAAAATTAATTTTAAGGGAAGGTTCATATCAACCTCTAGCATTTTATAAATAATATCTGATAATAAGAAGTTCAAATATTAAAAGGGCCTCCTTTTCCAGCCCCAAGACATGAAAATAAATTAAAATTATCGTTCAACTCTATTAATCAAATCACCATTCATCTCTCATGTTTAAACAAAGCTTTCTTTTAAAATTAATGAAAATATTAATACAAATTTCTCTTTAATTCATATTTATAATATAAAATAATTTATATTATTATTATATAATTTGTGAAATTGCATTTATTATTACGCTATTGTGACGTCATTAATGTACTCTCGCAGCATTTAAACGGCCTAAATTATCATATTTTCATTTTCGCCAATCCTCTAAACAAAATTAATAATTCATTCGGAATATTTAATATATTAAAATTATCTAACAGAATGAATTATTTCTCTGAATGTGAAATAACATATTTTTAGTAAATAAATTTGAAAGTAAAAAGTGATTTATAAACTGAGAATTTTTCGTTTAAAGTGTGAGTTAGAATTTTTTGAGGCTAAATAGAACAAGTTTTACACATATTTGCTATTGCTGTTTATCTATCTATATATATAAAAATGAAATGGGAAAAATGTATGTATGTATGCATATGTTCTATAGAAATCCACAATTTTCAAATGAATCTATTTGAAATTAAGTACACATATAGTACATGGACCAGGGAGTAACGTATTAGTAAAAATTTGAATCTCTTAAATATTTTGGAAAATTTATTATAATCAAATTTCTTTAATATGGGAATACAAAAACTACAAGTTGGCTTGAAAATTTGAGAGCGTCCTTTGTGCTCTGTGACCAGCTTTCCGGTTGTACGACTAGAGGCTGTGAGAGCAGAAGTCGAAAAAGAGAAGAGAGCACGCATATGACTGACACTTTAAACAGTCATACGAGGGTGGTCCGATAAGCACTTAGCCTACAAAAGAAAAACAAAAATTTTGGAAAAATGGCTTTCAATATAGTCTCCTTTTAGATCAATACACTTGACCCAGCGATGCTCCAACTTCTTTAACCCGTCTGAAAAATACGTTTTCTCGAGGTCTGCAAAGTAGGCCTCCGAGGCTGCAATGACCACTTCATTCGATTCAAATTTCTGCCCGGCGAGTGACTTTTTCAAGTTTGGAAACAAAAAGAAGTCGCACGGGGCTAAATCTGGAAAATACGGTGGATGGGGCAGCAGTTCGTAACCCAATTCGACCAATTTGGCCCTGGCGAGAGAGGAGGTGTGAGCCGGTCTGTTATCATGGTGGAAGAGCACTTTTTTTCTTCGCCAAGTGGGGCCGTTTTTTCTTCGATTCGGCGTCAAATCGGCCCAATAATTCGCTATGGCATAGTACAGCCCTGTGACCGTTTTGCCCTTCTCCAGGTAGTTGATGTAGATCACACCTTGTGAATCCCAGAAAACGGGAGTACCTTTACTTTAATATATTTTTTTAAGGTTTTCTTAAAATTTATTTTGACTTTACACTCTAAAGACTATAAATTAAAATAAATAAGAAAATGTTTATATATCTTACTTCTAGGATAGTGATATTCTATCGGAAGCTAAATATATCTCGGCACAAAAAATCTGATGTGAGACATATTACACAACTTTACCGATTTCCGAAAGTAAGAGAAAGTTGTGTCTGTGTGGTCGGTCGCACCAAATTTTATTTGACATATGATCGGTAATAAAATCTTTCTAACATTTAAGATTTTAATGTATTATACAATCAGATAGAATTTAAATTAGAAAAGTCTATTTTTCCTCTTGATTGAATTGTCTTGGGGGATGTCGGGCCCCGCTCGAGGGCGGAGTTATCCAAAATGATTTATCCCCTGAGTTTTCCCTATGCGGATATTGAGTAATTAAGAAACCGTCTGTTGCCCGTCTTATGACGAGCCAGGGTAGCAATTTATGACTGCCGGTTATTCACAAAAGCCACCCCCAACTTTTTTTTTTTTATTTATAACGCAGGAAGTTTTGATTGAAAGTCTAATTTAAAAAAATAAAATGACATTTGCCTCTCGGAGTTTCAAAATATTTATCTATTCTAGGTTGAAAAAAAAATAAAAAAAATTTTAATAGATTTGCTTTGCAAAAAAAAAAAAAAAAAAAAGGAAAAAGTCAAAGAAACGAACGACCATCCTAAAAAATAACCGTGAGATCATTTGCGTCAGAAAATATCAAATTTATACAATGGCGGTTTTTTAGATTGTTTAATGTAGCATGGCTAACGCCGGGTGGCGGCGGAGATGGAGATGGAGACGGCGCCCTGCTCCAGTACAGACTCCGACTCCAGCTCCGGTTCTTCTTTCTTTCTTCCGCCTTGCCGGCTTCCTTTTGTGCCGGCGTTTAATGGCAGAGAAAGAAGAAGACAATGGAATTTATAATCAGAGAAAGCCAGCCCTTTCTTCTTCTAATATTAGCTCTATTTCTCTTATTTGTTTGTTCATCCAAAATGGGAATAAAAAAATTTTATTAACCAATCAAAAAAAAAAAAAAAAAAAAAAAAATTATAAAGAAAAACAGGATTTATTTATTATAATTGTGAAAATACAACAATTAAGAATGTAGTGGACAATTTGATTATCTAATTAATAAATAAATTTAAATAAGATTTGAGCCGGGAGGCCTGGCAACCACCAAGATCATTGCTGTAAAGCAAAATGCCAGAGCACGGCTGAATCTTGGATTGGTGGACTCTAGTAACAGGCGTGTGGGACGTCCACTTTCACGGGTAGCCTTCGATACAATGACTAAAATATAAAGGAGGGGATGTCAAAAAATTTTCGGGATTATTTTTTTACAAGAAAATTCTGCTTACTTTTATTCAAATTCCATTACATGTCTTCGAAGTAATCTTCCTCGGACAAAATACAACGATTCCAGCGTTCAGTCCACTGATGAAAACACTCCCTGAAGCCCCTTTTTGATAGTCTGTTGAGTACACCCGAAATTTTGTTAAAAGTAAGTAGATTGAGTGAAAGATAGTCACAAGCCACAAAAGAGAGGTTATGCATATTAAAATATGTCTATACTCTTACGATGATGTAGTCGAACTGGTGCTTGTTGGGTGCTAAGAATCATAAAAAGAATCAGACTCTTCATTTTCAGCTCCCTTATTTGTAGAAGTCGTTTGAAATTTTCATTCACTCCAGATTTCGACGCCATTTTGTTTGCTTATGACTATCTTACTTCTCAGATCATCACTAGCTGGCCAGAAAAGAACTTGCACTTATTATATGTCACGAACTTTTGTAAATTCAAGAAACTCTTAGGGAGGGATATTTAAAGAATGCAATGGTATGAATATCTCAAAAATGACAAAATGGTGACTACCCACACAGCACAAAATATTGCAGAAATATTGCGAATCTTGCATAAATTGCCAATTAATATTGCATCAATATTGCATCTCACAAAATATTGGCAACCATTGCTGCAATATTGCAGCGGCAATATTCCAAACTAGGAATATTGCAGCAATATTGTTGCAATATTCCTATGTCCGTCTTTTTGCAACATTGCAGAAATATTGCATCAATGTTGCTGTAATATTTTCAATATTGAGCAAGATTGGCAATATTGCTGCAACATTCCAGCAATATTTTGTGCTGTGTGGGTATCTTCCACTAAGCCCTTCAATTGTAAATTAAAGGTAAATATTTTTAATTGAAAAAAGTCCAAGATCGAAATATGCCTTTAAATTAATAATAAAACTAAGCTTTAAAATATCTCCCACTAGTTTTTTTTTTTATAATTAAAAAAAGTTAAGACTCTATAAAAGAGATTTACGAAATGAATAACGAAAAAAAAAAATTGCATTTAATTTAAATTAGAGTGTAATTTTCAGAAATATCTTATAGAAAGAAAGTAAAGAAAAGCCCTTTTGAGAAAATATTCTCTTCTCTGGGTGAATTCGTTAAGCCTCTCTCTGGCTGTTAATTCCCTTCTCTGCAATTACTGTTATTTCTTTTCTCATTCATCTAGGCAATTAGTGATTTGGAAAACACTCAAACGAACTTTTTATTCCAATGGCTCTTTTATGTAAATATTAGGTTGTTCCGTAAAATGAATTCCTTCATAGCGAAGTGATGAAAACTGAATAGAAGGGAAAGCGAGAATGAGGAAAGAGAGAAAAAAAAACGAGGGTTGCAATGAGTTGTTACTTTAAAAAGGGTAGTTTTCGAGAGAACTAATGAAAATTAAAAAGGAATAGAATTTTCAAGAAAGATAAACAAAACAACAAGGCAACATAATTAAAAATTTAGATAAATTACTAGCGTGGGCATAAATATGTATTAAAGATTAATAAGAACAACATTTTTATAAAAGATAACTTATAACGAATTTCTTTATTAATTAGAATCTTCTAATGATTATAATCTACAAACACAAATTATAATATTTCATTTCAGTGAAACGAATCCAAAAAGGTGGTCAAATTCTATATTTACGTTTGTTCACCTTATTTAAATAGTTTTTTGAAACATAATCTTTTTAATTTATTTAAGGTCTTGTTCGGCATCGGAGGCCATTTAGATCCCGCCTCTATTTATTTCATTTGATTGTTAGCCAATTCAAATGAAATACATTTTTGTCGCATATGAGACGAGAAGGGAAACCTTGACCCCTAGCACAAGCAGTGCAGAAACTCTACAACTGGCCCAAGAGCTGCCTAGATCTTTAACACCCTGAGAGGGGGGTGAAAAAACCTCTAAATTTGTGTACTTTTTTCAGTTTTTGCTTATAAATCGTGAACTAAGCATATTTTGTGCACCATAATACAATGCAAAATTGTAGAGTATTAAATTTGCTAAAATTTGGTTAATAAAACGAATTTGTTAACTCAATATTAACCGAGATACGGCAAATGAATTTTCTATTTGTTTTACATTTCGAGAAACTTAGTCTAACTTTAATCGGCTGTATCTCTGGTAATATTGGGTCTACATATTCGTTTTAACAACCAAATTTTAGAAAATTAGATACTCTACAACTTTGTATTGGACCTTGGTGCAGAAAATATGCTTAGTCTACGAGATATAAAACAAAATAAAAACTGAAAAAAGTCCAAAAACTTTGAGACTTTTTTAGTTAACAGGAGTAGCAGGGATTTAATATGCCAATTTGACGATTCTCAAAAATTTATTACAACAAAATCTGTTGACAAGCACAGAACACACCTTCCAAAGATAAAGTTGTGTGTTGAGTATTCGGTCACACTATTTTTTTTATACATATAGGCCTACCGGAAGCTCTAAAAAAAAAAATTTTTTTAGGGAAGCATGCAGGTTGAAAACTGCTGATTTAATCATAAAAACATGTAATTCTAAATGATTTTATCAAATCTCTCTGGAAATTAAAAAAAAAATATACAGACGTATTAATGAATCAAGTTATTAGTAATTTAGGTTGCCTATCTTCCAGCAGTCATTATCTAACGAAGTTATATGTTAAGATAGGAAAGGATAAATTTTAAATTTCTTTTTATCTAATTGTCCATGTTGGAAATTTTTCTTAGAAGTTATTCTGTATTCGCGCTGCATCGAGTAGCAAAGTAGAAGCTCAAAAAAGTTTTTTTTAATTGAAATATCAATTTTTCAATGCAATTTTAGAAAAAAAAAATCTGTGAAGTTGATCATAAATTGAGAATTAAAATACCTGAAATATTAACGTCTGTTTTTTTTTTTTAGTACTCATTTACATTTTTACCCTAACAAAATATTTTCTGGAAAAAATTCCAGATAATTTTTCTCTGATGAAATTTAATGTAGAGAATCCGACTTTATTTTTTTTGTTGCTAGTATTCTTCTTTTCTCTCTCTGGCAAGTAATGGCCGGGTAATGAATTTGTGTAGATTTCGCGGCTACCATTTCTCTTATGCATTTTTGCATCTGGTGAATGGCTGCCGAGAGCAGCTCGGGAATGCCAAGAATCCTATCCAATTACCAGCCAGTAATGGTGGGCAGATGCTACATCAAGATAGCTTTAATTTTAAATTAAATTGGAACATTCTGGTCATTTAAAAGCGATCCCGGGCTATTCTCGCCGCTCAAAAAATATATAAAATACAAGGTAAACAAAGGAGAGGAGTGGGGGGATCACTCACAGTGATGGAGAGTCTTCATTTGAAGCCATCAATAAGCAGTCCAAATGCCGCCGTGTTTTTTTTTATCCACCTCAGCAAACAACCTGCCCTGTAAAAAAAGAAACAAGGATAAAAATTATTTTACCAATTAAAATAAAAAATTTCAATATAGATTACAAATTTTTTTTAAGGACTTTTACAGCAACTGAGGCCATTTAGACCTGTCCCTATCAGTGGCGTAGTGAGCTTAACTCGCGCCCGGGGCACAATACCTTTTTAGCGCCTCCCCCCCCCCCCCCCATATAATATTATATGTAAAATATACAATATTATTATATTACACTGGCTCTAAATTCGAAATATATTTTCCAGAAAGATTATAATAAAGATAAAAATTATCCAGCAATTTTTTGTTTTGCGGACCATTTGGCGCCCCTTTGAGAGTAGCGCCCGGGGCATGATGACCCCCCTTTGCCCCGCCCCGCTACGCCACTGGTCCCTATGTATTTCAATTGATTGGTAGACAATTCAATTGGACAGGATCAGAACCCTCGACCTCTAGAATTAGAGTTAAAAAATGCAGCGGTTCTTAAAACATACTCCGGAAATCCGTGTCAAGTGTTTCGCAAAAAAATATGCAATAGTATATAGTAATATCGTTTATATATAGTATAGATTTTTAGGTTATTTAAGAGTAAAAAAGAAAAAAAAAATTTGAGTTTATAGAAATTTATGTTAGTAATGATTAGCAATTGGATTTTCAGGCATACTGGTATAAGCTTACGTAAGTAAAATGTGTTTTTTGAAAAAATTCCAATGAAAATATATAAAAT
Source organism: Euborellia annulipes (assembly GCA_023213315.1). Classification (NCBI taxonomy): domain Eukaryota; kingdom Metazoa; phylum Arthropoda; class Insecta; order Dermaptera; family Anisolabididae; genus Euborellia; species Euborellia annulipes. The sequence goes on from JAKCPI010002671.1 coordinate 353,188, forward strand.
ATGTAGTCTATACTGTAATAAAATTGTTTTCAAAAAATAAGAGAAAGTAAAAAATTAATGTACCACTATTGCAATAGAATTGAGACTGGTAGTTAGGCAGCCCAAATGGCAGCTTGACTGTGTGAGAAATAGACAATAGGCCGAATAGGCAATCAGACACTAGGCCGAAAGACCCTTTTACTTTCTCTTACCTAAATATGTTAATATATAGAGAAAAAGTATTGCGATCATGTCAAAAATTCGGTGTCGAGATTTTGATGGATATACACGTTATAAGGTCCCTGAATCCAAAAAACATATACTGTGTGTCTGTCTGTCTTAGAACAAAATATCTCAAGAATGGAAAGAGCTAGGAGGCTGAAATTTTATATTTAAGTTCGGTGCCACCCTGGGACATGACACAAGCTTTTCAACAAAATCGGCCAAAAATTACTAGTACTTTACTGATGTACTTTTTTAGTTTTTTTCGATTTTCTCAAAATTCGCTCCAACGATTTTGATTAAAATTCATAAATCATTTAGATGCTCTTTGAAATGTATATTCTCATTTTGCCATTGAAATCTTATGATACAAAAAATCTGGTGTGACAAGCACTGTATACAACTTTCAATTACCGAAGGTAAGAGAAAGTTGTGCGACAATCACACCAGATTTTTAAAATTTCTTTTCTATTGTAATATAATAAAAATAAAATTGAATATAAATACATAGGAGAGAGATGCCTAAAAATATTGAGAATCACTGACGCTTAGGTAAAATTGCACAAAAAATAAATTTAGTTCATCCCCATCAACAATTGTTATAATATCAAGACAAAAGAGAAATTCGTGTTTGTTTTTTTTAATTTATTTTAATTTTTTATTTATGTACTGTATTTATATTATTTTTTTTATATGTGCTTAAGAATCAATAGAAAATTCAATTGAAGAAAAACAGTAAGTAAGGGGGGAGAGTGGGGTGGGAGGGGGGGGAGAAGATAAAGCAGCAAGAGTTGTTTGCTCGAATCAATAAGGAAATAAAGTTGGCAACCTGCAGGATCAAGATCGTCCCAATCTTGAATGAGTGCCGATACCCTAGATACCCACAAAGTTTATGGGCCATCAAACCACTCGAGCAGCCATTAATGAGCAATAAAACCGCAGGAAAGACGTGCTTTTTATTTTATGCCAAATATTATCATAACATTAAGGTGAGAATCCACTGCGGGGTAGAAATTCTACAAATAAAATTATCACATTTAAATTTTAGGCATATTTAAGAAATAATTATCAATTTGTACTTTCTCTTACCCTATATATAGAGAGAAAGTATTCATTTTATGTAAAAAATTCGATGTCGAGATTTTGATGGAAATAAACGTTTTGGGGTCCCCCGGGGCCCAAAAGTGGTTTTCGCGACATGGTCTGTCTGTGAACGAAATATCTCAGGAACTAAAAGAGCTACGAGGTTGAAATTTTATAATTAAGTTAGGCACCCTCCCAAGGGGTGAAAAGAAGATTTTAAACAAAATCGACCAAAAAGTACTACTACTTACTGATGTACTTTTTCAGTTTTTTTTCGATTTTCTCGAAATTCGCTCCAATGATTTTGTTTAAAATTCATAAATCAACTATTTTTTTTAGATGCTCTTTACAAAGTATATCAGTGAAATTTTTCGTGGAAATCTTTTGGAGTACACTTTACTGAAGTACTCCTATATAAATTAGTAAATAGAAAGTATTGAGTAATGTCAAAAATTCGATGGAAATACACGTTTTGAGATCTTCTGAATCCAAAAACGGTCTGCATTCGATTTTTCTGAAGATGTGAAAAGTAAAAATTCGTAATCAAACATAGTCAATATTAAATCGAGCGTAGGAATCATTAATGACCTTTTATAAAAATAGAATCAAAGACCATTTAGTAAGCTATGCCCAGAGAGCTTTTGAGAGTATAGTGATATTTTGGCCCCTTATCTTCAAATAAATATTCATAAGTGATTACTGTCAAACTTTTACTTACATGGTGGACTATTAATTAGAAATTAGAAAATAAGAAAAATTTTTCCTAAATTTAGAGGTGTAATGGCAATCTCGTTAAGGTGGAAGGGGAGCGAAGGTGTTACGCATGTTTTTCTCGATAAGATGGCGTAGTGTGTCATAAAAAGTATGCCCAAAAAATCAAGTAATTCAAAAATTTGCCAAGAGATGTCAGAATGGTAGCTAATAATATTTAATGCATTTGGTTGATTTTCATTGATCTTTTAACAATAAATACTTTATAAATGTTATTATATATTATGTATCTTTTATAAAAGCATAAAAATATATAAACATAGGCCAGATATAGGTTAAAAGGAGATTGGCTGTTAGACTAGCCTGCTATCTATTGCAAGAATGCTGAACTAATTTGACAGTTGGTTTTTAAATAAATCATCTAAGCTTATTTTAAAAATTTCTTAATTAATATGTGATTAATAATAACAATAAATTCATTTTTAAATTAAAAAAATAAAACAAAGATTATTGGGATTGATTGTTTTTTTGTATTTGCTTGATAACAAAAAAATTAATTATGATAATTTTTTAATAAGTCATTAAAAAAATTTTAGTTCAATGTCCCAATAATCTCTTATGAATTTAATTCATTAAAAAAAAACCGCATTGAAAAATTTCTTATAATAGTCTAGATTTTTTAAAAGTACGTTTAGACGTCACTCCTGAACCCCCTTAAAAGAAAAAATATTTTTAAAATTTTTAGATTGAAATATTTTTTCAAAAAAAAAAAAAATCCATTAAAAAAAAAAAAATCCATTTTTTTTTCTTTATATTTTTGATTTATGAAGTATATTTTATTTGAATAATAGGTCCTAGATCAAAGCTCTTAAGGGAGCTTGGAAATGGGGAGCCATTCGGGATAAGAAAACATTAGGGATGAATGTAAAGGGAGGGGGGAGTTACAAAAAAAAAAGTAAAGAAACATGTGGGCTGCATTTTGGGGTGAAATCCCTCTTTCTTTATTATGAAAATTCAAACTTGTTTAATAGGGTTCACAAACTCAAACTCAAAAGAGAAAGAGAGAGAAAGAAAGAGCATTAAGATGAACAATAAATGATAAAGAAAATAAATAATAAGAGATCATTTAAAATTTTCATTTACGTGAATGTGTTTAAAAAGATGATTTTTTTAATTTTTTATTTAATAGTAAAATTTTATTTTCTAGAATCCTTCATATTTATGAAACCTCACCCTTTATCGTGCTATTGTTTTACAGGATAAGGGGGATTTAAAGAATTCTTATCTTATAACAATAGCGTGGTAAAAGGACGAGCTCAAACTTCTGAGTCAAAGAAGAATTTTATATAATTTTTTATTAGTTCCTGTTTTTATCAATTGAAAAAGGCAAACTTAAAATGCTTAACTAAATTCCACATTTTTATTTTCAAAAAAATCTTTCAACTATAAAAATAAGAGCTTCTTTTTCTTTACACTGTATATTCCAGTCCTTTTTCTAATTAGAAAAAAATAAATAGAGTATTTAAAATGTTTTTCCTAACTATTGTAGAAAACAGATGTAGGATTATTACGCTTCTGAAAATGATGCAGATGAAGAGGCAAGAGATTAATAAAAAAGGAATATTTTATTTTTAAATGATTGAAGGAATCAAGATGTGACATCCTGATTCCTTCAACCAAGGGCGGGTACAAGGATGAGGGGGAGGGAGGGGGGTAAAGGGGGTAATTACCCCCCCCCCGAGATTTGGAAAAAAATACTTTTTTTCGAAAAAAAAAAAATTATTTTTAATGTAAAATTTTAAAAATTAATACTTAAAAATTTGATTTGTATTTATATTCTGGCAAAAAAGTACAAAATGCGCCTTTAAATTACCGAAATAAAAAAAAAATAGTGTGCTGTGCGACGAGTCACACCAGATTACCCCCCCCCCCCGAGAAACACCTCTGGATCCGCCCTTCAACTAATTAAAAATAATGTCTACACAGCAAGATCTTTAAATGAGAATATTTTATTTTCAGGATTTATTAGAATTGACGAATACCAGACTGTAGTATACTGGTTTCAGTTGATTTTACAACCATCATCAGGTCTGTAATATATTGAAAAATCTCCATTTACAAAAATTTTTAGAAAAATATACAATTTCATTTACCTTAAATCCTAAGTTTCATAATATACTAAAATTAAAAATTATTATAATTATAAAAAATAACTTTAATTTCTTCAATGTCAATAGGGTGCTTAGAGTCACAAGTATCTCACTTGTAAATATATGGGTTTACCTATAATGAAACATGATCAAAAAGGGGTAGATATTAAATAAAATAAAAAAATTACAAATTTAAATCCAACAACGTTTAGTATATTTATCACGAATGTGTTTATTAAAGCTTTTGTGCTTTGAATTATTATTATTAGGAGAATTTTTGATTATAGACCACATTTTTGTATTTATTATTATTATTTATTAAAAATATATAAATACCGTACAACGTTTCGACTGCTTATTCTGCAACCGTTATCAAGTACTGTGCACTTGCTCCGACTCAAGTGAAGTACTTATATATTTTTAATAAATAATTACTACAAAAACGTGGTCTATAATTACAAATTCTTCTAATAATAACGTTTAGTATAATTGGAATATTAATGTTTTAGTTTATTTGCAAGATTTTATTTTTTATCAGGCTTCATTATTTTGTTGTAAATGTCATGAGGGTCTTAACTCTGTTTTTTAATATATTACAGATCTGATGATGGTTGTAAAATCGACCGAAACCAGTAAGCTGCTGTCTTGTCGTTTCAATAAATCCTGATAATAAAATATTATTTTATTAATCCCTTGCGCCTCCATCTCCACTATTTCCAGAAGCATATTTGTATTCTAATTATAAATTCTTGTGCTGTTTTTCATAAGCTTAATTCGGAATGTCTAGGTTAAGGAAATAATTCAGTAAATGATAATGAAGTTAAAAATTCCAAGGGGGATCCCCATATAGCCCATAAAAAATTCTCTTGCAGCTTGTTGATATTTCCAATGGTTAAATACATTTTTCACTCGAATGAAAATATGAAGTGATTTTTGATGGGCCACTTGTATTCGAATTGTCGATCCAATTCGGTGAATCCCCGTGCTTAACAAGCAGAGGCGCGCAATGGACTCCTCTTGTTTCCAATGGGCCACACTCAAATCTCACACACGCGAATTGACCAGGAATCGCGAACGATAAAGATTTTACTACCATCGTAAAAATAAAACTCGATTACTATAGAGCCATAAGAGTGTTTGTGTATTTTGCGAGGGCAAGAGACAAGACACCCCCTCTCCCACCATCAAAGCTCTTATATTGAAATTTTACTAGTTCATAACATAACAATCGTTTTATATTTTAAACCTAAATATCGCCACTTTAGGAATGCCCATTAATATTATTATTATTATTATTAAGTATTTTAATAAGCAAACAAGTTTAATTAAAATTTTCTTTGCTCATTCTGAATATGAGATGAGGCGAGATCGATTGAATCCTTAAACAGCTTAAAGCCTCCTCATTTTACAAACAAAAATCCACTTATCATAGTTTCATGATAAGCAAATATTAATTTTAAGAAATTTAAGAAGAAAAAAAAAACTTTCCCCTTAGAAGTTTGTCAACCCTAAGAAAACAACTTCACCCCAAAAGGAAACGGAGATGTTTTTCTTAATTAATATATTAACCGTTGAGAAAGTTTTAGAAGAAACTTAAACTGATTATGCATTCTGAGTCTCTTGTTGTTGTTATTATTAAAAAAAAAAAATATTTAACATATTCTTTCAAATTTTATTTTTAATATAAGAAAATAAGAAAGAATATAAAGACTAGTAAATTTCTTTGGGGGCAAATATTTTATGTTTCTTATAATAGAAGAGCGCAGAGGTATAAGTCTCGACTTCTGTGCTAGGGAAAAGGAGTTCAATTTCCAGGAGTTTAAAATTTTTCTTAATTATATTGAATAGACTACTAATTTATAAAAATAGGGCTGGGGTCTAAATGCCTTCAGAAGTCGAATAAATTACTAAAAGAAATTAGTAAAAAGAAAATTTGAACCCTTCAGATTTATTTTTTACATTTTAATTTAGAAATTTTCGTTCCTTAAAAAAAATTTATACTAATTTTTTTATGTAGAATTTCTTGAATTAAATTTTTATGAATTTGGAAAGTTTGAAAATCAAGGGTAACCATTTGATCTGACCAAGATCCTAGCCAGGATAGATGGATATGAGTGTTCAACCCCCTCCCCCTCCCCCAGAAATCTGAAATTAAATTAAATATAGTACAGTAGTCTTGCTATTCCTGACTTCGATACTCCGGCAATCCGGCTAATCCGGCGTGTTGAAAAGTCACTTCTTTGGGGCATTGCAGCAAAAAAGAGGGGTAATTTAAGAAAACAAAGTGTCATTGCAGATTTTTTCAGAAGATCAATATTACATTTTGCATTATATTAGCATTACTCTACTGTAGTTTTAAAAATTTAAATTCAGATAAAAATTATAAAAAATATTTTATATTTAAGATTTTTTCATTATAGAAATTTATGATCTAAATTTCTCTAGATCATTTTTATTAAATTATTAGGAAATATTCCATGTTTGTGGTGTGTTCCAAGTATTTTAACCTATATTTCTGTATATAGATAGACTTGAGCTGGGATTTTGCTTTGATTTTTATCCCTTTAATTTCTTTAATCAGAGCCCAGAGAGAGAGAGGGAGGGGGGGGGGGGGTTGGTCCTGATCGTCTAAGCCCCCGTTTTACCAACTTTCCTGATTCTGACAATTAGAAAACAGATGAAATCTGACTCCCATTAGTAATTTGCAGAATTAAAAATTGCATGCTCACTAAATTTTGCTAATAACACACATTTTTTGAATTTTTTTTAAGTAAAAACCAACTACTGTAGTTAGAAATTATTTTTGCAGCTTTACCTTCTTGTCTTATCTCTACATAACCAGGATTAGTATTTTAAAGCGTAGATGAGGCTGATAATAAAAGCAAGGCAGGTCATAGCATAGGGGAGGAAAAAGAGGAATAGTGGTTAGGAAACATTAGAAATACTCTTAGCTCGGGAAACTCGTAGTCAAAACCATTTCATTTTTTTTACTTTAAAGAGATATGTAAAATTTGAATATTTTTTCAAACTATAAAATATTATTTTATACAAGAACTAAAAATAAAAAATCTGAAGAAGTTATTTGCTTGTTTTCAAACTTAGTTTTTTTTATATATATATAAATAAAAGCCATTTTTCATCTCGAAGATATTTTCAAATAAAAAAACATCATAATTATTAATAAAAAAAAAAAAAGAATGGTAATACAATCCTTTTCCTATATTCTATTTTAATTTTAAGCCTTCTTGCCCGCATGCAAGGGCGCTAGTGAGTGAAGATTTATGACGTCATTTCCTGACTCTCGGATTCTTGGGTAGGTTGCTATAGCAACTAAAAAACCGACCAATGGCAGAGCTCCTTGGGCTCGAAGGGCGGAACTGTCAGACAATAGTTTAAAAGCTTCTCGAACACATTTTTCTTTTCTTTTAGAATTCCACTCCATTCCTCTCTCTCTTTCTCTTTCTCTCTTAAAAAACAGGTCCAACCCACCCCCCACCACCCCTCCCTCACATTTCTTGTTTGTTCAGATAACTAGTTTCAAAAAAAGCAAGTCGTTAATTATGTTTTCTTAATTCATTATTATTATATCATGCTGTTAAATTATTCCATTGGTTTAGTTTTCAAAAGAATTCTCAAAAAATGGGCCTTTTCTACTAATTAACAGCCATCTTAGTCGCCATTCTCTCTGACAACAACAACACAAAAAAAAAAAACCTTTGATTTATATCAAGGATGAACAACTAATTATCGATTTATAGTCTGGTTTGATAAAAACATTTCACTGGTCCCTCCTTTTATAAAAATTTTATTTAAATGAGGCTGATTTAAAATTGATAAGAAATTAAATTAGCGATATAAATAAGTAAATGGTTAGGATCCTTGTAAGCGCGACCTCCCCTTTCCCCCCTCCCTTTGGACAGGTTGTAAAAAGAAAAAAAAATGATTGAAAATAAAAATTTGTAGATAAATTAAATAAAATCCACCATGACAGACCCATAAAGACTTTTTGTCAGCTCTGAAGATGGTTCAAACAAGGAGCCGAAACGTCAGTTGTGCGAATAAAATAAATTAATAAAGAAAAAACTATAACTGCATTCTCATTTGGTGCTACTCTCAACATTAGATAAATTAACTTTATTTTAATTATGTTTTAATAAATTTATAATCTAAAATATTTCTCAATAGGATTCGGACCAAGAGGTTCAATTAAAAGTTAAAAGTTTTTTTAAACAAAACTACTACGCTGCTATTATAGGCATATTATATAAAAAGCGTCTCGAAAAACCGTTAGTAGCCGATTCAGAAGTTGGTTAGTCTAGGCGGCAAGAGATGGCGTTAGTTCTGCCCATAGGGAAACAAGCGCTCTTGGTCCGAATCACTTTGAATATTGTGAAAAAGGTTCCGGAGCTTCATCTAAGCTAAAAAATTTCTGTTAGATCATTTTATTTTTTAAATTTTCATTTGAACTTTGGTTTCCTTTATTACAACTAACTGCAGGGATTTTAAACTTTTTGCTTTGATTTTTTAAAGTGGAACTTTTATTATTTCCCTTTAATTTCTTTAATCTTTATACCCTGAGAGCAGAGTTGGGCAAAATACTTTTAAAAAGTAGGCCTATTTCAAATACAAAATACTTTGAAAATGTATATTTTTGTTACAAAAGACAAAATACTTGAAATAATGTATCTTGATACAAAATACAAAATAGTATTTTGAAAATACTTTTTTCAAATACAAAATACATTTTTTTATATAATTTTTTACGTAATGGTAAGAAAGTATAGAAAAAAAAAATAAAATAAACTTTATTATTAATACTGCACAAATCCCAGAATAAATCTACATAGTAGACTATGTCTACTTAAGACCTATGAACTCTTAGAAGGCTGATGATGGTAAAACGCCTGAATAAAAAATTTATATAAATAAAAGCTCTCTTCACATTTGGCTGAAATCCTCTTCTCTTTAACTAATTAAAAATATAAGGAAGATATCAGGCAAGTGAAATAAAAAACAGAAACTAATATTTTAAAAAGTATTTTGTATTTTCAAAATACTTTTTGAGGTTTAAAATGTATTTTCGATACAAGTTACAAGATATTTTGGGAAAATGTATCTTGATTCAAAATACAAAATATGAAAATACCTACATATTTCAAATACATGTATTTTCTTTGGTTACTGCCCATCTCTGCCTGAAAGCCACGTTTCGAGTGTTTCTGAACCTTTTATAAGCCAATTGAAATTATGTAAATTTATCAACAATTGAAACCTGGTAGTACCAATGGGGATGCCAAAATTAGAGTCCCGATATAATCGCGAAAAACTGTTGTTTCAGGACATACAGTACATACCTGAGTCAAAAAACAAATTCTAGTTTTATCCTCAGAAGCCTCAATTCCTTTGATGTTTTTTTGCCGGTAATTCTACTATAATACTCAAAACCCTCATTGAAGACTATGAGGTTTAAATATGAATTACCGATTGATTTGAAATCCTAACTCGAAACTCTCATTTGAGGTTTTTGAGGGTCAATTATAGATTCTGCAGTTCTGATTTAAACCTCAAAGTTGTAAAATCGTCCGTAAGTAGGATTTTGAGGTACAAACAGGGATTACTTTCTAAGTCGAATCTAATCTCCAAAAAAATTAAACTGACCCTCGAACACCTCTCTAAAGATTTTGAGGTTTAAATAGGAATTTGTTTTGATACGGGTAGCCTATCGGTACTCCATTTCTAGCAGAAAATTTCAAAAAATGGCACATACCCCCTTTGGTACTTCCACTATTCAATTGGCAATCTCATAAAAAAATTTGAATTATTAAAATTAGAGAATACATGTTACAAGTTTATATTTATTTGGCTTTAAGACCCTGGTCCTTTTTTTGTTAGATTTGTATTGATGACTTCCTTAAACTTTTTTTTTTTTTTTCAAAAATTCAATTTTTCTTTGAAAATTTTTTTCCTTCTGCATTTTTAAAGGGATTTTACCCGTCTATAAAGACGATATCTTGTTATCCACCACCCGTTGGTCCACAAGCCCCTACGTTTTGGGCTCAATCTATCTTAGAAGAGAAATCTAGTTTAAATAATCAATTTAAAAACTTGTTAATTAAATAAACGAAAGACTAGATTTATTAATATTAATATTATTCTTGCGTGATTTCATTGAAAGCTCCAAGGGGATGATTCAGCCCCTTTGAGAGAATTGACATTTTAAATTGAAATGATAATTTTGTGTCTCATTCAGTGCCAAGAAAAGGGAGCATAAGACCTTTCCCCCTTCATTGCCTAGCTCGATGTTCCCTCAAATTACTTGAACTTAAGCCTTGAAAGAAGTGGAAAATATTTTTATGTCCATTTACTATCAGTATCGCCAGCTTTTACAGACATTTTTTCTTGGAATTATGAGCTCATTAGGGTAATCACATAAAAATTCAAAGTCTCTACCAAATTTTTTATATAAAAATAAAACACTTATGTTTAAGGTTATTATATAATATGATTAGGATTCTTATTATCTATTTTTCATTTCTTAACTTTTTTCAAGATTAATGAGTCGATTTGAAAAAGTATATAGACAAACTACTCTTCTTTATCGTAACGATGAACTCTTAAATTTACCAAAAATAATTTTCTTTTAGAAAAACAATCAACAATGAGTTAAAAAGAAAAAGTAAAAATTCTGTTACATAAATAACACCAAGAAAAAAAAATTTTCCCACAGATAAGCACAAAAGAAAATCTGTAAAAAAATGGTACAATTTCCAACTTTTTGTTTGAATTTTTTTTTTTTTTTTTTTTTTTTTTTGTGTAGTTTTCAAAAAAATATATAATTAATATTTTTGAATAATTTTTCTGTGTTATTTCCAAATTTCAAAATTTTAGTCATTTTCTGAAAATCATGCATACTTGGATTTTCCTGAAAATTTTTGGAAACAAACAACTATTCATTCTACACCTTTTCAAGCGGTTCCGTTCGTGGGATCTCTATGCCTACTATTTTTTAAAAATGATTAATAGGAAAAATAATTTTTCAAATTTTTAAAAATCGAAAAAAAATAGTAGGCATGGAGATCTCACGAAAAGTTGTGGAATGAATAGTTGTTTGTTATCAAAAATTTTCAGGAAAATCGAAGTATGCATGATTTTCAGAAAATGACAAAAATTTTGAAATTTGTAAATAACATAGAAAAATTATTCAAAAAAATTAATTGTATTTTTTCTTGAAAACTACACAAAATAAAAAATTTCAAAAAAAAAAAAAATTGGAAATCGGACCATTTTTGTAGGAGTCATGAGCAAAAGACCAAAAAAAGAGGAGTATTTTCAAAATTTGAACGGATGATCAAAAAAATCTCAAAATTTACCAGGAGGGATCTTTTAAGGGGTACTACAAAACAGGGCCGGAACTAGGAGATTCTATAGGGGGGGCAAAATTTAATTTGCCGCCCCCTCATGAAAATTTCCCCTGATCCCAGAAAATTGTTTTTTCGCGGAACCAAATTTTCCCGTCAATTTTTTTCCGTGTTCCGTTTAATTGCCGCCCCCCTGATATATGCCGCCCGGGGCACGTGCACCCACTGCCTCCCCCCCCTAGATACAGCCCTGCTCAAAAAATGGTGGAAATCAAAAATTAAAATTTAACCAAAAAAACATCACACGAACAGTAAAATTCTTTATTTTAAAATAATTAATATAAAACTGTTGCCCTTCTAATTAATTTAAATTATATATAGAGGTAAGATAAAGTAAAACATCACTTTATTCAGGTCACAAAACAAAAATTTTCTCCTATCCCTTGAATTAGAAAACAATTTAGAAAACCACTGACCTAGAAACATTTTATAAATCCGTCTTATTATTATTAAAAAATTTCTTTATCTATTATTCCTTGAATGATTCAGTCAGTCCCTTTGAGGGTACTTGACATCCAGAATTATACTCTCTAAGGTCCAAAGGACTCGGAAGGGCCGTGCCCTCAAGTGACTCGTTTATTGCCCTGGAATCGACCTCAAATCGCGTCGTTAGAATTAGGTCGGATCCCCTTCCCCATTTTTTTTGAGAATTTCACACGCTCGCGTGTATTTTGCACACTCTTATAAAAATACACCAAAGACAATTAAGTTGCTCTCTCTCTCTCTCTTTTTTCTTAATTATCTTTTGCCCCTTTTGCTTTCTCCTCGGCTTTTCTTTACGATATCTCCTTATCTTATTTATTTGGTTCCCCCGACGCCAGTGCTAGCAACTAACCGCCATTACTAGAGAGTTATGTTGCCAACCTTGGCTCGAAAACACAGGAGCGAGAAAGAAAAAACTATCTTGAACCAGTATATTTTATATCTCCCCTTTTGCTTGTGCTCCCAAAAAAGAGAGAGAAGAGAGAAGCTATATACTTATATCATTTTCTATTATATAAACTCCGTCGGAGTATATGAAAGAAAATAACTTACCGAGTTTGGGAATTAAAAATCTTTATAATTGGTCCATTAGACGGGTTTCAATTAGGAAGTGAGTCCTCGGGGAGCCTGGAGACAAACAAAAAGAATTTAGTTAGTATAAGAAAAAAAAAAAAAAAGAGATTTTATTTATGCATTCAGAAGTCGTCAGAGACCGGCACGGAATTATAACGCCTTTGAAAATACCCGTTTTACAAGCTACAAAATCGAAATTCATCCCGCGGACGTGAATCTCCATAAATTGTCATTTTTTACGTCTCGTCAATGGAATCAAGATCATAAAATTAGAAATTTGTGTTGATTCTCGGTTTAATTAACTTTAAAATATATAACAACTCCAATTTTCTTTATTCACTCTTTTTAATTAAATTTAATATCTTGTCTTGATGTGTTTTAAGTATTTTTATTATAATTAATAATTTCATAAAAAACATTAAGATTGAAGATAAAAAGAGGAAATAATATCATTAAAATGAAATGAATTTTTATTTTTATGAATATTATTTGTTAGTTAATTTTATTTATTTTATAGTTTTTACTTTTAAGGAAGTGGAAGAAGTAAGGTATTTATTAGTGGTTTTTTCTTTATTAACACATCAAAGTTTTGAATATATACTTCGAAGATTAATATAGTGACATACAGGGCCGCCGAGAGCCCTCCATGGCCCCGGAGCGAGGGTTATACAATCGCCTCAAACCTAAAAAAAAAGTTTAAATTCAAACTAAGATTCTTTATTGGATTAGCGCAATTATAAATAGTATTTCAAGAAGAGGAAGATTTATTGCGGTTTTTGACCAAGGTGTTGTGATTGAAGAAAACAATAAAAAATAGTAATTTATTGTTGTGTGCTTTATTCTAGGTCTGGCGACTGGCTAGCATCAGTTTCGGTAGACCAACTACCATCATCAGGCCTACAAAATACATTTTATTTTCAATTTACTTATATTATTACATAAGTTTGTCAGTACAATAATTGTATTTTATGTCAATTTGATCAATAAAACATTACATTTCTCTAGATTTTTATACTTTTGTTAAAAAATCTAGAGAAATGTAATGTTTTATTGATCAAATTGACATAAAAATACAATTAATTGGACCCTGTTATGCAATAATGTGTCAAAGACCAAAAAATTAAAAATTGAGTTAAGCACGGAATATTATTTCAAATGCTTTAATTAATAGTATTTTTTATGAAATATGTGCTAAAAAAATTTATATTTAATGTTACTTGCACAATTGAATCGTTTATTTCAGAAACCACCTAAGCGACAAAATTTTAAATCATGTGTTTTTGGTGCTACTGTACAATTTAAAGGTAAATACATCTTTTAGATTATGCCAATAGCATGTTTTTGATTTGGTAAAAAAATATTTGAAGGAGACTAGACCTATAATTAAGCTGCAAAACAGTTTTCTTTAGTTTTCCGAAAGTTGAAAAAAGCGCACTTAGGTGCTTTCTGAAATAAACGATTCAATTGACAACAAAAATTATATATAATCCAATGTAAACAAAAAACTTTATTGTTGATTTTCTCAAAACTCGATGTTTGGTCTTTGACACACCATTGCATAACAGGGTCCAATTACAAATCAATTAAATAGAAAAAATTATATTTTTATATTTTTGTTAAAAAATCTAGAGAAATGTAATATGTTTTATTGATCAAATTGACATAAAAATACAATTATTGTACTGACAAACTTATTTAATAATATAAGTAAATTGAAAATAAAATGTATTTTGCAGGCCTGATGATGGTAGTTGGGCTACCGAAACTGATGCTAGCCAGTCGCCAGACCTAGAATAAAGCTGACAACAATAAATTACTATTTTTTTTTTTTTTATAACCACAACACCTTGGTCAAAAACAGCAATAAATCTTCCCCTCTTGAAATAAGATTCTTTATACAAAATTTTGTACTTTTTTGTCCAAAGGACTTTAGCTGGAAAAGGCATATAAGAAAAATCCTATTATATTATTATTAATTGAAGATAGTTTATTAAAGCTGTAGTAGGGCCAGGGCTCTCCTCTGAGAGAAAAATTTTATTTTTTCATTAGAAATTTTCAGCTCAAGGAGATTTATCCCCTCCCCCCTTCTCTGCACTCTCATTCAACTTTGATGACATGCTAGTGTTTCAATAAATATTAATTAGTAATGAAGAAAGAAAAGAGCAATTGCAGCAATGTTTATTTCGTTTATTAGTCACTTCAAGCCGACGTTTCGGTCAGATATACTACCATCCTCAGGATCGAAGCGTGTCAAAATTCCACAAAATAACACTCTTCAGCTCTGAGGATGGTTTTATATCTAACCGAAACGTCGGTTTGAAGTGAGTAATAAACGAAATAAACAGTCTTTTCTTTCTTCCTTACTACAAGATCTACTCAGCTATCCACCTCACTCTAATTAATTAATTTAGGCATTCATAACAATAAAATTTAAATTTTAAATAGGCCCTTTTTTATTTATATTAAATTCTTTTAAAATAAAAAATCACATTTTAACAGAAGGCCCTATTTTATTTACTAAATAATTAGCAAATTCAATAAAAATAATAGTCTACTTTCTCTAAATTGTTTTTTTTTCTAAAAAATATATATATATATATATATATATATATATATTACTTTCTACTTACTTCCTATATGTGAAATAAATAAAATTCATTTGAATTGAAATTGCATTTTTTAATTGAAAAATTTAATACTCAAAAATAAGCGTCTATTTAAAAAGAGAGGCATTTAATTTTTCTTGTAAATTTATTCCAGCCGAAATTGATTTTCTACATTTTCCACATTTTTTTTTTTTTTTTTAAAGTTTAATTTTATGAATGGCCGATAAGATTTTCGAGAATGGCCTCTACATGGAAGAAACGGCCGGGGAAATGGATCCTAAACTCTTCTTTAAGTTAAACATATAAATGTCTGGGCAAAAAAAACTTTATATTAAAGGAGATTTTCGTTTGTAAGGGTGAGTGGTGTGGGCGTGTGGGGGTGTATAAGGGAATGGGGATGGAGGCCCTCCATTTGGAATCCCGGCATGTGCTGGAGCCCCGGCTCCAATGGCGAGATAAATATTAATAAACAAACCTTTCTCTGCGTTATGAAAACTCTGATTCACAAGTGTAATTTTGGAACGCATAAATCACCATTATAACCGGAATAAAAGCAATATTCTTAAATAGATAAATAGTAGCTTATTCAAAGAGATGTTTATAATTTATTTTTATATTATAATTTACATAACATTAAAAAAAAGATCTTTAATAAAATTGAAAAAAAAAAAAAAAAATCTGAGATGATTTTCAAACCATTAGTAGGCCTAATAAATTTAAATACTAATTTGGTTTTCTTGTTATAGTAAAAAAATGATGATTTTTGCCACTGATGGTTTGTTAAGCCTATAGAGGGCTGAGAAAAGACTATAAGATAATAATTTGTACAAAACATAGGATTCAAGCCTTTTTGGATGAAATATAAAAATAGTGTTTATTAATTTAGGATTTTAATGAGATATCAGATTTGGAGTTGATCTCTCCAACTGCAGACTTCAATTAAGCTTTATTATCTAAAAAAAAAATACAAAAATTATTTCTGCTAAGATTTTTATTCTATTAACAAATTTTTAGTTTCCTATTAATTAATCTCATGGCTAAACTAAAGAGACAAATAATAAAAAAAAAAAATTATCGATAAACATTCGGGTATATGAAAAGTTCTTACACTAAAAAATGAACTTTCATAAACCAATTTATTAAAAATTTCACAAACTGTTACTGTTACTTTATGAGAAATTTCATACACTAGTTAAAAAAAAATTGTTACTCGATAGGTATGATAAATAAAAAAAAAAAAAATCATGAGAAAATAGCAGATTTAATACCCGTGAATAAATTAAAATTAATCTATAAATAAAGAATACTCGTAAAGTGCAAATTACATTATCAGATCTTGAGGGCTCGCTGGTGTAGTGAGCTAGGGTGTCAGCTTCTACAAAGAAGATCCTGTTCAAATCCTTGGTATGCGGGATTTTTCATTAAATAAAAATATTTATTTAATGTAAACAAATCCCAAGCAAGCCCTGGATTGGAATATAGGATCTTACCACAATAGCCCCTCAGGCAACTCTACGAGGAGAGGGAGTTGCTGTGACATCCCGTCCTGTGGAAGGGACGTAAAGAAGGTTCCCTCTCAGTGATGCATTCTTCGAAAGGAGTAGGCTACACGCCGGTGCTGAGGGAGTCCCTCCTCAAACTAGGACATCCTCCATAGCATAGAAGAGGTTGGATAAAAGGAGCCGGTTGGAACCAGAAATAAGGATTAGTTCACTAGCTAGAGACGAGAGCAGGAGGAGGAGTTAGAGATAGGAAATGATGTAACTTCACGGGGGTGCCGGTAGATGGCTACGGCCAGAGGCCGGTTGGGTTTGAGGTGTGTGTCTCGTACACGAAAGCACCTCGGGCAAATAAACGGGGGATCCCGATAGGAATTTCAAATAAAAAAAAAATTATCAGATCTTTTAAAATTATTGGTAGCTTGAAGTTGTAGGGATGAATTATGAAACTAATCTCTCAGTTGCATTAAATTAAAAAATGTTTTTATATTTAATCCTAAAAAGACCTGGATTTCCTCTCCCAAGAGGATTGTTTATGTAAATTATAAACAATTCAACTTGTGGGTCATTCTATATCAAAAAATCTGGTGTGACTGTCGCACAGCACAACTTTCTCTTACCTTCGGTAATCGAAAGTTGTGTTCTGTGCTTGTACACCAGATTTTCGTGTCGACATATATTTAGTTTCCGCCGATATATTAAAATTCAAGATGTAAAATTTATAAGTATGGAAAAATATTTATATTTTGTTACCATGGCAACCATTTCTCCTATCTTTCCTATGAAGCACAAGAGTAAAGTGTGCTTCAAACAATTTTGAGGGCAAAACGAGAATATACATTTGAAAGAGCATCTAAAAAATAATTGATTTTTGAATTTTAATCAAAATCGTTAGAGCGAATTTTGAGAAAATTGAAAAAAACTGAAAAAGTACATCAGTAAAGTACTAGTACTCTTTGGCCGATTTTGATTAAAAGCTTATTTTTCCGGTCCCGGGGGCTGCCTAACTTAAATATAAAATTTCAACTTCCTAGCTCAATTCCTTCATGCTTAAAATTGAACACACACAGACACACAGACACACAGACAGACAGACCATGTCGCGAAAATCACTTTTTTGGATTCAGGGGACCTCAAAACGTAAAGATCCATCAAAATCTCGACATCGAATTTTTTGACATGAAACCAATACTTTCTCTCTATATATATATTACATATATACATAGGTAAGAGAAAGTAATAATCCAGACATGTAACCCAGCATCTCAGATTTGGACGAAATTTTTTTTATTTGTTACTTTTACCATCCTTAGTAAGAATCCAAAATTATATTGCCATCTTTCTAATATTTTTTGAGAAAAAAAATCTTAAAGTTGGAAAAAATGAGCTTAGGAAGTATTTCCAAGACTCCCTAGGTGAAGTGATATTTTTTAGAAAATATTTATTAATCAAAACTTCCTTTGTTTTCAAAATATCAAGCTGAAATTTGCAGTGAAATATTCAGGATTCAGATTTAGAAAAAATAATAATTTAATAATTTTTTAAATTAAGGTGCGCGTCTCGGGTGCTAATTTTGGGAGATTCCAGCGGCCACAATTTTGAAGCTATCGACCTTAAATTTTTTTTTAAATTACAGCTATTTAAAATATCTACAACGTATAGGCCTTTTTTTGATTTTCGAAAAAATAAATTTTTTTTTAGATTAATCGCATTAAATAAAAGATATTTTTAAAAATTCGCTCTATATCTCATAGATAATTAAATTAGTAATCATTGTGTTAAAAAATAATTAATTTTCTACCCTTAATTAATTAGCTGGAATCTTTCAAATGAAATAGAATAAATCCCTTGTTTCCCTATAGGAAAAACTAACGCCATCTCTTGCCGCCTCGAGTAACTCGGTACTGAATCGTGTTCTAACGGTTTTTTTGAGACGCGCACCTTAACCCTCCCAAAAGAACAAATATTAATACTATTTAATATTTGAAATTAAATTTGTTATTTAATCAAATAAAAATAAGTAGACAAATTTAGTAATGTTTTTTTTTCAATAGACAAAACATGAAAAATGAAAATCTATTGCTGAAAGTAACAAATATTCGTTGTTAAATAAAATAAAATTTAGATTTTCAGGCAATGAATAAATATAAATTTTATATATTAATGGTTTTTTCACATTATAAAAATTGAATTTAGTATCCCTATTTTTTCTTTTTTACTTTCTCGTATAGAGAAAGTTATGTAATCGTAAAAAAAATTCGACTTCGAGATTTTGATGTTTCTCCACGTTTTAGACCTCCCTGAGTCCAAAAAAACCATTTTTGGCATTATGTCGTGTGTGTGTGTGTGTGTGTGTGTGTGAACACGATTGCTTAAAAACCAAAGCAGCTAGATCGATGAAATTTGGTATATGCTCCTTACACTAAAATTGTAGATTTCTATCAACTTTTGGAGTAAATACGTCACTTGGAAGTAGTACTTTACTTAAAAGTTTTTCGAAAATTTTGAAATTTTCAATTTTTTTGTTATATTATGATAAAATACTCTATTTTAAAAAGTTTTTATTCTTTGACATTTTTGAAAACTGAATAGTTTTTGAAATAATCACAGAAGAAATAGAAAATATTCGTTAATTTTGATAAAAAATCAAAACAAAATCATACAGGTGTCATTAAAAAAAGGGTAAATATAAACAAATGAATTTGTGAAACAAATGAATTTGTTTATATTTACCCTTTTTATGACACCTGTATGATTTTGTTTTGATTTTTTATCAAAATTAACGAGATATTTTCTATTTCTTCTGTGATTATTTCAAAAAGCTATTCAGTTTTCGTAAAAATGTCAAAAGAATGATAAAAACTTTTAAAATAGAGTATTTTATCATAATATAACAAAAAAATTGAAAATTTCAAAATTTTCGAAAAACTTTTTTAAGTAAATGATACTACTTCCAAGTGACGTATTTACTCAAAAGTTGATAAGAAATTTATCAATTTTGTGTAAGAAGCATATACCAAATTTCATCGATCTAGCTGCTTTGGTTTTTAAGCAATCGTGTTCACACACACCCAGACGTAATTCCAAAAGAATATACGAGAAAGTCTCCCAGGGAAGTCAATCCCCATATTTTTTTTTAAAAAAAAAAAAAATAATTATCCCGAGGACATAATTAAGAAATGCACTGTGTGTGTTTTCCCCCCTCCATGCAACCGACAACCAGCTAACTGGCATATATTAAATATCTCCTCTTGTAAATGGACAGAGCTGGTAGGGCCATTTCGGAATTGCTCCCAACGGCATGATTCGCCCAGGATATGGACCCAGCAACGAGATGCGCGATGAGTGCGAGTGAGAGGGAGCGAATACGACCGATACGAGTGCGAGTGAGATAGAGAGACACGCCCCAGAATAATTCTTCTATTGATAACGCCAATGCTCGCGGTGAAATTCTATAATTCCTTGTTTTTTTTTTCTCTCTCTCTCTCTCTTTTTCTCCCTTTTTTTTTATTCTAGGGCGAGAAGCTTTCAAAACAAAACATAACGAGACCCAAAGGGCAGTTTCGCTTATTCTAACCAATCGACAAACTAATACTTTAATATTCAGAACCTTCTCTTTTTTTCTCTCTCTCTCACGCTAGTAAATATAGGCCTATATTCATATATCGGTTCTTTTTAAAATAAAAATTGTATTTACAATTAGTAAAAATATTGATAAAAGGGACAGTAATTGCCCTCCCGTTCAGAATGATAAAATTTATTTCAAGTAATTCACTAAGATATATCTAATTATTTATTTAATAATAACTAACCTCTCCAAAACAGATATTATTTCTTTTGCCTGTTTATTTTATTTTTCGTTATCTACTCTCTACTCGGTTATTTTCCGATGTAGGTTTGTTTTGATGTTTTGCTACTCGTTTATATTTTGGTAGTTCTCGCCCTTAGAGGAGTCATCCATCATTGTAAATCATCACACAATCATCCAAAATTGTAAAATGTATTAGCCTATGGCACCTGGCTAAGGCAAAAAAAAAAAAAATATTATAAACATCATCAAAAGAAGAGAGTACTGAATGGCAAAAATTTTGGAGTGTAACA
This sequence comes from Euborellia annulipes, assembly GCA_023213315.1. NCBI lineage: Eukaryota > Metazoa > Arthropoda > Insecta > Dermaptera > Anisolabididae > Euborellia > Euborellia annulipes. The sequence goes on from JAKCPI010002671.1 coordinate 374,013, forward strand.
AGAGGATTGCACGAAATTTGGTATCCAAATGGCTTAAATAAAATCATCGGACTGCCAGGGGGCCGAACCCGCGACTTTTGGTATACGAGGTTAGCACGCTAACCCCTACACCAAGCCCGAGGGCTTTTAGAAGTCTGATAGTTCAAATTATCAGACTTAGGTTAGGTCACTTTATTACTCCGCAGGATAGGCTATCGAGAAAGTCCTCATTGGGAATGTGACTCAGTCTCGATTGGTGATATCAATGACCTCTAACTATCCTGTAAAAACAATAATAAGACAGCTGATAATTTCCTGAGAAATATTTTTTTTTTTTTATCCCCCGAAAATGTCTATAATTTCAAGGAAAATGTTAGACCTTCAAGATTTTTTACTTTCTCTTACCTCTATATGTTAATATATAGAGAGAGAAAGTATTGGATTCATGTCAAAAATTCGATGTCGTGATTTACAAGTTTTGAGGTCCTTCACTATGCAGACCTGCTGTGGGCGTGTGGATGCCTGGATCATTTTTACTCGGGAAGTTTCAAATTTCCCTCTCTAACCTAAATTTTAAATTTCCCTCTCCCGCTCCTCTTCCTGTAACTCTAGCCAATCAGCGAGAAAACAGGTACATACACACAGGGACTGGAAGACAGCCGCTAGAGCTTTATATTATAGTAATGATGATGATGATGATGATAATTTGAGCGCCCTGTATTTAGGCAACCACACTGTCAGCTTGAGAGGACTGCTAAATGAAGATGGTGGGGGTCTGAACTTGTCATTCAAACTCACACTCACACACACACATGCACACAGTATTTTCGGCAACTTAGGCCATTTAAGACTTTTAACGATACTCGTTATTTGTAAATATATCTATTGTGGATCCAGGCATTCTTATTTAAGTCATTTGGTATCCAAATGGCTTAAATAAAATTCTCGGATTGTCTGGGGATCCGAACCCGCGACCCTCGGTATAGAAGGCAGGCGCGCTAACAACTAAACCAAGCCCGAGGGCAAGATAAATATTTATAAACGTGGGAGAATATTTATATTTTGTTGCTGTGGCAATCATTTCTCCTATCTTTCCTAAGAACTACAAGAGTAAAATGTGCTTCAAACAATTTTGAGGACAAAATGAGAATACACATTTTAAAGACCATCTAAAAAATAATTAATTTTTGAATTTTAATCGCGTATATATTAACATAAACATATAGGTGAAAGAAACTAAAAAACAAATTGTTGTTATGCTCTTGTTCGTCTCCAGCTGAACCAAAACATAATAAGCTTTCACATATTTTAAAAAATATTATATATTTCATATATTCTTATTTTGCAACCCAAGAATGAAAGAAAAATACTGGATAAGATAACAATTAAATGAATATTATGACATTTTTTTTTTATTTTATTAATAGGTCTTTGGAATAATAATTTGCAAATTCCCTATAAAGTCATGGTCCCCATTCAAGAAATCACAAGCTAATTCTTCTTTCATCAAGTTATAACCATTTCTCATCAAGTAGCCTATTTATTTGTTACTGTAATCGACTAGAGATGAATGTTTTGTGTTTATCTGTTATCTCAAATGAGTCATTCAGAGTTAAATCACTCTATAAAACACATTGAGAAGAAAATATACATTTATTTATGAGATGGTCCCAACAGGCAGCATCCTACGTTCATCTTATTTTAAAAATATCTTCTCTCTTTCACTCTCGTATATTTCATAATAATTTATGTTTAATGCTAATTAATTCAAGATTTCAAAATTATATAGTTCTAAATCTTAAATAAAAATTTTGTTCTAGAGTTTAGATGTTTTATATAAAAAGAAAAAATAAGCTTATGTAGTTTTCAGAGTTAAAAGATATTTTTTAACTACATATTTTAAATCTATAATTCCGCCTGTTATGAATTTTAAGATTTTTATTTCAGATCATAGTTATCTAAACTCCACTTTTTCTTTCGGGTCTATGGTTTTTTTTTTTAATACACAAATTATAATTAAATGTGATGATAAAGGGATGTAATCTTAATTTACATTGTTTTTCCAAATTTTTATTAAAGAAAATGAATCAAGAGATAAATAACAAACGAAGTGAATTGGTCGTTGCCCTAGAGAATAATCGCAGACACCGTTTTGAGGCGAAAATGACCGTCAATTGTGCAGGCGAATTAATTGCTGCGCCTGGGCCCTCGGACATGGCACTAATGGACTACACGGGACACACGGGACATTCGGGACACACGAGCTCATTAGTAGAACAACACCGGGACAACCCCCCTGAGGGTCATTCGCTCGTTTTCCCTGCCCTGCTTTTTTAACACCTTGCACTGGAATCGCTATTTTGTCTTCGTTAGAAAAATCCCACACAAGAAATTTCTCTTATTACTGTTAAAAAACAAATTTTTTTTTTTTTTTTTCGAAAATATTGATATAATTTCTCTGGTTAATTGTAATATAAATTTCGAATTTGTGAATCCTCCATGACTCAAAAAAGTACAAAATATAAACCTATATATATATAGGTATATAGTCAATGCAAATAAAAATATTTTCAAAATTCAGTATGAAGTGGGAATGACTTCAGTTGATTTATGTACCCTTCGGTATCTATTATAATTTAATATATGCATGTAACCACTCTAGAAGCCGAAAAAAAAAAATAAAAGAAAAAATAATTAACTTCATTTTTATGATAACTCACATTTTGCCAGTAAAGTATTAATTATTTTATCTTCAACAATTAAAAGCTTTATCAACTTTCTCAATTAATAATTTCTTTACAACCCTAAAGCCCCGCACACGATCAATAATATTGTCAATATAGAAAACTATTGTCAATACTATTGATCGTGTGCGGGAGGTATTGAAGATGGTATTGATATTGAAGAAGCATATTGATGAAAATTTAAATTTTTTGATTTTCAAACATCAATATTCGAAAGTGGTGGGGATATTGACAATAATATTGATCATGTGCGGTTGTTTTTCAATAATTTGTTCAATACGCAGTTCAAATAGAAATTTTGTCGAGGGAGAATTATGTCCCTTCTCATATTTTTATTTTTTTGAATTGCCTTCTCTCTTGAGTTTGTTGACCCTACCTTTTCTAGTGGAAAGTTAGTGTTGAGTGATTTTTATTTTTGTTTATTACATAGGCGCAATGGTACATTGCCCCTCCCTCTGGCATCCTCAAAGCAGAGGGGGCAGAGGGGGTCTTTTCTTTTATTTAATTTATTTTTAAAAATGATACATTTTTACTTTTTAAAAATAAAATCTTTTAAATTAAAAAAATTAAAAGATTTTTACTCATAATAAAATAAAGAAGTGTGACACTTTAAACTGTCCGGGCACGACTAAAAAGGCAAATGAAATAAAACTATTGTCAATAATATTGATTAGTGTGCGGTCTGTCATTATTGAATTGCATATTGACAATAGTATTGTCAATAATATTTTTGACAATATTATTGATCGTGTGCGGAGGGCTTAACGTTTTTTCCCCGTTAGAAAACAACCGAATATATTTTAAAAGTGTATCGGTTGCCTAATTCTTGATTGTAAGGCGGTTTATAGAAAAAAGCAAAAAGAAATGCATCTAAAGAAGTCTTCCTAAAAGTTTTTAAATTTTATTATCAATTTCACGGTCACAGTCATTTCATAGCCTCCCTCTAGCCACATTAATTTTCTTAGTATGTACTACGGTATAAAATCTTCGTTACAATTTCAAAAGAGGATCTAATCAAAGAAAATGTTTAGAACGAGAGTAAATTATGTTAAATTAACTCATCGCATGGCTATCTGTGATTCTTAATTAACAAATATAATCAGCCGAAGTGATTGCAGCTCTCCCCTTCGAGGGCGACTAGCCAAAATAGCCAATATCTCTACAGGTGTCCTATAACATTAAACTATCATCACCATTATTATTATATATGCCAATAAAATATATATAAATATTTACATAAGCAGTATAGTAAAATTTATTTTATTTTATTTTTATAAGAGTCGTAAAAAGAAAGTTAAAATATTTATTAAATAATAAAGGAAAGCAATGAAATAACAAAAACTAAATGGTGTACGAGTTCATATATTCACTGAAAAAACATTTGAACGAATGTAGTAGAAATTTTATATAACAGCCACTTCAAATTATAATTAGGTTCTCTTTTTAGTCACCTGAATGGGAAGTAATGAGGAACTGACGCTGAACGCACACCAATTAAGCAAAAACGTCTTCGGACAAAACGTTTTTGACTTATCGTGCCTAAAACTGTTTTTTTTTTCAATGCTTTTCTATGAGTCAACGCACACCGAGGAGGCAAAACACAATTGAGCATGAACAAAATGTTTTGAAATGTTTTGTCATTGACCAAAAAATGCCAACTCACAACGATTAGGCAAACATGCTCAATCGGTGTTTGTTAGCATTGGGGAAAAATGTTTTGTCAATGAGCGTTTTTGCTCAATGGTCGAACATTTTGTCCAATGCCAACGCACATTGATTAAGCAAAAACGTTCAATGACAAAACATTTTGCCACTGGACAAAATGTTTTGCCATTGAGCGTTTTGCTCAATCGGTGTGTGTTGGCATTGAGCAAAATGTTTTGTCAATGAGCGTTTTTGCTCAATGAACATTTTGTCCAATGACAACGCACGATTGATGACAAAACATTTTTGCTCAATGCCAACGCACACCGATTGAACAAAATGCTCAATGACAAAACATTTTGTTCAATGATGTCGAATCGTGCTCAATTGTGTTTTGCCTCCTAGGTGTGCGTTGACTCAAAGAAAAAGCATTGAAAAAACAGTTTTAGTCACGAATCGTAAAAATTGTTTTGTCAATGAGCGTTTTTGCTCAATCGGTGTGAGTTCAGCCTAATAGGCTTACAATTGTTAGTCTAAAAATAAATAAAAATCAAAGCTTGATGGACCTAAAAAATTTATCAAAATTGATAAGTCCTAAAATAATTTAATAAACAATTATAATTTCTCAAGTAAATAGTTTAGTATAAAAATGAAATTCATAAATTAACAATGAAGAACTAAAAAACGAGGTCACCTATGAAAGGTAATGGAGACACAAACAAAAAATTTCATTAATTTATTTAGTTGTTTTTGTTCCTTCTATATTCTTCATCTGATTTTATCGATGTAAAAGTTTCAAAGAAATCTTAAATTGTCTTTACCTATCTCAATATAAGGGAAGTTTTCGCTATGGCAGGAGTTGCTGCCTTTCTTTCCAAAAATCAACTCTCAGCAGTTATTTGGAATTTAAATACAGTAAAGGTTATTTTATTTAAAAATTTCAATAATAAAATATGTTTGTTTCAATTTGGAGATTTGAATTTTTTCAAAAATTCTTAATTTTTCTCTCCTTTGTTTTATAAAAATTTCTATAAGTAACTTGAAAGGATCAAATAAATATAATTTTCTAAAATATATTTATATTTCTCAGGACTAAGGATTTCAAATAGAGTTGGATAATTTTTTGCCACGAGATGGTGTGACTGGTCGCACAGCACACAATTTTTTCTTAATTTCGGTAATTTAAAGGCGCATTCTGTACTTGTTTGTCAGAATATAAATACAAATCAAATTTGTATTAATTTTTAAATTTTTACATTAAAAATAAATTTTTTTTCGAAAAAAAGTTTGTTTGTTTTTCAAATCTCCAGGGGGGGGGGTAATTACCCCCTTTATCCCCCTCCCCTTGTATCCGCCCTTGATTCTATTCCATTACATATACGGTAAATTCAACTCACTGTTTGTAGGGATTTAAATATTTATTAATATAAGAACAAAGCAACTTCACAGATTTCTACCTATATGTAATGGTTAACGTCTTTTAGATAATATATTTTGTACCTTCAGTTTTTAGCCAGAATAAAACTAAAAAAAAGTATGTTCAATATTAATTAATTAAAGGATTTTTTTATCATTTTATTGGTACTTTAACTTATCTCTGATGATAAAATATTAACAGTTAACAGGCCCTTAAAAGGATGAGAAGTACTAACTTTTTTTATGATAATTAATTACAGCTTTTTTAAGTGGCGATGAGTGAGTATATATGTGTTTGGAAGTGGGGGAGGGGATAGGATTCCTTCTTCGACATAAGCCATCGCAGTTGCATGCTGCATGCGCAGAAAAGAGCAAAAAGAAAAAAAAAACGGAAAGAGAAGGAGTAGGGGGAGGGCGATGCTCGATATTTTTATCGCGCCATTTTGCCCGTTGGTGGGTGGATGAAAAAAGGGTAGCAAAAAGGGCCGAAGGGCCCCCGTGGGGGGGACCCCGACGAAGACGGAAGCCCATAGAAATAAACGAGTCTCGGGCCGGCATGCATGATGGCCGAGAGGAAAAAAGGAAAGGGGGGGGGAGGGGGGTGGGTCCTGCACCCCCCTCGGGTCAATGAGGTGTGACACGGCCAGGGCAGCCAATCTCTCTATCGACCATGGCGCCGGGTCAGGCTGGCTACCCCTGCCTACCCTCCCAGGTGATCCAATTGATTGGAAACCCTATCGAAATCATTTAGACCCCGGCGACCAAAACAAAACTAAATTACAATCAAACCAACCCCTGTCCTATCGTATATTTCTCGTCATGCATTAAGAAAATTAATCCCGATATAGAGACATGCATATCAATTAATTCAATTTTTTTTTTATTATTAAATGAAAACATCAAAATCAAAGATATATCTCTATTTTATTTATTTATTTATTTATCAAGACATAAATGACCATTTGAAAATGGAAAATGTATATATTCGACTTTTCATTTCGATGGAATAATCAAAATAAATAAACTAAGGCAATATTTTGTAAAAGTTACAAGTATAGTGTAATACAATGAATCGAGAAGGGGGGTAGTAAAATAATTTTAAAATGCTTACTAATATAAACATGGTTAAAAAAATGTATTCTTTAGGATGATCTTGATAAAATAATTAAATAAATAAATAAATAAAAATAATAATGAAATTTAAAATTTTTTTTACTTTCTCTTACCTCTATATAGGCTATATGTTAATATATATAGAGAGAAAGTATTGGATTCATGTCAAAAATTCGATGTCGAGATTTTGATGGATCTTCACGTTTTGAGGTCCCCTGAATCCAAAAAAGTGGTTTTCCCGACATGGTTTGTCTTGATAAATAACAGTGTGTGTATGTGTTCAATTTAAAGCATGAAAGAATAGAGCTAGGAGGTTGAAATTTTATATTTAAGTTAGACACCCGCACTAGGTACTTTACGGATGTAGTTTTTCAGTTTTTTTCGATTTTCTCAAAATTAGTACCAACGATTTTGATTAAAATTCAAAAATGAATTATTTTTTTGATGCTCTTTAAAATGTATATTCTCATTTTGCCATTGAAATCTTCTGAATACCACTTTACTCTTGTACTTCATAGGAAGGATAGGAGAAATGGTTGCGATGGTAACAAAATACTCGGTATAAATATTTTCCCATACTAATAAATTTTACATCTTGAATTCTAATATATCGGCGGAAACTAAATACAGGTCGACACGAAAAATTTGGTGTGACAAGCACAGAACACAAATTTTGATTACCGAAGATAAGAGAAAGTTGTGTGCTGTGCGCCAGACACCCCAGATTTTTTTTTTTTTAATAAAAATTGACATTTTTATATGAAAATCACCCAAAACTAGAGCCAATAAAAATCTTTCTTTGTCATATTCGTTTTTCTCAACCAAAAATTAAGCCCTCAGGCTTGGTGTAGGTGGTAGCATGCTTGTCTTGTATACCAAGGGTCGAGGGTTCAGATCCCAGGCAGTCCGATGATTTTATTTCATCCATTTGGATACCAAATGTCTTAAATAATAATGCCTGGACCTCAAAAATATATATTATAAAGATACTAGTATCATTAAAAGTTATATGGCCTGAATTGCCGAAGACAGTGTGTATATGAGAGTGAGTGTAAATGGGGAAAAGTGTATGTTTAAAAAAAAATTAATAAGAATTGACTTATGAAGTAAAAAAAAAAAAAAAAAAACTTTTTGTTGTCTAGTGTTATCAAATAAATCTTTTTGTCAAAGGACACAGACAGATCTAACTTTTTTGGACTCATCAGGGACCCTAAAAACGGACAAAATATTGTCAAATTTTGATGCGATATTTACATTTTCTCTTACAGTTTCACCAGATTTTTTCTAGATAAAGAAGTAAATAACAATTAAGATAAAAATTTTAATCTAACGTCTTAACAGGGTGGTTGAATACCTTTTTTTATCTCTGCAATTTCACATTGTTAATATTTTCCACAATCTCAATTATCTTTATTATGTGATATTTATTTAAATATTAAAAAAAATTAAAAATCGCTTTGTAAGAAATAAAAAAAAAAATCCAAGTGCTCTTTGTAAAAGGGAGGAGGCCCTGCTGGATTCCCCCAATGTAAACGTGCCTGAATCTATTTATTCTTGACAAGATATTATAATCGTTTATATAATTATACATCAGGGAATAAAAAGTCTTAGAAGAGAGGTATAATTATAGATATGTATCAACATAAATATTTGAAAATAGTGGAGGTAATATCCTTACTTAGAGTTTCAGAAAACAAAATAAAAATTCAAAAAAATCATAAAAACTATTTAATTAGTGTTAAATTTGTTGATTTTTTGGAATAAATGCTGTCGGATATTTTTGTTACTTACTCTGAGTGACTCTAGTCAAAAATAGATAAAACAAAAAAATTCTAAAAGGGACCAAATAATTTAGAAATTTTTAAATTAGTTTTATTTCAAAGAATATCTCTGTATATAAAAATTTATATAGGCTATTTCAAACAGCGCCGGGCAAAATATTCAAAAACCAGTCAAGGGCGGATACAAGGGAGAGGAGGGGGGTAAAGGTGATAATTACCCCCCCCCCCCCCGGAGATTTGAAAAAAAATACTACTACTACATATAAAACTACTTATAAAAATTCTATTCTATTCTATTTTATATTTTAAATACTTCAAAAAAAAAATCTCGACATCGAATTTTTGACATGATTGCAATACTTTCTCTCTCCATCAAGGGTGGATACCCCTCCTCGAGAATTGAAAAAAATACTTTTTTCGAAAAAAAATTTATTTTTAATGAGAAAACATATGAAGGAAGTTATTTTTAATGTAAAATTTTAAAAATTAATACTTAAAAATTTGATTTGTATTTATATTCTGGCAAACAAGTACAGAATGCGCCTTTAAATTACTGAAATTAAGAAAAAATTGTGTGTTGTGCGATCAGTCACACCAAATTACCCCTCCCCCTCCAAGAAACACCTCTGGATTAGCCCTTAGAAACCAGTACAGTATTTGAAATACAAAATACTTTTAAAAAAAGTATTTCAAATACAAAATACTTAAAAAAAAAGTATTTGAAATACAAAATACGTAATTTTTTATATTTTTAAAATACAAAATACTTAATTTCAAAATATAAAATACAATGGCAGATATTTTTATAAGTAGCCTGTAGCCAGTAAATTCTTGGGACTATTTCCCATCTAAACAAGCCAAAAAAAAATGTTTAATTATTGAACCGGGCAAAATACTCTGATCCAAGTAATTGAAATATAAAATACAAAAAAAAAAAAAAAAAAAAAAAATTGAAATACAAAATACTTAGAACCCAGGTATTTGGAATACAAAATACAGATGTAAGCCTATTTCAAATAATGTATTTCAATTATTGCCCGGCCCTGGTTTCAAAACAATATGTGAGAGAGGAGATCCTTCAATATCGCCCTCTTGATTACGCTTTTGTACATAAATATAAATAAATGCGATATATTGATAAAGGAGATGACACGTGTCGGTATGTCCCCTTCAACTTGAAAATGAACACGATAAAATATGATGATAGCCACATCAGTATTTTTTTTTTTTTGTTAGAGTGGATATAAAAATTTGTAAAATGAATAATGATTATTTTTATTCATTGAACTGTCTGAGACAGGGTTTAATCTTTTTTTTTTTATCTGAGAGGATTTGATATTAAAAGTTGGCGAGTTTAATTATATATCTGTTTGGGGCCCGGAGCCCGCGGGGGTGGGTGGGGGTGGGGTGCCCGCCCTTAATCGTGCTCTACGAGCGGTGTCCGCTAGATTTTAATTCCGATCCCCGGAGCAAAGTTTGTTAACCAAGAGAAATGTTTGGAAGGTGGTGTGGTGCAGGGGCGGAGCTAGGGCGCTAGGGGTGGGGGGCAAGATTGATACGCAATTCCAGATTCCCATTACCCATCCCCGAGCCGCCACCTCTTCCAACCCCCCCACCATGCAATATCTCTCCGTGTGGGGGTGGAGGGGATGGTGAGCCGAGGGCGGGTGTGCGTGCGCTCGCTCGACTTGAGCGAAATTGCACTCCCCCCACCCAACACCCACATCCCACGGGAGGGAGGGAAAGTCCCCAACCCAACCCTATGGCCATTGCTGCCGCCACCAACCCCTCGGCTAAATCCTGCGATACTGCCGGGGAATCCTTCGGGATCTCTACGCGACTCTCTGACAGTCAGTCGCCCTATCACATCACATCATTCCCATACTATGTACAATACACAAAACCTGATCGGTTATTATCTATTGTCCTTGAAATCACATCATTCAAACAAGTGAAAAAAAAATTGATTACTAATTCTAACCTAAATTTATTTATAATCAACTATTTTTTTAATAGTGAACTTTTGAAATTATTAAGTCTATTGTAATATTATATTGATGCTGGTTTGATTTTTGAATTACATTACAATGGCTTGAATTACATTAACAAAATGCTAATCAAATTTTGCTTCCTCTCTTCCCTACCCCCAACCCCCCATGGCTGATGTAAATAGTAGCCAAATGCGTCTTAAAAAAAAAATTCAATTTTACTTTAAATTAAAAAATTAAATTTTATTTAAAGTCTTTTTCGGCATCGAAGGCCATTTAGACCCCGTATCTATTTATTTCAATTGGATTGGTAGCCAATCCAATTGAAATAAATTTTTGTCGCATGAGACAGGATGCGAACCCTTGATCTCTAGCACAAGAAGCAGACTGAGCTATGGTCCAAGGTTTCAATTTTACTTTTTTATTATATAAATATTTCCATTATGATAATTCTTTATGAAGAAATAATGTGTGTATTGGAATTAAAAAAATCAACAATTGTGAAAATATCAATAATAGCGCAAGGGACAAAAATTTAGGATGCTTTAGTAGAATTTTGTTCGCTTTTGAGGGTCTTCTTTGTCCTGGAGAGATCAATACCCTTATTGATGGCGATGGAAATAAATATGAGGGAGCTTTGATACATCACATCTTAAATGGCCCATAATGGACCTTCTATTAGTCTCAATTGAAAAGGGGTTGGAATTTAACTTGGGAAATGGCCGAACGTTTTTATGCTGTTATTATAGGAATTAGGCGAGCAAAAATTTTTTTTAAGAATAGGGTTCGAATAAATAAATTAGACGTTTGACCTTTTGGCAAAGAATAGGACATTTAAAATGTTGATTTTATTATTATATAAATTGTAAAAGAAAATAATGTTTCAATTTGGGGATTCGCTCAGATATTTGCGTCAAAAAGGTCAAACAATAGGATATGATTCAGAATCCTAGGGAATACTGAAAAGGGTAAATTTCGAGAAAGCTTAGAGCTTTAAAATATGCAAAATCGCTTACATCCCTAATTCTAGCAGGAATCCAAAATTAAAGGTATAAAATTTGTAAAAATTAAACCTTATAAAAACAAATTAATTTTATATACTGTGGCCCATGCCCGAGCAATTAGAAAATGTATAGTGAGCGCCACAATTAAGTCCCCACCTGATAGCTTTAGCCCTAAGTATATGGTATAATATAAAGTAAATGGTAAAATAATTTTAAATGTGAAAAGGCAAAATAAAATCATCTATACCAGATTTTACGTTTTACCTTTTCATCAGGTGGGGATTTAATTGTGGCTCTCACTGTACTTACTGGGTTTTGTTTGGTAGTGATTTCTTCCTAAACCCTATCATTCAAGTTTCCTTGTGAACAGTTCAAGTTTTGAATATTAAAAATTGTGTATATTGTAGGAGAGGGGGTATAAGAATTTTAGAAAGGTTCAGGGGGGTATTGGCCTTGTCAAAAAAGGTTGGGAAACACTGGTCTAGTCTCTTCATCAAACTTAGAAAATATACTGGTAAATAAGTAGATCTATTTAAAATATCTTAATTTCAAATACTGTAAATTTATATAATTTTTAATTGATTGAAGGAATCAGGATAAATTTTTATAATTGATAAATAGAAGAAAAGTTAAGCGCCTGTTTATCCATCATGTACACTCTTTATTCACACAGCGCTGGTCTTTTCTCCTATATATCAATTTATCCCATCCTATCTTAAGTAGAAATTGGTTCGGGTTTACTTGTTGAAAAACAGGCAACCCAGATGACCAATTCTCTAATTAATTGCTCCAGAGCTCTTGTGATTACTCTATTTTTAATGAAATCAAACAAGTTTCGCTCGGAAGAGAAATTAATAGAGATGTTTCTTAATGAGCTGGTTGCCTATCTTTTAGCAAGTAAACACTGACAGATTTCTGTACTTCTGATATAGGTTAATTTAAATGAGGTGTCAAAGAAAAATCCAGAATGAAAAAAATTACTTTTGGTTCTTAAAAAGTACTGTATTAATAATTCAACTAATATGATAAAAAATACGCCTATTAATAATCTCTAGAGAAAAGTCTTTTTCCCATTTAAATATTTAACAAGTTAATTTTGCATTCCTAATAAACTGTCTAAGTCCCATAAAATTTTACTAGACACGATTAAGTGTTATGGGCGAGTAGAAACCATCGACAGAGGGATCGACTTGAAAAGAGTAGCAACTTTTGTATTGGCCTTGTGGAAAATTAAAGTTGGCAATTGTATTAGGTATTTGAGAGGGTTGACTACCACCCGTCCGCCTCCAAACCCTAAACCCCCAATGCAATTCCGCTTTTGTCATGGAAATGCTTTAAATCTATTTTGGCTTGGAATTAAATTCGATTCGAAAGATAGAAAAATGGAATGGGCGATAATTTTTCGCAAAAAGCAAAAGGTGCTAATCCAAGTTAATCCTAATCGCAGTCGGTTGTGTGCCTCCTAAGCTTTTATGGATGCGGAGAGCATGGAAATATGCTCCGGTGGCTGGCGCCTTTTCGTGATAAGCCGGCCATTTAAAGGGGATGGGATGGTTACGAGAGAATTTGCAAAAGGGTTGTGTGTCTGGGGTGAGAGGGTGGGGTGGGTTTTGCAGAAACACCCTTGCAAACATTGCCAAGAGTTCGCGAGTCACGGCGAACATGCAGCTGTGTATCTGCGCCGCAACATGCCAAACGCGCTGCCAGCAACTCTCTCAAAATCTGCAATATTTGCCAGCTAACTAAAATTTTAACCACCGCATGATGTTTATATAAAAATTCATTCTCTCAATAGCCATTTATTTTAGAGTAATAATGTCTCTACTAATATCTAATAATTATTATAACCTGATGTTGTGGATGGGATGGTGTAAAAAAATTAATATCTTTTATACAAAAAAATTTCATGAGTGATTATAATTCAAGACGACCTTTATGTTCATAGTGAATGCATAATTATTACTTCAATTAAATTTAGCGATGATATTTTTTCAAATTTTTTTCTTTAGCTTTTGTTCGACCAATAATTTTTACTTTCGACTATATGTTATATATAGAGAGAGAAAGTATTGGATTCATGTCAAAAATTCCTAGTCAAGATTTTGATGGATATACACGTTTTGAGGTCCCCTGAATCCAAAAAAGTGTTTTTCGCGACAAGGTCCGTCTGTGTGTGTGTGTGTATGTCTGTCTGTGAACAAAATATCTCAACAACGATAAGAGCTAAGAGTTTGAAATTTTATATTTAAGTTAAGTATCCCCCTGAGGCGTAAAAATAAGCTTTTGAACAAAATCAGCCCAAAAGTACTAGTACACATTTTCAGTTTTTTTTTTTATTTTTTTCAAAATTCGCTCTAACGATTTTCAAAATTCAAAAATCAATTATTTTTTAGATGCTCTTTAAATTGTATATTCTCATTTTGCCATTGAAACCTTCTGAAGACCACTTTACTCTTGTACTTCATAGGAAGGATAGGAGAAATGGTTGTCATGGTAACAATATATAAATATTTCCCCATGTTTATAAATTTTACATCTTGAATACAATTGTACCCTACTATCAGAACCTAAATATATATCGACACAAAAAATCTGGTGCGACAAGCACAGAACACAACTTTCGATTACAGAAGGTAAGAGAAAGTTGTGTGCTGTGCGACCAATCACACCAGATTTTTCAAAGTGTTTCTATTTATTTTTAATTATTTATTATTCCATATGGAAAGGAGAAAATAAAAAAGAAAATAAACTGCATCTCTTTCATCTATACATTTTAGTTCAAATCTAAGAAGACATCTTTCCAACTGAGTGGCCCAAAAAAGTAAATAGACATTTTTTTAAAGGAAAATAGACGTCAAACAATGTGAAAAGAAAAGGACCACGTTTATTTTTACTATGATTTAAGTTTCAAACTTAAAATTTACTGCTAGTTAGAACTTTGAAAAGTTAAGTTTTATTATTTAAAGAAAAAATAAAAATATATATTTAGTAGGTAATTTCATAACGAAATGTTCATTTATAGGAGGTCCGAGAGTAATACTGTATATTAATTTAATTTGTGGTGTAAGTTCTTTTATTTTTTAAAATAAATATTCCAAAAAATCGTATCTAATAAATAAGTAGTTATATGTCCTATATCAAGGACAGAGACAATGTTAATATTAGAATTTTAATCCTATATTTGTTACGCATTAGTGTGTCAAGCGCCAGCTACCGAGTTTTGAGTTGACATTAAAGTATTTTGTTTTCATTGGATTATATATAATATAAATGTTTTTTGTCAATTGTGCAAGTAACATTAAATATAAATTTTTTTAGGACATATTTCATAAAAAATACTATTAATTATAGCATTTGAAACAATATTCCGTGCTTAACTCAATTTTTAATTTTTTGACGCTTGACACACTAATGCATAACAGGGTCCATTTATTAAATCTAATTTCAATCCATTTCTCATTTATCTGCCCTCGCCTTTTCACCCCCTAAAAATTTCTTCCTCCCACCTTTCTTAATAAAATCCTGGGACAAAACAAATATTATGCACAAGTAATTTCTTATTACAGGTTTTTTCGATAAAATTTTTGTTACTCTAAAACAAAGTAGCCTACTAAATATTTTATCATTAAATCTCTGACTGACCAGTGAGATAAAATAGGTACCAAAAAACACCTTATGAATTAAAAAAAGTAAAAAAAAAAACATTATGTATCTCTATACAAGATTAAACCAAATAAATAAATAATTACGAATAATAAATGGCAATTGTCTTTAAAAAAGGCTCATTCTAAAATACAATAAAAGAGCTCATTTAAATAAAGAGAACCTGAATCTAGGTCACGACAATGGAATTTTTAAGTTTAAAACTTAGATAAAACTTACCAATAGCATTTGTAATAAAGAATAATTATTTCCATTGAGAAAAACATTCAAAAAAATCTGGTGTGACTGATCGCACAGCACACAACTTTCTCTTAGCTTCGGTAATTGAAAGTTGTGTTCTGTGCTTGTCACGCCAGATTTTTTTGTGTCGAGATATATATATATATATATTTTTTTTTTTTTTTTTGAATGGGTGCATAAGGTCCGAAGACCTATAATGACCAATAGTCACATGCAGCCAGGAAGAAAATAAAAACAAAAGGAGAAGCATAAAGGGGAAACTCAACTGCGGGAACTGAGAAGATGGGCCTGTTGAGGTTAGACTTGAAAGTCTGAAGATTTAGTTTCCGCCGATATATTAGAAAATATGTAAAAAACATGGGTAAATATTTATCTTTTGTTACTATGGCAACCATTTCTTATCTTTCCTATGAAGTACAAGAGTAAAGTGTGCTTCAGAAGATTTCAAGGGCAAAATGAGAATATATATTTGAAAGAGCATCTAAAAAAATAATTGATTTTTGAATTTAAACAAAATCGTTGGAGCGAATTTTGAGAAAATCAAAAAAAACTGAAAAAGTACATCAGTAAAGTACTAGTACTTTTTCGTCGATTTTGTTCAAAAGCTTCATGTTAGGTCCCAGGTGGGTATCTAAAGTAAATATAACATTTCAACCTCCTAGTAGATTCTTGAGATATTATTACTAATATTACGTATGTTATAGGAAAATGACTAAATGATATTTTAAGGCAAAATCTACATTAATCTACCTTTAACAAAAGAAGTTATAAAGAAAATTCAAAATGTTATGTCATTTTACCCCTATAGGAGAGGTATACCTAAATGCCAACTCCCTTTGTTTTTGTACCTTGGGTTGGAAAGAAATTGAGTTGAAAAATTAAAAAACGGACAAATTTTTTTTTTTTGACTCATCACCATATGTTCTCCCATCTGGGTTGAAAGCTATTAATTTCTCTGTAAAATTTGATTGATATGTCTGTTGTTGTTCTATTTGGAATTGGGATTGCGTGTCAAAGGGAAACGGTCGTAAAGTCGTCAAGTGGGTCGTTGCCAATGACCCGAACCCCGAGGAAAAGGATAATTCGCCGGGTTTATGTTTACTGATCAACGGGGATTGTCAAAGTCAAAAAGCACCATCCCATGAGGGGTATTAGAAGAAATGTTCGTTTGCAGTTCAGTAACAACTGCCAATTACCATAGAATTATCATGGAAATGATAACAAGCCTCAAATTGCAAATTGTCAAATAAAAGGACATTAGAATTAAAGAAGAAAATTGAAATTTCGCATATGTTTCCCCTGTCGTTCTTTAATTCTATAAATTTGACGAATTCCAGAGGATTTTATTGAGCTTTTTAAACAGGAAGATTTTCTTAAAGGCTTTCATGGCTCGGCTGTAAAATTATTATACGTCTTTATATAAGGTAAAACATTTATATAAGCCACGCTATCATAGATTAAGGATGATTATTATAATGCAATTTTAACTCATTTATTTCCGTAATCTCATTTAGATTGAAATATTAACGTTAGATTTAATTAATTCATTCCCTAGGAAATTGCCTTCGAGATCATAATTCCATAATTTTAAATTAAAACTTATATAATAAGAATATACATAAAGTGCATTAATAAAAATAAGAATTTATCCCCGAACTTTTTTTTTTCATAATACCCCTTGCCTTTTATAAATAAAAATGTTTTCTCTCCTTTTTATTTAACATAATGAATTATGTTTATAGGCTTTGTTTTCTTTATAAAGATTTAATATGTATTTTTATTAAATAAAAAATATTTTTTTTATTATTTTTGAACAGGAGTTGGGAGCCAAAGTTTGAGTAAATACAGGTATATGATTAACAATTAGTTTGATTAATTTAATCAAAACAACATTTGAGTAAATTAATTTAGTATGATTAAAAATTGAATCAAAATTAAAATTTTAATTTAATTAAAATTTAATAATCAGTGTTTAAATTTCTGAACAAAAATACTTCAAATTTCTGAACTAACTCATTGAGATCCAAGTAAAACAACTTAAGGTGCGAGTCTCGAGGAGCTAATTTTGGGAGATTCCAGCTGCCACAATTTTGAAGCTATCGACCTCAATTTTTTTTTAAATTAAAGCTATTTAAAATATCTACAACTTATAGAAGCCCTTTTTTTGATTTTCGAAAAAATAAATTTTTTTTTTTAGATTAATCGCATTGAATAAAAGATATTTTTTAAAAATTCGCTCTATATCTTATAGATAATTAAATTAGTAATCATTGTGTTATAAAATAATTAATTTTTTGCCCTTAATTAATTAGCTGGAATCTTTCAAATGAAATGGAATAATTCCCTTGTATCCGTATGGGAAACACTAACGCCATCTCTTGCCGCCTAGAGTAACTCGGTACTGAATCGTCTTCTAACGGCTTTTCGAGACGCGCATCTTAAGTTATTTTTTCGAAACTTAGATAGGGATTAAATCATTAACAGCTTCACCCTCATGGAACGTCTTTTTTTTGTTATCGCCTATACAAACCTCACTTTGACTTTAAAAGACTTTTGAATTTGAAATAAATAATTCAAGTAAAAGACTACTCATGAATTTTCCTATGAAGAAATTGTAATTTAACAATTGAGAAAGTATTTTCATTCATCGTTTTCGTGTTTCAACGCCTAGCAGAGAGGTAACCTTTAATATTGTGACAAACCTTTTTTGGGCATCTAAGGCCATTTAGACCCCATCCCTTGGGACTTAAACTTGTGTGACTGACCAGTGGTCTTAATATAGTTCAAAACCTTCTATTTTCTAAAATGCAAAAGATAAATGAAAATGGCAAACTATTCTATTAAAAGTTAATAAAAAGTGACTCAAACGTGAAACAGTCAATTTTGGGCTTTAAATAATTTGAGGTACAGAAATGTAGATAGAGTACTAAAAATTAATTTATAAAAAAAAAAAAAAAAATTAAAATTCATAACTTGACATCAAGAAATGAATTAATTAAAATTTTTTGTTTAATAAACGCTTATATTTCCTGTTTACTTATTTCTTCTATTCCCCCTTCCTACTTAATTTACTTGACTCATAAGTAAAAAACTTATTAAGTTATTATGATAAAATCAAATGGGAGTCTAAATAAATAAATACGATTAGAAAAAAAAAAAAATAAGAACAATTTATTTTATATACAAATGGTGAAAGAACTGAATAAATTTATTTCGCCATCTGATATAGGTCTGAATGTTTATTTCTTCTTTCTTTTTTTTTCTAAATTATAATCTAGATATAATGTAAAACTTGTTATTCTTTATGGCTGTATTAATCTCACATGGGAAAATTTATATAATGTTTGTTAAAAAATCTCGTGTTTATTTATTTTTTTTTTTTTATTTTAAAAAATATAAATCCAAAAGGGAGAAAGAGCATTCTAAATTACATTTTGTGGGGGGTAAATATCTCTATTTAGTCGTTTCGGAGACAGCTATGGGCTTTCGGCGGCCTCCACGGCCCATCATGACACCCTTATCTCATATTCTCAGTAAATTACACAGGCGCTATCATTTGCAAGGTATATACATGCATCGATCGCCTATAAAAGCGGCTATCGCTTCCGAATCAAATGACCTATTAAGTTTTACTGTATGACCATTTTCGATACCGAATACACGCGATTTGGGTACTACCCGGCGCGTTTTCCATTCCGTCGTTGTATCGATAAGCCAGACTGATATTCCTTCAAAATCACAATAAACAATACATCAGCTGTTAACTTTTATCTCGTCGCTGTGTGTTTTATTCATTTTTTCCAAATGCTGCCCGTCGCCAATATAGATTTTCAATTTATTCATTTTTGATAAAGCTTTCGTTTTTTTTTTGTCGTCTGTAATGTAATTATTTTTGGATATAGGAGAGGCGAGTGGGACGTTGGGACTTGACGCAATCTTGTTTATGGTACTGTACAAGGTGTCCTCAGCAAAGAAAATAATTATCAAAATTGAGAAAAAAATATACCAGCGGGGAGGGGGGGATATTTTGTGTGGGGGGGGGGGCCAAAAAAAAAAAAAAAAAAATTTGAGAATATAAATTAATTCCCTATCTGATTTCGCTTTACCTTGGACCACATCTATTCGATTCTATCTACAAAAGTTTTTGGGGGTACCATATTTTTTATTTTTATACTGTATACATATCCACCTCTATTTTTTCTTTTCTATTTTAATCATACTAATCATTTCGACACTGATGGAAGTCGAAATAAATTTAATATAATAAATCTTTCGAAAATTTATATCCTTAAATATATAGGTACTATTATAAAAAAAATAAAATGATTAAAATATTACACTCACAAAATATCAATGTAAGATGAAGTTGAAATAAGCTGAATGATATTGACGATAAGATGCAGCTCGGAGGATATTTTACCTATGAACAGAGAAGAAAAGAAACTAATAAATATATAATCCATCTCTATTCACAGTATTAATAGTCTGGACCACAAGTATAAACATTTAGTTTAAAAATAATAAAAAATATAAAAATTAAAAAAAAAAATACTTAAATTCGGTTTTGTTTAGAACCATCTTCAGAGCATTCGGGCTGTCATCATTAATATGAAATTTCACCTATATTTTTTTTTTAAATAGTAGTAGGTAAGATGTACCTCGAATTTACACTCTTTATCAAAATAGCAAAAATGAGTTATATATTTAGAAATGTTCAGCTTTTTGAGCTTTACAAAACATTCCAATTAAAATTGTGCTATCTCAAAAAAAGTTTTTTACGCCATTAAATTATTATAGATATTTGAGAAATCAAATAGTATAGTATTTTTCAACCTAATACTTTGCGCAAATTTGTCAAAGAGAATTAGAAATTCTGAAAAGTGTCTTACAAAGACTAAATAAAAGCGTTGTAATAAAATAGTACTAAAGTCAAAAAAGTTTTTTTTTTTTTTTTTTTTTTTTTTTTGTCTCTCCTGGAAAGTAGCATTTTGTCATTTACGACCTTTTAATGTCCAAGTATCGATATGATACGAACTGAAGATGAGATATATCGAAACGTCTCCGGTTCTGAGGTTTAAATTTTTTTTTCATTTTCTCAATTCATAAAATCTGGTGTGACTGGCGCACAGCACACAACTTTCTCTTACCTTCGGTAATCGAAAGTTGTGTACTGTGCTTGTCACACCAGATTTTTTGTGTCGACATGTATTTAGTTTCCGACAGTAGGGTACAATTGAATTCAAGATGTAAAATTTATAAGTATGGGAAAATATTTATATTTTGATACCATGGCAACCATTTCTCCTATCTTTTCTATGGAGTACAAGAGTAAAGTGGTCTTCAGAAGATTTCAATCACAAAATGAGAATATACATTTTATAGAGAATCTAAAAAATAATTGATTTTTGAATTTAAAAAAAAATCGTTGGAGCAAATTTTGAGAAAATCGAAAAAAAACTGAAAAAGTGACATCAGTAAAGTGCTAGTACTTTTTGGTCAATTTTGTTCAAAAGCTTCGTGTCAAACCCATGGGGGTGCCTAACTTAAATATAAAATTTCAACTTCCTAGCTCTTTTCGTTCTTGAGATATTTTGTTCACAGACACACACACAGACACACAGACACACACACAGACAGACCATGTCGCGAAAACCACTTTTTTGGATTCAGGGGACCTCAAAACGTGAAGATCCATCAAAATCTCGACATCGAATTTTTGACATGAATCCAATACTTTCTCTCTATATATATATTACATATATATATAGGTAAGAGAAAGTAAAAAGGGTAAGATTTTTCTTCTAAGTTGTCAAAGTTTATGTTACAAATTAGAGTTTTGTATCAAAGTTTAACCACTTTAGTAAACATATTCCTTAACTTTAATATAATTATTTTTTGTCAGGCTATATTTATTTATTAAATAAAGTAGTGAACAACTTTCGCAAAGTTTCTTCTATACAGTGGTGACCTCTAATGGAGAAAGAACTTCTCTAAATATTTGTTGAAACTAGACCGACGAATCTTATAGATATCGAATCAAAAGGGAATCTTTTTTATATCTTATTTTTTTCCAGGGTACTATGAGAGAGATATAAAAAAAATGTCTCTTGAAATTTTTTACCTATATCCGCACGTTGCTTATAGCTTAATAAAAATCATCACCAACGTTTGCTGATAAAAATTTTTCACCGTATATGAAAAGAGTATTATAATAGATAGGCCATTTGGAAAGTTTTGTATGATAATCTAAGATGGTTTTAAGCAACAAATGAAAGAAAAACAAAAGAAGTGCATCTGTAATTATAGATGTTTAAATGTTTTAAGCAATTTTATTTTATTTTTGAACCTCAACGTTTGGGTCCTTTGTTGACACCATCTTTAGAGTTCGAAATATAATTTTTGAGGTGAGGGTTAACAAAGAGGTTTTAATAATTACGTTTACTACATTCAGAAATGTCATAAATGCTAAATTCAAATATTTATTAAACAAAAAAAAAAATTAAAAACTCTCTCTGCATCTTGGCAGTGACGTCATTTGTCGTAGCTTTGAGGGGTGTTTTAAAAAAACATATGCTACTTTTTATCCGTCGAAAACACAAAAAAAATTATATTTTTCAACAAGATCTCTACAAAAACATGGCTTCAAAATGAAAATATTAAAGTTTTATTTTGGCCCCCAAGATCTCCAGATTTAAATATCATAGAAAATATAAGGGGCATCATCGTTCGGCAGATTTATGCAAATAATAAGCAATATTAAAATATTCAACAATTGAAGGATGCGATTATCTGTGCCTCAAAAAATATTCCCCAAAAAGCGATTGATAATCTTTATGCGAGTATTAATAGAATTTACCAAGTTATTAATCGATCAGGTAAAGCATCTGATTATTAAAATAATTATTTTTATTTCGTTTTGTCCTAATTAATCATTAATATCTTTGATGTTGTTATACTTTTGGTGGGTTTAAAACAATTCAAAATAATGTATTTTATTTTAAAAAAGATTTCTTCTTCAAAGGAAGAAAATTTTCTTGTAATTATCTTTCCATTTGAAATATAAAATTTAAAGCTTCAATTAATTTTTGTTTATTTAATACTATTCAATAAAAACCTATAAACTTAATTTTTAAGAAGTTGCTATACTTATGGTGGGCACTGTAGTTCAAATAAATAAAAAGACAAGTTCATTTGGTTCTCTTCAACTCCAATTCACTTATCGTCACTCAAAATTTTACCCCTAATACTTTTTTTAGAAAATTTAAAATATATTCATATTATGAACTATTAATCAATATATATATTTTTTTTTTTACTAATAAGAGAATAAATCTATATGAAACGGTCGGGAGAAAATTTATTGTGTATCTCTTCTTCCCCTTTATGTATGGAATCCACAAACCCTTGTCATGAAAATAAAAAGGATAGGATACATTTGAACTTTGATATTTTTTATTGCTCTCCGGTAAAAATAAAAGTAAATAAAAACCCAGAAAATCTTTTTTTTTTTTTTTTATTTACATTCAATAACAAATATGGCTTGGTTAATTTATCCCTGGCATGAGGTTACACATCTGTCTTAAATTAATACACACACAATATTCAGACGTGAATTCGCTCTCCCATTTAAACAACCATAACCGTAAACATATATACCTACATATATAGTCTCTGAAAGATTGTATGTGTGTGTGTTTGGTTTGTATATGTAAATAAAGTTTCAAAAACATTTGTTGTTATATGTCATTTATGCGCCATCATAATTGTTGACCTTGCTTCATTTATAAAATGTTTATTCAATTTTAATGAATATAATTCTGTTTCGAAACGGCTAATCAAATCAGACTATATTTGATCTCAATTTGTGCAGAAAGAAAAACTCTAATTGACTATATAAAAAAAATTGCGAATAATAAACTCCAGAATCAATTTTTTTTTTCAAAAACCTCATTTTAAGGGGGTTCAGGAGCGACGTCTAAACGTACTTTAAAAAAAAAACTAGACTATTATAAGAAATTTTTCAATGCGGTTTTTTTTTGAATGAATTAAATTCATAAGATATTATTGGGACATCGAGTTATAATTTTTTAAATAACTTATTAAAAAATTATCGTAATTAATTTTTTTGTTATCAAGCAAATACAAAAAAACAATCAGTTCCAATAATCTTTAATTTTTTTTAAATTTAAAAATGAATTTATATATCACATATTAATTAAGAAATTTTTAAAATAAGCTTAGATGGTTTATTTAAAATTCATCTGTCAAATTAGTTCAGCATTCTTGCAATAGATGGCAGGCTAGTCTAACAGCTGATCCCCTTTTGGCCTATATTTATATATTTTTATGCTTTTATAAAAGATACATAATATATAATAACATTTATAAAGTATTTTTACTTTCTCTTACCTATGTATATATGTAATATATATATAGAGAGAAAGTATTGGTTTCATGTCAAAAATTCGATGTCGAGATTTTGATGGATCTTCACGTTTTGAGGCCCCCTGAATCCAAAAAAGTGGTTTTCGCGACATGGTCTGTCTGTGGGTGGGTGGGTGGGTGGGTGGGTGTGTGGGTGTGTGTTCAATTTTAAGCATGAAGGAATAGAGCTATGAGGCTGAAATTTTATATTTAAGATAAACACCCCCCGGGACCGGAAAAAATAAGCTTTTAATCAAAATCGACCAAAGAGTACTAGTACTTTACTGATTCACTTTTTCAGTTTTTTTCGATTTTCTCAAAATTTGCTCCAACGATTTTTTTTAAAATTCAAAAATCAATTATTTTTTAGATGCTCTTTAAAATGTATATTCTCATTTTGCAATTGAAATCTTCTGAAGACCACTTTACTCTTGTATTTCATAGGGAAGATAGGAGAAATGGTTGCCATGGTAACAAAATATAAATATTTTCCCATACTTATAAATTTTACATCTGAATTCAAATGTACCGTACTGTCGGGAACTAAATATATTTCGACACAAAAAATCTGGTGTGACAAGCACAGTGCACAACTTTCGATTACCGAAGGTAAGAGAAAGTTGTGTGCTGTGCGCCAGTCACACCAGATTTTTTATTAAAAGATCAATGAAAATCAACCAAATGCATTAAGAATTATTAGCTACCATTCTGACATCTCTTGGCAAATTTTTGAATTAACTGATATTTGGGCATACTTTTAATGACACACAACGCCATCTTATCGGGAAAAACATGCGTAACCACTTCGCTCCCGTAGCTCCTTAAGCAAAAAAATTTTCCGATGAAGAAAGTCATAAGCCCCCTTCGTTTTCTTCATCATTATAAATGCTTTTAAAACAAACTATGGCGAATTAATGTTCCATTCTCTACTATATGCTTTATAAGACATACCATTGTTCATTTTTATAAAGAAAGTTTAAGGGGCTGATTTACAGATTTGAGTCAAAGTTTAATAAGGTAACATATACGATTTCAAAAATGGCCAGATTATGCGTACTTTGAGATTAGTTTATTAGTTTGCAAAGTCTAAAATTATCTCTTTACAATCATATTATTTCCAGAGGGAATATTTTTTTGGGGTAGTTTATAAATTGAATAAATGTAACCTCCGACTCTAAATTATAAGTCTGCTTTTATTTTCAATTTCAATTGCCTCCTCATAATAAACTATTCAAATTGTTTATTTATACGTTATTTAAACGACTTTCGAAAGAAAATTTCTTCTTGATATTCTTAAATAGTTTTCCTTCAATTTTATGTCCTGTATTCAAATAACTTGCCGCAATGTTTTTTGATATTTTTATTAGAACGCTTGCTTTCGTCGACGACGAATCACAAAATACACAACACAAAAAAAAAAAAAGAACAAAAACACCGGTTACGTTGTCGAAACTTTACCAAGTCTAATAAAAATCTTGAGGCTAGTTTGAAACTCGTTTCTGTTTGAAGACAATGAAATTTAAATGGCGAACCCATCATAAGAATTTCATTTTATGGTTTCCTCCTAAACTGACAACCAAGAGCCTTGTTTTTATTTTAATTGTATTTGTTGGCGATTGAGATAATGGCGCATTTCGATACCACTAATAGTGTTTATAGGCTTGATAATCCCATAAGATTCTAGAAAGGAGGTCCTGACAGTGAGAGGAAAAAAAAAAAAACGAAAACGAAATCAAGAATGTTGACTTTTGTGATGATTATATTAAATGAAATTAGAAAATCTCCGCCATTTTTGATATCTCTCTCTTCTCTCTCTCTCTCTCTCTGTCTATTTATAATGTTTCAATTTGCAGTTTAATAAAATTAAATGGCATTATTAAATGGCTGATATTTAAAATGAGGAATAATCCTCTTTTTAACTATTCCCGTTGGATAAATATAAATTTGTAGTAGACGATTCCGGTGATTACCCCGGGAACCAAGTAATGGCTCGTTTAATTCCTAGTTAGGAGAGCTGGTCGCGTTTTTTTCGGCAAAAGGTGGTGGGATCAGACCACCAACCAACCCTTCATGCCCTTTGAGCTCCCTTTCGAGGGTCACCCCAAAAGCGGAATCAATAAAACCTCAAGTATGTCAAGTGATTAGGTGTTTTAAAAATTAATTTTTTATTTTTTTGTTAAATTAATATCAAGTTAATTTTTATAAATAAAGATATTTTGAAAATAATTTTGATTTTTAAAATTATATTATATATTTTATTTTTAAAGAACATGTAACATAAAAGGTATATTTTATAATCTAATATTTGGTCACTTAAATTAAAAAGACTATGCAGAAGTTTTGATTCTAATTTTATCTTATTTATTAGTCACAATTAGGGGTGTTCGATTATCGAAAAAATAATCGATTATTACGATTAATCGATTATTGGATCTGGACAGACGAAAAAATAATCGATTATGAAAAAAAAAATCTATTATAGTACCTTTTTTTTCTCTAACCAAATTTCCTTTTTTTGCTTACCGAGCGCTCCAGGCTGATGCTTCCTATACTTTACAATATTATCATATATGACAGGGACACCTTAAAAAACTTTCATTGGCACTGAAGATGGCAACCGTTATGTTTACCGAATCGTCTGCTTAGAATAAGTGTTAAGGTGTTCGACAAACGCTGGTTTTATTCCTCCCGACTCCAATTTCACATACCCAGCATACAATTTAATTTATATCTACATCCAGAAACCGGAAGGCATGGACATCGTATTGCAGAATCACAGAGGAGAACTCAAGAACTTAATGGGCAAGTTAACAAATCACATTGAAAAAATACAAAAACAACACAATAGAATACATTTTTTTTTTTTTTATGTAAGCATACTGGCATTATACCAAATTTTAATTTTTTTATAAAAGTTAAAACTTATTAAATTGGAAACTAGAAGAAATTATTAAATTAAATTATTCAATGTAAACATTTGAGATAAGATAAAATCACATTATGGGTCTTACAATGTATTTTATGTATATTAAGAGAAATGACAATTAAATTTTATTAATTTTTCCCAGGGTTGATGGCTCCCTCCTAAGAGCATCTCTAATTAATGAGATCGAGGGCGCCCTGAAGGGCCAGGAGCCCAAAAGCCCTTAATGGGTAATCTGAGGAATTGAGAAATTTCATTCCAATTTGAGAGTTGGAAAGTTTTAGTCAGTTTTCTTTCCTCTCTCAAATGAGTTTTCAAGAATGCCGCCCTTTCTTTACCTCACTCCTACTCTCAAAAGGAATTATAAAAAAATACTTCCTTCTAATCTAATTAAGATTGC